>VXBO01011708.1:434807-463194 GCA_013400135.1 Rhinoptilus africanus | reverse complement strand
GGGGGGGGGGGGGGGGGCATGGTTAAATTACCATAAAACAGTTACTGTGGGCTGTTGAATCCTGCTGTAAAAGCTATTTATTTGTCTGGGTTTGTTTTTTATTTTTGATCACATCCATTATGGCTTCAACATGCAAGCGTACTAAACAGTTAGACTTCTTACTGGAGAAACTCTTGAGGTGCTTCTCCTGGAAGTCATTTTCCCATTTTATTCTGTATAAAAACATTATCAGATGCAAACTTGTGCAGGTATTACTGTTTGCGGGAAACCACACAGTTCCTTCTGGTTTCCCTGTCCACCCTTCTTCAGAAAGTATTTTCTGAGGAGCTTTTCATGTAAGATGGCAAGCTGCCACCTCTCAAATACTTCTTAATTCTGAAAGTAGAGAGATGTTTGTTGTGTGCTATATCTGAGGAAAATCTACAAATACATAAATATGACAAATGAATTTTCTTTAATCTGTATCATTGTTCACCCTGTGAACAGGTGGATAGATGTAAATCTCTTAATTATTGGGATCTCCTTTCAAATTTAGTAATACAAGGAGTGTACCTCCACACTCTGGG
This sequence comes from Rhinoptilus africanus, assembly GCA_013400135.1. Taxonomy (NCBI): domain Eukaryota; kingdom Metazoa; phylum Chordata; class Aves; order Charadriiformes; family Glareolidae; genus Rhinoptilus; species Rhinoptilus africanus. The sequence continues at coordinate 462,628 of VXBO01011708.1, read as the reverse complement.
CACAACTGAATGTATATGGAGTATCTGGCAATAGTAGTAATGTGTCTATTACCCATCTGGTAGTAACAGCAACGTACCTAAGCCAACAGGAACCCTAGGTCTACCCAGGGGTGGATTACAGTTTTATCAAGAGCAGGTCTAAATATAAAGTCCTGCTTTTCCTTGCTGTTGGTTATAAGTTCCAAATAACTAAAATGATATTTTTCATTAGAAACAAAATATGTAATTTGTGCTTCTTGATTTGCAATGAGAAGGTGAGTATTTGCAGTTAGATGTTGAGATACCTACTCAATGATAAGATCAATCGTGACAGCAAACCTAAATGTGCGTAAATTGAGATATGTCTATGTGAGTCCACTTGGAAGAATTCATGTGACAAGGGCTAATGTACTCCCATGAGGTGTTCTGTGGACAAATAGAGTACCTGAAATCATAGGATGGGACGTCATTTCACTTGGCTTTAGATGACTAGGTCAGATGTAAATCTCATGCGTCTCATTACAGAGTTACCTGACATAATTTTGTGTCTATTTTAAGATGAGACAAATCATGCCTTGAAGCGTCTATTTTTTCTGCTGGCTGTTAAGGAAATCTGGCTGATGAGCTTAAATGTTTATGCTGCAGACATTTAAAGCTGTGTGAGATTGATCCCACTCTTAGCATTTAGATGATTTTTTTTTTTTTTAATATCCTTCAGATCCTGGTTGACAACAGAATATTCTAGCCTTATGCTAATTCTCTCCTATAGTAGAGATGTACAGACTTAATTTTCTTTTCCTTTTTTTTTTCCTTTTGGGGAGAAAACTTTTAACTTCTTATTTGGCATGTAGCTGTTCTTATTTCACGTGTAGTTTGTGGAATAGGAGTAGTGCTTCTGGATCTCTGTGTTTGCAAATACTAAGTCTTATAAAATGCCACATTGTAGAGAAAGTAATCTTTCCAGCTGAGGAACTAAAATAAAAGGTCACTTCTTTGTAAGTTTATAAAAGGAAATGAGTTCAGGAGAATTATGTAGGCTTTAGTTTTGAAGCTTTGAGGTGTTGACAGTAACTTGCTGTAAGTGGAGGGAGTACACTCTTGCTGTCCAGTACACCAGATTTTTTTTGACTGAGAAATGAGTGGCTAGCTTTGTAGCGTGCTGATAAGACTTTGCTGTGAAAGTATGTATTAGAATCTTTGATTGCGATACATCTTAAAATGAAAATGTAATGTTTTTCAACAACAAGCTTAGGGCACTCTCTGAGGGAATATAGGAGAGGATGTCTGATGTGGGTTTTTTTCTAGTACAGGTAGCTCATCTAATTTAAAACTACATGGACTGTTTAACAGAACAGCTTTCTTCTCGCTCTATTGTAAATGTTCTGGAAATGCCTATTATTAGAGTAAAATATCTAAAAATAACACCACACCGACATAGTAAAATCACAAAAGGGGTAGTTCTAACAAAAGCTAATTGTAGCACAGATTGCAGATTTGTTTTATATTTGTCATGCATAGCCTCATTCCAGAATTATGCAAGTTAATTTCCCCCTGCTTTTAATCAAACTCACATTTTAAAATAATTTTTAAGTTTGTAATTTATATATCTGAGATAGGTGAGACATTCTTCCCAAGATAGAGACTACAGATTAGAAATTCCAATTAAGCTTCTGTTAATGCAAGCTTGAGAGCGGAGGTTGAAAAGAAGAGATTTCATGAAGCACATTGGCCTTAATCTGGGCTCTCTAATAAATGTAGACTAAATTCTGCCTCTGCCAATATTTGTCTTGTGAAACTGGAAATGGGGAAAGGAGAAGAGTAGAATATTTTCTGATGTCTTCTCATACACTTCTATTATATATAGTTGGGTTGGAAAAAGAAGAAAAATATAACATCAAAATCCTGTTTGATAGATGCAGATTTGTGCTTAATTTGAATTCTCAAATTTACCACCCTTTTCAGATCCTCAAAAGAAAGATCTTCCAGAGACAAAGAACGTTCAAGAGATCGTGATAGAACATCACGTGACAAAGATAGAAGCTCAAGAGAGAGGTCACCACGAGATTTCAAAGACAAGAAACGCTCTTATGAAAGTGCTAATGGCCGATCGGAAGACCCGAGGAGCTCGGAAGAGCGTGAAGCAGGGGAGATATAACTGGCTGTATATTCACCTGATCTCTAGCTTCCTATGGAGTTGCATACTATGGTTTAGTTTACAGTTGTTCAAAGGGACACCAGTGAGCAGTTCCAGACACTGATCCAACTAGGGTAGATGTACAGTATATTAAAGTGGTTATAACCAAGTCAGAATTAAACCCCATCAATTAATGATGCCTAAAGCTGGGTCCTGGACTTCCACCAAGTTGTAAAACTTTTCTGAAAGATTTCTCTTTATTCAGGACAACAGTTTTATGTACCAAGATGCAGATCTCAATGTTTTTAATCTCCTTTCCAATACAAGTTAGTGAACAAATTCTATTGTACTACTTGCCTTGGGTGCTTTTGAACCTTTATAAATTCTCCAATTCTGCTCCAGTCAAAACAGCAGCATTGAAAGGTTGTATTTCGGGGGTTCTTTTGTTTGCCTTTTTTTTTTTTTTTTTTTCATAAGAGGGTGGGTGGATGGATGTTAACTTTTACTCTAAGGTTATGTTCCCAGTGACTTTTTTGTTTGGGAACCTAGGAGTTGATTACAGTGGGAGCATTTAGACAGGAATGTGTGCTGGAGAAAGAGGAAATGTCTTTTTACAGTGCCTATTTAGACTTGGAAATGGAACAGCTGTTGCATTACATCTTTTTTTATTTCTACTTAAATTTTGAAATCAAAGCCAGTCCCATATCTGTACCATTTGATTGGTATGTGTTCAATATATTTGTTTTTTCCATAAGGACTCTTTCTGCTTTTTCTTGTGGGGTGTAAACGGCACATCCTTAATTGTATTAAAAACAAACAAAAAACCAGCAACAACAAACAAAAATTGAGAACAAAAAAAATAAAAAAAATAAAAAAGAAACCACATTGTCCAATAACTTAACAACGAAATACTGGTCTCTTAAGGGGGTTGCTTAGCAGTTCAGTCATTTAAAAACTAACATTTGGTTATTAGAGTTTTTAACATGCAGATGGGCTCTAGGAGAAGCATCTGTTCTGATTATAATCCTGACCATCCTAAGATCTTCAGAGGCAAAAACGTGGGGAATCGTAATGATCATGGCACAGCCACTAACTCCTCAATGGCTTCAATTTCAAAAAGCAGTGTTTAATTTGGGTGCGAGCTGCCTTTACGTAAAGGGGGTGCTGTCGATTCTGTCCAATTGAAAGTGCTTCGGGGCATACAAATTATTCAGATATGTCCTATACCCACACAGGAGAATTTAGACATTGGTAAATTCTCCTTGAGATGGCACCACTGAGTTACTCGAGTGATGCTTAAGTTTGCAATGATTTATTGGCATTTTCAGCAGGTTCTGCAGACTCTCCTCTGTATCTCCCTAGTCCAAGTGCCTCTGTAGGGCTGCTAATCACGGGTGTATAACAGCACTATAAATGCGCTGCGTGCTCCTCGGCATGCTCAGAACACACGGGTGATAATTCTGACACAGGAGATAATTCAGCAGTGTTTTGGCTGGCAGAGAACGCTAGGACAGGACCGTTACATCTCAGCAAGGAGTTGTGTCCAATGTGACACATACTCTCCACTTTAAATTCATGTTGTTTTAAGCTTCTAAAAAAAAATACAGTAATAATGATGGCTAACTGCCTTTTTTTTTTTTCCCCATTTGAAATCTGATCCTGAGTTTCCTTTCTGGGAATGCTTTATGATTTCCTGCGTGGCCCAGCTGTCTGATAAATGTAAGTGACTGGTGTTTGCCCCTCTGGTATGAGCACGCTGTAGAAGGGCTTGCTAACATCCATTGTCACACCTTTGTTAATGGGATTCTAGCGGTGTGACAAAAGGTGAACAGTCATTTCTAGATGCATCTTGCATAACAGAATTGCCAATGAGTGGATTGCTAACTCCTTTGGAATTCTTTGCTGGAATAAAAATATTACAGAAATACTGTCTCCCCCTGCAGCCAGCAAATAGAAATTTCGTATTGTAAAAGAAAAGGGGGGTGGGAATTTGTATACTGTGACAAAACACTGCTTGGACTTCTTACTAGCAAATTCTGGATAATACACCGTTCATTTTACAAGTGGCTTTTAAATTGAATTAGGAAAGGGTGATTGGATTTGAGCTTTTCCTTGTTTATAGGGTTTTGTGGGATGGTGAGCTTCATAGTATCCAAGTACCACACCAATGTTAAACAGAGAGAAGGTAAGTCTTGCCTCTGGTATCCTGATAAAATAATCTGAATTCCATGTGGAAATACATGTCTCATGTCTGAAATGAGACTGGAGTGCAGTTAGGAAGAGAACTAAGAGAATTAAAGCGATGGGTGAAACACGCTTCTGATGGAAGAGTTGTGGAACACCTGTCAGTAAGGGACACTGCTTTATTAGTTGTGCCTGAGTAAGGAAAGATCTTCCACCCTTCCATCAGAGCCGAGCTACCTTTATTTCCAGGATGGTGAAACTCGTCACCTATGTATTTCCTGAGTGGTATTCACTGACATTAGTTTGCATGATTATGAAAGGGATCCAGGGGAAATAAATTTCTGTCCATCTCTGCTGCGTAACATAAGGGAAAGAGCATTGATGCTAATCAAATAGTTCGGGCTTCATTTTTTGTGGTCTTTAATTTCCCAGCCTTCAGTAGATGGTTCAGCGATTGTTAAATCTGACTTCTGGTCTGGAACCAGATCAGAAATACAACGGCAAGATCATTCAGCAGATCAAGCCCCTCTGCCAGCTAACCCAGGTCAAATACGTCCTTACAGCCACGGCTGCACTACCTTCAGCGTTGCACTGGAGCGCCATCCATCCTCACTCTACTTAAAACTTCCCAGACGGAGCCTGTTTGCCCAGCTTTTCTCCCGTAATGGCTGAATGAGCAGATTCTTAGGAGACTGAGAGAGCCAGAGGCACGGTGCTCGACCCAGCTTGAAATCTGGGGGGTGGTGCGTGTGCTGCTGTGCAGTAGTGTCTGTAGTGCCACTGATGCTTTGATAAGAGATGTTGCAGGTCTGCAGGTCCTTGAGTGCTGAGAGTGCTCAAGGCCATTCCTGTTCGAGGAAAATCTCTTCCCTCTCCTGCAAGGAGGCTGACTGCAGCCTGGGAAGGGAATGGAGCTCCTGAGGGATCCCAGGGATGCTGTAGCTGAGCATCTCCTCTTTGAAATTTTGTAGCTCCCTGGCTGTTTTTGTCAGACTGTGGGTGCACAAATTGGGTGAAAATAGTCGGTTATTTCATTTACGTAAAGTGTTTGAAATGCAGTGAGCCTGTAAGCATTATTCCTGTGTCTCGGAAAGCTCTCGCTCTGGATTAGTCAGGGGAGTGTAAAACAGAAGAACATTAAGACGGTAAGCAGCTAGAGCACGTTACCAGAGAAAGAGGTCCTCTCCTGAACATACCTGAGTTGCTTTTCCTGCTGGAGCAGCAGGAACCATTCAGTAAAACGGTGGCATTTCCAAGCAAAGAAGCCTGGTGCAGCTGTATCGGGTTGCCCACCATCAGACTTGCCAATGAGTCCGGCAGAGGAGGCTGTTCCTACCTGCCTTTCTGTCTCCCATCAGGCAGCAAGGCTGGGATTTATCCTCCTCTTGCTACAGCGCGAGCCCCAGCCCTGGAGCCCTTCTGTCTGGCCAACTTGTCTTGCGCCAGTCCGTGCTTTTGAGGCCCCTTCCATCCTGCTGCAGGGGCAGTGGGAGAGAACAGGGGAGCCAACCCCCTCAGCCAATACAGAGGGATGATGGTGCAAACCGTAAATACCCTCGGGGCAGGGATTGTGTTTATCGGTGGGGCCCATACAAGCCAGCTGAAGGCATGGGTGGGCGCCTCCAAACAAATAGGTTGAGGCAACTTCAATTCCACAAAAGCTTCCTGTTGCTGTACCTGGAGCTGACTCATTGAGAGGTGCGTGCCATCTCTGCTACAACTGTTGGGGATCTAAGGAGACTGCAGTTGCAGTCAGCATTTAAAAAAAAGTATAAAAGCAACATTTTAAAAAAAAAAAGCAGAGTGAGGTGCTGGCAGTGTTGCATAAGGGCCTGCAGCACCTCGTAGCCCACCTGGTTTGCTGTCGTGCCAGCAGCATCGAAGGTCTGCTCCAGCCTCTGCCTATCCATCACTACAGGGTGATGATGGGGTTTGGGACTTTGCACCGAGCTACTCTAACTTGATAAAATGCTGACATCTTCCTGAGCTCAGACTGGTTTGCAACAGAGAAGAACTGCTGATTTCCAACAGGTGAGGGCAACTGCTGCCTTGATAGAGTAGGAGACCGTAATCCGAGTGTCAGCTCCAAAGTTTCACAGATACTGTCTTGCTGATCCTAAAATTCCACCTCTGCTTGTAACCCTGTGCAAAGCTCTGCTGGTGACCTGTGCTGATCGCGATGTCAGGATCAGCCTGCTCTGCGTGATGGCAGTGGTCAGCGGCTACCAGGTGCCCTTGGTGGGAGCCTGGGGAGGCTGGATGGAGATCAGCAGCGCCAGCGGTGTCTCCCTGATTCGTCCGCTCCCGTGTGGTTGCGCTGGGCATAAAGGGAACCATGGCGTTGCTGCCTGCCAGAGGGACGCTGCAGCAGTGCTTCCTCCTGGGGAGATGCTTCCAGGGACATCAGAAGCAGAAGCCTGTGCACTCCAAGGCAAGCATACAAAATATTCCTGCAGTACAACGAGGCTGCTATTTCTACTGTCCACTGAGTAAGAAAACGATTCAATCTAGGATGCTGCTGGCTCACACCAGAGAAAAAAATCACTCCTGTGTGTCTTAGGGTTTTTTTGATACTGACCAGTATAACCAGGCCCTGAACTGGCCCAAACCCACTCCACTGCATAAGCCAGAAGCGCTCTGGTCTGGCATATGAGGTTAACTGCGCCTCAGTGATATTCTGAGTACAGGTACTCATTAACTGAGTATTAGCTTTAGCAAAAGTAAACAAAAAAGACATCTTCTCTATCATCGCCTTTCCCTAAAGCAGGATGTTGTAATGAAAGAAAAAAGAGAGATTTTACAATGTTGAAAACTGAGAAGGTTAGAATAAGTCTGGGCTGGTTTTTTTTTTTTTGTTTGCAGCATGTAACACCACCTCTGCTTTTATGAGGTGCCTGAGCCCCAGGCCTGACGGATGGGCGTTTGACTTGGGTGGCCGTTCTGTTCTTCCAGGGACCGCTGGCTTCTAGCGCCGATTCGGGGGTTACAATTCACTTGTCTTCCCTCAGTATGATCTTCGGTAGGCGGCAATCCTTTCTCATCACACGCTGTGCCATTAGGAGCTTTGTGGTACCTTCTGTTTAAGCAGGAAGGTGACTTGGAAGTCTGACAGGGCTCCCCTGCTCCGCTCCGGCCCTGACAGAAGGAACCACCCTCTCACCGGACACCTGGTAGAAACATTGCTGCTCCCAGCGTATTCCCATCTGGGATGGATCCTCACCGCCTTCCACCCATCGCTAGCTGTTCTGAACAGCAAAGAGAAGCAGCCCCTACTCTTTCGGTGTAAAGCAACCCCTCTGAGGGCCATAGTTGTACCCATGCTCACGGCTCTACAGCACAGGAGCCCAAGCAGCCCCTCACTTAAGTCACCAACAAGGCAAACAGCCTTCCAGCAGGAAGAGTGGGTGCAAGTCAGGGATTTCCTACAAGCATCCCCGGGATACCTGAGATGACCTCCCCTCCCTTGCTCACCTCGCTGAGCCTCTGCTGCCCGTGGGCCGGGCAGGGGCAGGAAGGCCCCGCTTGGCTCAGACTCTCCACCAAGAAAATTATTAGGCTTAAATGCCTCAACAGGCAGATTAACCACTTCTGTAAACCACTGCCTCGTCTCAGAGCGATTTGGTGATGCTGCAACACACCACTGGGCTCTTGGATTTTTATCCCAAGATTGATTTGCATTTGTACAGGGATGCCTTGCAAAGGCACCTGCCTCTGGGTAAGTTTCTGCTCTGTCACCTCAGCGACTGAAGATTTTCAGGTTAAATTTCTCTCATCTCCTTGCCTGTGATCTCTTACTTATTTTCTATTCCTTGTTCTTTCCCAAAGCTGCCCCCACTGGAAGGTCTGAGTCCACTCGACGAAGTTGATGAACGTAATTTAAGTCCATATGTGTTTTTGCAGTGTTTCTGTAATATTTTGAACGGGGAAAGTGTTCGCTTATCTCTACAAGGTCAAGTTTTGCTTGTCGGGATGCTTTTTTACTCCAGCAATGACTGGCAAAGCACTTGGATTTTGTTAGTTGAGGGGATAAACTTCCTCTATGAGCTCCCTCTCGCTCCTCTTCCCCTTTCTCAGTATTTTCTGTGTGTTTGCGCTGTTCTGGTTTAGGTCAGACACAAAGATGACTCTATGGGACTTAGCCGATTGAATCTGTGTCAGGCACTTGTGCTGTACAACTTGTGCACTGTCACAGATTTGTCACCTCCTCCAGACCTTCCTGTCGTCCCACAGGCTCGATGAAAAGCATGAAGCTTGGTGTGAGGGCCTTGGTCCCACTCACTGGTGATGCTCCATGGGGAATCTTTCCCTGCTACCTTTAGGTATGATGTTTCCCTTAGGTTTCTCTTTCCAGGATCAAAGCTGTCCCTAGGAATGCATACGGTATGTAGAGCACCACGTATTTACCAGTTCAGTAAGTAAAGAGTGCGTGTGGTTTGCCTCCCGAGTACGTGAATGTTGCTGTTCTGCAGAGGCACAGTGAGGTCCAAGGAAAGCCAGACAGGATTGTGCAGTGAGGCTGGTGGAAAACTGGGAATCCAGCTCAGGTATCCTCAATCTCAAGATGCCGCCTGATCTGTGGTCTGTTGGGAAAGCTGCCTGCTATCCTTTGAAACCTCAGATAAACCGAAAAAAGAAAAAAGAGACATGTAGTCCTAAACCACTCAATCATACAAATCTTTAAAATTTAATGTGTCCCCTTTGTTAACAGATTTTTTTAAATTTCCCTCTTTACTTAAGCCTGAGTTTGATTTGTTTCACAGACTTTGGTTTTGCTACTCCTCTCTCTCTATCGCAGGCAACACAAAAGCCTTAAACCATCGAGAAGTGTTGTCAGATGCCTGCCAGCCCAGGGTGTCCATGGCAATGACGAGCATGTCATTACACCTAACTGTCATCATGGCAAATAGTGCTTTTAACGTGCATTAAAGCATGTACAGAAAAAGAGGAAAATATTTTAGGTGTTAACTTGTACTGCCTCAACAGGATTTGAGACTATAAGTATTTTTTTACCAGTCTTGTTCTTTTCTTACGATGCTTGACGCTGCTGTGCAATATGCTCCCCTTCTTCCCAAGTGGGATAAAATACTGAATCAAATAAAGCAGCTTGCCCCATGCTCCCTCTCCAGCAAGAGTTCATCTTCTGGACTTCGGGATTTCAGCACCCTTTGCCAAACAACTAGGATGGGTGAGGAAACTATACCTTGGCTGAAGGAGAATTCGGCGTTTTTAGCTGTTTACAAAATGGCTGTTTCATGGTCAAGTGAAAAGCTTCCCTTCCCACTACCCAAGGAGCCCGATTACTGCAAGTGGGTGCCTGGGTGGGAGCTTGAGCTGGTTTTGGTAAAGCCCCCAGTACCACCAGTAAGCGTGCACAGTAACCTGTTACCGCTCCCGTGCATCACATGTGTCTTTTCTGTGCTACAAATGAGAGGACACATCTGCTTTCTCGGTGTTTATTGCGTTACACTGAAGCAAAACGGCATGCAGCTATTTGCATTTATTAGCTGATGATTTCACCACGTCTAAGGAATATAAGGAAAAGCAATTAAATAGTTCGGGACTCAGTTACCACTGAAGGGGGGCGCAGGCCCTGCAACAGGACAGGATGAGGGCAGTGCCGTAGAGACCCTGCTCATCGGGGCAGCAGCCTCCCTCAGCTGGGTGCATTTTGAGCAGCACAGGAGCTAGTGAGCTCCCTACTGTTGCTCTCTCCTGGGAACGTGGCCAGAGCAATTTGCTGGGAGTAACACCACAAAATCCACGTGCTGGATATGTTCATCCCTGCCCAGAGGGACCCAGTGGTGACCACATTCAGCGTTGCCATCCCTTGTGCTGAAAGATGCTCCAAGAAACCTCTCCCTAGGTTGAGGAACTCCGCTGGCTTGTGCAGGATGGGACTTTCACCGTGTCTTTCTCAGACGTTAGTCTTTCTCATAAACCACTTTCCCCATTGTTTTTATTCGAAATAACACCCACGTCTCTTAAATAATGAGCGCTGCAAAGTCCCTGCAGGTGCTTAAAAATGGTCTCCTGCTCGTCATTCATGAGGATGGAGAGGTGGTAGCTGAGATAAAGAGCTGCTGGTGCCTCTCTGGGCTGCTGCTGCTGGGAGGAACAAGTCTTTCTCTCAGGAACAGCAAGCTTAAAGTCGTCATATTAAAATGTAATCTTCAAGGACGGTGGCCAGAGGAACCCACCTGGAGCACCGAAGCTGCAAAGCACATCAGGATTTGTTGGTTGGCTTTGATGTATTTGCGGGTTTTATTTAACCATAGAAACTCAGTTTGCTAAGGAAATTACTGACGTTGATACCTACATTATATAAGCCTTTTTCTTGCTTTTTTTTTTTATACTTTTTCATTCTTCCAATTGTGGCTGAAGGCCCAAAAGCAGCAAATCAGTGCTGGAGAGATGTTTGAATCGCCTGTATGTCGCACGTCCTCACCAGCCCGCCTCTTTGTAGACATTGTTCAGGTGAGTGCAGATTTCATTGGTCACCTTCTCAAAGGAAGCTTTGCAGTCTCCACCAAATTTCTCCTCCATCAGTTGCAAGATAATGTCACAGATAATCTAAATAAGGAGAAGGGAAGAAACAACCAGGGTGAACTTTCCTCCACGTTAGAGGCATGAGAATAAAATGTATATTTTGTTTGGGGCAGAAAAGGGGTAAAAGAAAAATTCAGCAGCATATAGACCATTCAAGGCCAGGCTGGATGGGGCTTTGAGCAGCCTGGTCCAGTGAGAGGTGTCCCTGCCCATGGCAGGGGGGGTGGAACTGGATCATCTTTAAGTTCCCTTCCAACATAAACCATTCTGTGATTCTACTATTCTATGATATAGCATGCACAGCTCGTAATAGGTCATGGAAAATTAGGTGCATTATAGAATTCACCAAAAAATGCAGTTACTGTGGCTGGTTTCTTTAACTATCTTGTATCTAGTTAATGTTGACTGCACCCATCACTTAAGGACAGCTGTACAGAACCAGTTCACTTGGTCCATTTACTGCAGTCCTTCTCCTGGCAGTGGACTGTCCTAAAAGCTTAGAAGCCATGAGGAAGCCTGTGTTGGACATCTACAGAATACATGGCTTGGGGAGTAAGTTTCTTCCTAATCTTTCCCTCTCATTAGCTACCTAACCCTCTGTAGCAATGAGGGTTTGTTTATCTTTACAATTGCTGGGTAGGTGGTATACTTTGAATTGTCAGCTCCTTTTCTGTGAAGCTTTTATTATTTTGTGTGCATCTTAATCCTGAAAAAGTCTTTTCAGGATCTCTCCAGGCAGAAATCCTCACTTATTCTCCCACTTATTTAAAACCAGGCGCACTGCTTTGGAAACCACCTTCCTGGTGCCTGAATGACCTTTTCTAGAAGGTGCGTCTTTGCATTTTGTGCTGTGTAAGGCACATAAAATAGTTGTAAATGAACTCTGCTAGTGACCTTAGGCGGACTTGGGCAAGTCGTTTGATTTATTATCTGTATTTGTTTAGTGATAGTAATGCTGTTGACATTGATGCTCAATAACAGCTGGTTTAGTTGCCCTAGAAAAGCTCAGTTCCTGTTACTGGACAAAAATAGGCATCAAGGACTGGAGGCCAGTGTTAAGCTGCTTTTCTGTATCTTGTGAGTAAATGAGAAGCATGGGAATGACAACTCATGGGCAGCTCTGCAGCTCTCACCTGACCAGACAGGCCTGCATCACATTGCTGCATAGCCTTCTTCCCAACAGATGCCAGATCTCTCATTCCTGCTGTTTTCCACCATCAACTGTCTCACCTTCCGCCATCTCCACTCTCCAGAGCATATATATATTTATATTTATATATACAAAGCTTGTTTTCCTCAAAGGGGAAGACATTCTCCCATCAAAATTTCAGATACTGGGAAGAGGGCTGCTGGCTCACCCTAAAGTTTTTGGGGTCAATCTTCAGCTCTGTGGCATGTTTCTTGCCAAGAGGGTTCACTATGCCAAGAAAAGCCTCGGAGTTGTCCAGGTGTTGCACCATGTCGTTGATGGCGGTGAAAACCTTCTTGCCATGGCCCCTGACCTGATCCGACTGTTTCATCTCTTCAGCAGAGTCCATGCCTTTGAAGTGCGCAAAGTAGGACTTGGTGTCTGGGTGCTCAGTAAACATCCTGTTGAGAAATGAGAGATGTCCTAATTTGTGGACCAAGGCATCAATGAAGATATGGCGTCACATTCCAGGCCTTGTCTTATGCATTTATTGCCCTTTTTCCTCCTCTTTCATAGTATAAACTCCTCCTTCCCCTGCATTTCTTGGTTCTCCTTTGTCCTTCCCATCTGTGCACAGCCCCTGGGCCCACAGCAGCCTGTCCCCTCTCTCACCTCTCCCCGCGGCACTTCTTTTTGCTCACTCAGTCTTAAAACCTACCCATCCTGAATTTATTCCACTGCTTCTAAAGTAAACCATTCCTCAGTGTTGGCTCAGTGTTAGGGGCAGCTAAAATCGACAGAGAAGTGAGAGCGTGTTCACATGGGGTGAGTATTCCCAAAGATGTTCTGGACAGCAGATATGTCCACTGTGCTCTCGGTGGGTGTTTTCATGGAGAAACCCTACTTTTGGTTTTGTTAACTAACACCTTCCTAGAGTCCATCCCAAAGCTTTCTTACTGCCTGGGGTGGATTGTTGTTTGAGTACTGAGTACTTCTCAATTTGTTTATTCAGAAGTAATGCAACTCAGTGCCACTCATAAAGGAATTGCATGTTATAATACATCAATTACAGTCATCTTGGTTCGTCTCTTAAAAAAGCAGTTTATCCATTGGGTAAACCAGTTATCCACCTGAAACAGGAATAGCAAAATCCAGATTGCATTTCACAGAGTCACAGAAATGGTTGGGCTTGAAGGGACCTTTGTAGGTCATCTGGTCAACTCCCCCTTATCAAGCTGGTTGTCCAGAACCATGTCCAGACGGCTTTTGAATATCTCTGTGGATGGAGACTCTACAACTTCTCTAGGAAACCTGTGCCAGTGTGCAGTTGCCCTCACAGTGAAAAACTGTATTTCAGTCTGTGCCCATTGCCGCTGGTCCTGTCACTGGGCACCACTTAGAAGAGCCTGATCCTGTCTTCTTTGTATCCTTCCTCCAGCTTTTTATATACATTGATAAGATCCCCCTGAGCCTTCCCTTCTCCAGGCTGAACAGTCCCAGCTCTCTCAGACTGTCCTCATAGTAGAGATGCTCCAGTCCCTTCCTCATCTTCGTGACTCTTCATTGTACTCTTTCCAGTATGTCCATCTCTCTTGTAGTGGGGAGTCCAGAATTTGTCTAAAGGCTGTAGGACACAAAGGCAAAATCTTCTAGAGTAAGATTCTCCTCCGTCTCTGGAGACATTCAAAACCCGCCTGGACGCGTTCCTGTGTAACCTGCTCTAAGGTGGCCCTGCTCTGGCAGGGGGGTTGGACTAGATGATCTACTAAGGTCCCTTCCAACCCTATGATTCTATGAAATTACCCTGGGGAGCCAAGCCACTGGATGCTACCAGCCTTTTATAGCCGCATTTCTGACCCTAACTCTCCTCAGGCTGTGTAGCCTGCAGAAGGAAAGAGCAGTACATAACACACTTTGAGGCTGGTCCAGGTACATGATGTGATACACAAGAAAGCAGGAGCGAGTGGTAAAGGTACGATAACCACAAACAGTATTTGGGCTGATCACTGCATACGGAGGTGATGTAAGTCACAGCTGAGAGACAGATATGTGAAAGGTGAACAGAAGGAACTTCTGTCTTGTAGGAGAGGAGAGAAAAACAGAGTGAAAACTAAGATAGGAAAGCCCACAGGAAGGGTACAATACAATTAAACTGATGGGCTCTGGACTGGAAAGGCTGCAGGAGAATCAGACAAGAAATATTGAGGACATGCAAGTTGAAAAAAAAAATCATTAAAGCAATTTACAGGAAAAGGTGAGGAAGGAAATAGGGCCCATGTTTTGTTCCCATTCTCTTTCATACCATCATTCTTGTCTCTTCTTTTTATCCCACCCCTTTCCCTCTTTCCTTTTACTTTTATTTGTGTGGATCTCTCCTCTTCCCCGTTTCCTCCCAGAGATGGGATAAACCACAGCAAACCAAAATGTTGCCAGCAAAGGCTGTGTGAAACACATCAAGATGTGCTCCTAGGTGGTAACTCCATCCTTCTTGCCGTTCCTCCTTCAGCTGCCTGGGGTAGCAGTGGGGTGGGCTCTTTCCTTACCTGACCAGCACAGTTGTCCCATTGTCCTCAGCATCCACATATATCTTCTCCCATGCGCCACGGGCACTTTGCACCTCTGCTTCAGAGAATGACATGGTGGAGGAGACGGCTGCAACAAAGGACGCAGTAGAAAGGAGAAGGTCAGGGAGGTCCTGGTGGGGTGGTTCTGCTCCAGTTCTCTCCTCAGGGCTCTCTAAATACCGCCCTGGGGATTTAGGAGATCTTGAATGGACTCTTTGTCTCTGTTACCCCTCAGTCACATTTCTTCAGGCTTTAGGGCTGCCTAATCACTTTTAATCAGGAAAGAAACCAACCCCGTGAGGAGGGAGGACCGGCACTCTCACTGTGGTGTCAGGTGCCAGAGCAAAGATCTCACTGTCTGAGGAAAAAAGAGAAAAAAGGGGTTTTCAGTGGTGAAGAAAAAGATTGGCTCTCCCCCTCTCTCACCCCTGCCAAGGCCAGTGCTTGGCTTCTCTTTCTCGAGGGCAATCATTGCCTGAACACTAATTTTCCTGGTTTGTTTCCAAGAGTGCTGCTGTGCTGTGGACACCGTGGTGCCCTGCCATCCCCTCTTCCCAGCACTTCTTGCTCCTTCAGTCCGAAGATCCCATTTTTCAGCTCCAGAAACTCTCTCCAGTCCTGCTTTCGTGCCACGTTCACTGCTTTCCCCACAGCCCTCTGGTTTAGCAGGGGCTCATCCCATGCTGCTCCCAGCCTCGGGAGCATGCCGTGTCATTTTAGCACACGAGATAAATGGCTGCAGGACACCCAGGCTGGAAGCACAGGCAATTTGCTACCCTAATCCTCCTAGCTTGCAGCCGGGATCTCTGTCCTGTCCATAAGCCCTACCTGCCTGGAAGGAAGAAAGAGATAAGGAGCAGGAGAAGGGCCAGTGTGGAGCTGCAGACAGTGTCTACAGGCCCATTATTGTCACCATCTCTTGGAACCGGAGGCAAAAAAAAATCTTGGATTATCCACACGGCGCCTGGGCTTAACCTCTGTCAGGAATGTTCTGTTTAAGTCCAAGGCATGCACACGAAATAAGGGCTAAGGGGCTTGAGGAACCGCCGCGGCTGCTGGACGCTGAGCGCAGACAAAACCTCGTATTGTTTGAGATGGTTTAGAGGAGGGAAGGAACAGGCGCAAGGGAAAAAATGTGCGGCACTGCGAGCAAAACCAGACAGATACCCTGGGGCAGAAGGAGAGGGGTGTTTGCAAGCTTACAGAGACCGAGAGGGCTTGGTGGGGTTGTGTCCCACTGCTGCCGAGGGATGCCTCAAATGACTTCACTGAAATTAACTCCTCTCTTCCCTCCCTCTCCCTTTCCACCACAGCAAATAAAGAGGGGTCTGATACCAAGGTCTGCACAGCCTTCTGTTTTCTCATCCCCAAATCCTCAGAAAAATGTCCCAGATTTCAGAGAGCCCCAGGGGACACACACACACGCTGTGCAGCCGGGACCACTGCCTCTTTGAAGGCAAACTCAAAGCAGGGAATCAGCGGTCAGCCAGGCCCAGCCACCAGCACAGGGGCACAGAAGAAGGAGCAAGGACAGCACCACAGGAGCTGGTGGTTCCCAGGCCTTGGAAGCCAAAACTGCCTGGGAGGATCTCCATGGGGAAAGCACCAAGGTTTTGGCCGAGAGCAGAATGCGCATCAGGTGCTTGTCATGGGTGGCCTGGGAGCCCTTGGAGAAAAAGCGGTACTAACTTTAGCCAAAGGGAAAGGTTCTTAGGCAGGTTTGGAGCTTGGAGGTAGAGTTGATTTTTCTTCAGGATGTGAATGCGGACAATTACTTGCTTGCAACTTTTCCTCCTCTCTGCAGGTGTCATGTTCTCCTTGCAGATCCTGGTGCACCCTGACTTGCTGTGGACACTTGTAGGAGAAGCTGGAGCCTGGAGGTGAGCCAGGGTCTCTGTCCTGAGCTGTGGTAGCAATGCACACTGCTCAAGGATGAGTCTTCCCTCTTAGCTTTCTTAGTCTTTTCCTCTTCATCTCCCTTGTTCGCCCTTCGTTTCCCTCCCTTTTGGTTCCTGTTTGCAGCAGTTCACAATCAAACCTCAGCTTCCCTAGGGGACTTCTCTGCTCTCCCCAACCTCATCTGTGACACTGCAGTACAAAGGTGCTCATTCATTTGATAGATCGTCAGACATCCTGTCGTGGTCCAAAAAATACCCATTCTGAGTTGGGAAATTTCAATCAAACTAATTTTTTGCCAAGTAACAAACCAACCAACACTTAGACACCTCTCTTCCCTCCATCCCTTTCCCTCACCCCTGTGCCACAGGTTACACCCAGGCCCTTTGGTGAGACCACGGGTGGTGCAGGAGCTGGGGTTTGGTGCATGGAGGTCCCTTTGCTCTTGCTGCTCCTTGTGTCCTACTCAACTGCTCTGGCATGTGCTCCTCCACCAGTCACTGTCCTTTTGGGTCCTACACCTGCCCCGGCCTTGTCTCTCCTTTTTCAGCATTCACTGCCCTTTCTTAAGCATGTTTCCGCAAAAGCACCCTAAACTCATCTGATTTGTCCAGTTTCGGGGTGCAGTGGGTCAATTTTGTTTGTTGCTGAGCCGGCTGTGAGTGGCACAGGGCAGTCCCTGGCCCTCCTCCTGCACAGACAAAACAATGATGCTCTCAAGCATGTCACCCTGCTCTTTGTGACACGCTCCTCTATTCCTTCCTTTCATCTTCTGGTGTTATTTCTACTGTTTTGGAAAATTATATTCTATTTCCCCCCTGCACAATTTGCCGAGTCCTCCCTGTCAGATGAGCACAGTAATACCTCATAAAGTTTTGACATCTCTAATAGGGTTATAAGCATCTGTTACTATACCTCTGGGGCATCCCAAGTTTTAAACAAAAAAGCTCCAGAAGCCTTTTTTTTTTACCTCAAAAATGGTATTGCTGTGAAAAATTTGCAGATTAATCTTAACATCATCACATTTTTGCCGACACTGCCCCGCACACCCTAGGGGAAGAGGATGCATGCTTGGCTTAGTTCTTTTTCCTCTCATGTGGTTTGTTTTGTTTACTATCCCAAAGGAAGTGAGTGCTCTTAAGTGTAATTTCTGCTGAATGCGGAGGAACAATTTCTGATGGGGGTGCAGAGACAGCTTTGGCCAGGGACGGGATGCTCCTTGTCAGGCAGGGCCAAACTGAAGGGCAGTAAGCGCTGGAAAATCCTGAGCAGGGAGCACAGCCACGGTATTTTGGGCTGCTTGCGGTGGCCAAGCTTTTCCTGATTCTGTCCCAAGACGAGGAAGCAGAGGACATGCCTCCTGCTGCAGGGTGGAGAAATGGCAGCAGTTCTGTGAAGTGGGGTTTGTTTCCTTTCCCTTTCCCATAAATCATGTGCTTTAGGCAGAAGGCAGCCATCAAGCTCCGTCAGAGGAATGGACAGCATCTTCTACGTGCCCAGCCATTTAGGAGCGATGACTGTCTGCAGAGCTCCTTGATGCCCCGGTCACAGGTACTGCAAAGCTGCCCGTGTTTTCTTCTCCTTCAAAGTTTGTGATCTGTTATTTAAGTTTCATGTTTGATATAAATAAACCACCCTGTTTATTACACAGAACAGTGGAAAGAAAGTACAAAGTCCAAAGGGTAAGAAAAAAGCAGGAGCACTCAGCCTCTTGGGACCTCGCCACTTATTTATTACACAGCAGGGGTTAATGCCCAGCTCAGCAGACACACCTGTTGTAGCGGATGGCTGGAAAGGGCTCAGCAGCTATAACATAGCTATAATGTATATAGCTATAATATAGCTGAGACACTTAGCTCAGTGGTGGTGGAGGCCCCATCCCTGGAGACATTCCAGGCCAGGCTTGATGAGGCTCTGAGGAATCTGATCTAGTTAAAGATGGCCCTGCTTACTGTGGGGGAGGCTGGACTAGACGACCTTTAAAGGTCCCTTCTAACCCAACACATTCTACGATTCTATAACTCTTATTTTACCAACACCCCTGTACTGTCAGACTGAGGTTAGAGCCCCCCCATAGCACGTTTCTCAGATGTCTGGTTTGAGATGCTGACACTTAGTGCTGCTTTTACAAGGATGACAAACACCTGCATCTGCTCCATGCTTAGTATCTCAGGTTATCAACATTATGAGCTCATCAAAATAAGCAAAATTAGGAGCTGCAGTCACAACTGTTGGTGCCAATGTCTGAATGCCAAAGCCCACGTAGCATACGGTTGGGAAAGACCTGGGGCAGACGCATGTCACCGGACCACATTTCTCTCCTGTTTAGAGAATGGTGGTGGGTTCAGGTGGAGCTATGCTGCACTTTGTACTGGTGAAAGTGAAAGTCCAAAGGGTAAGAAAAAAGCAAGAGCACTCAGCCTCTTGGGACCTAGCCACCTAGAATAGCCCGAACATAGTTCACAGAGAAGTATCGTCCGACATGACAGAAATGGACACAGGTTTCTGTTGTGAGTACTTTTATTGCACAGATAAGATTTTGAATGCGAAAACAAAGGTGAGGTATTCAAAATAGTTCATCTTTTATACATCATAGGTCATAGTATATATATAGATTAATCTTCTAAATGCTGCTTTAATGACTGACAGCATTAAGTACGTGGCTTAGCAGTGATTCTCACACAGTCATTACAGCAAATAAAGATGCCAGTGCTGAGTTTTCATGTAGCGTATCCAGCTAACCAAGCATTTGCATTGGGACAGGCTGATTTTCAGCAGGGAAATTCTACAGCCCTAGAGAAGGGGAAAAAAAAATACTCCACAAAAAAAAAAAAAAACAGTAAGTGACACAAAGGTAATCACCACATTCCCCCACCAGACTGATGCCCAGCCAGTCTCCAAGCAAAAGCTACTTTGGAGAAAGCCACCCCCCCCACCCCCATTTTTATTGCTGAGCATGAGGTTACAGGGTATAACCCCCCTTGGTCAGTTGGGGTCAGCTGTGCCGGCTGTGTCCTCTCCCAGCCCCTTGCTCCCCCTGCCAGCCTCCTCACTGCAGGAGCAGAGTGAGAAACAGGGACGGCCGTGCTGCTGTGCAAGTGCTGGTCAGCTATTACTAAAACACTGCTGTGCTCTCAACACGGTTTTGGCCGTAAATCACACAGCAGCTTAAGGGTGGCTATGAAGAAAGTTAACTCCACCCCAGGCAGACCCAGCACACTGCAGGATCGCATCCTTTTCTTGGACAAATTTGGGCTCATGCAGGCCACACTCTGCTGAACCTGTGCACAGGTGCTGTAGGCAGGAGGCAAAGAAATGAGCTTCTATAGACATGGAAAATATTAAGCCGAATGCAGAGATGTAGAGAGTATTCACAGAAGGACAGAGGTGCTCAGGTAGGGGTGTAAGCACTATTCATACCTGTTATGTTACAATCTGGCATTTGTATCAGCCCAGTTAATGAGATCACACCACCCAATGGTTTAATGCCAATAACACTCCCACAGGTTTTGGATACAAGCCCCCAGACTACATTGAGTTACTGCTTCACACAATATCGTGACTGCAACAGGAGCTCTTTAATTACATGCAATCTATATAAGTGATGTTCTGAAGAAAACTCAAATCCATTGAAAGTCACCACTGGCAGAGTTAAATTTGGACTCCAGATAAAGAGACCTGATATCAGAGGAAGAGAGGATGTAGCTGAAAGAAGACATCAGGCTAAAAGAAATAGTTATGGGCTGGTATATGTAGAAGTTAGACACCACTCCAGAAGCTCTCCATCAAACACAGGTAGAGTACAGATGATTATATTGGTGATATGAACTACTGTGTTCAGAGGTGCAAGGGGCTAAGCCAGAGGGGCAAGAGATAAAGCAGGGGATAAACTTGCTGTCAGATAAAACAGAAAGAGAGGTAGTGGGCTGAAAGGGTGCTTGGTGAGGAATGGAAGGAACCAGAGAATCAGACTAGTAAACTCTTAACCTGTGTGAGAAAGAGGCTGGATGATGGATGGACTTTATGGTCCGTTTGCCTTCTCTAGTGTAGTAGTTATTGCCTCCCGCTAAAGCCATGATCTCCCTTGAGTTATCGTCCCTGTTGCTCGATCTACTGAGCATTTACACAGCTAAAAAATCTATTGTAATTGCCCGACTTTGTTTGGAAGTAATGTCAGTACACGTGGCTTTAAATTCAGTGAGCCCAAATTTAATATCCAGCTTCAGCTGGCGTTGCTTCCCCAGCTTTGTGTCTGGCATTGGCACTGTACAGGAGCCAAGCAGTTCCATCCCTTCCTCATCTACATACTGAGCATCCTGCTTTTCTGTACAATAGAAAGAAAAGCATGCCTCCGTCTGATCTGGTTCTGTTGGATGGAAATTATAGCAGGCAACTTCATTTATACTCACTGACTCCTCAATTCCCACCAATTTCTTGAAGAGATCTGTGCAATAAATATAGTCACCAGCTTTTGAGACCCTTCGTTTAAAGGAGTCATGGATAGCAGCATCAAATTCACGATTTACGGCTACACCGTATGTCCGAGCACTGACTCTTGAGGCAATAATGTGTGGATTGACTCCAAATAGAACAGCCCCTTTTGCAATGGCCACTTGGGCTTCTATTGGACAAAGGATATGATACTTGCTAAAGGCCTGCCTGATTGCATCTCTCAAGATGATGCTAGATGCAAAGCCTCCCACAAGCAAAATGTACTGGACCTTGGCCATCTCAGGATTGTTAAGAATTTCCTTCAAAGTATGAATGATATTTTTGATACTGTAATCAAAAAAGCTCTCAAATTTCTCATACGTAATCATGATCATCCCATTACACCACGTAGCTCCCTTTGCTTTTTTGAAGAAGTGGGAGATGTCCTTCTTGCACGCTGCCAACCTCGTCAAGTTGTAGTAGCAATGTATGTAGACCGCCTCCCTGCTAGCAGAGCATTTCTGTAGACTGAAGTTGTACATCATATGTTGTAGTTCGGTCGGGTGAGTCTTTACATATTCATCCCATACGCCATCATCAAATATTTCCTTGAGGAAGTCAGTGAAGTTTTCATCCACTCTGTTGCCTCCCCATCCACCTCCAGCTGCCTTGTGTAGCTCCTTCAGGTAGTGGTTTTCTTGGATCTCATGTACCGTGATGTCTATTGTACCACCTACACATGCACACACACACACAGAGACATGAAGTTAGCTGTTTTCTATACAGTACATGAGGTTCTTACTTTCCACTGAATATAATCTCATCTTCTGAAGTCGCGGTTCACAAGTGCACCTTTCTGCTGCTTTCTTTTCTCATCCTCACTCCTCTGCTATTGACTGCACACCTCTAAATTTCCTAAATTTATGCACTTCTGTTTACAAGCCTAGTCTCTCAAAGCTCCTACCATAATTGCTGATGAGAGCTGAATGCTCTGCGTTGCTTCCTGCACAAGCCGATCTCCTTTCTGATCACCAAAGGACTGTCCTCTCCTGCCTTTTGATAGAGAAGCTCTGAGATAAGATGATCGGTGGTGGTGAGACTCTCAGAAACTTCTGGTCCTCTTGATGCCTTTTCAATATTTGTTCACAATCACCAGACTGCTCTTGACAGGAAATTCACATTACACCAAAAAAACTTACACGGGGAACTAGAGAAATTACTAAGAAGTGCTCCATCAAATGTTCTTAATGATTTACTCTACAGGGCCTGCTAGTTAATCTCTTTAGTCAATTCATTGGGCACTACACTTGCTTCTACAGAGGAGGCGGTGAGCTCAGGACACACAACAGCATGTGGGTGCATATCAGTGTCTGATGATGAAACACGGTACAGACTGATCTGTCTTTTCCTCCCATTCTTCTGCCTGCCCTTGGATCTCATTAAGTGAGAAATAAAAACAAAAATTTCATGACAAGCACTGGAGCCAAGTTCAAGCTCTGAGTCCTTTGAGGCCCACTGTGTCAGACACTGTGAAACAGCCACGCTCTGCCCCCAGCAAAGATGGTACCTGTTAAACAGGGAAAATTTTACCTCCACAGTCAACAACAATATACTGGATCCCAGGGGAGTCTTCAAACTTCTTCTTGTCACTGTCGTCTACCAAAAACCCTTCCTGTGGAAGCCGTTTGCACCAGAGCGATGCAGCCTCCGGCTCCAGGGCAATAATCAGATTCTCAGAAATCATGTCAGAGATGAGTCCTGCCTAAAAACACAAGAAAGTTCAAGGAAAGGTGGGGAGGTCACCACTGTACAAATGCCACCTGCTAGGGAGGCTGTTCTCACCCCAGGAGCGCCATGCTGGGGTGGTAGTTCTCCAGAGATAATTTGAGGAAGTGGGATAACCCCTGCTTTTACCTCTTTTGCTGCCAGCCGCATGAACTGCCTGGCAGCAGAGCTCCATATGGCTGGGACAGTGATGACCCAGGTGATCTCCTCTGGGTCACAGACAGTTTGGAAAGAGGCCTCTTGGATGGTTTCTAGGGCATGTTCCTTCAGGTAGCGCAGGCTCTCAGAAAAGACCTTCAGGGCAGGGAGCGTCTTTCCATTGCTGGCTTTCAGTTCCATGCCAGATGTGACTTTCTACAAAAAAAGTCTCAGCGTCACACATGGCTGTCTTGGCAAGAGACTTGTCCCTTTCCCTCTGAGCACTGCACAACATACGGCATAGAAGAAGGTGAAGGTGTCTCCAAACCTGAGTAAATTCCCAGCAATGGGTCCAGTATTGTGGCGCACTGCAGCCTAATTGACATGAGTCAGCTACCAAGACGCTTACCCTTGACATCTGTGATTCAATGTGGTTGATTGATAAGTCAGCTGTTTCTCCTGGGCTAAATTTTGTAAATACTCTGTAGATCCTCCTGAACAGCCCTTGGGGAGAATTGTACTTTCTAAGTGACACCACCATACATTTCCCAGGCATATGGATAGAGACTTCAGACCTTTCTAGTTGCAGCTGTACTTCTGTGTATGGCGTTAACGCAATATATGCTGGGCAAACATGTAGACACATAATCCTCTGGGCTGACAAAGTTTCTCTATAATGTGTCCTCTTGGCTTATGCATCTTCTTGAGCATATGTGAAGCTTGAGGCAGGCAGCTGCTCCAACACTCTTTTAGTTTCCCCCAGGAGACCCAAGCTCCCTCCATCAGTCCCTGATTGCCTACTCTGTCCAGAAAGAGTGGGAATTGTTGCCTCTATCTAAAGAAGTTTCAGGAGCCAGCCTTCATAGTGTGTGCTTCCTTCCCTTTGTTTTGCTTCAGTAGCCATCAAAATGGTCCTAAATTACAAGGACTATCAACTGCACAATCATCAGATCCATCAACATGGGGTCCTTTACAGCCAATGGAGAAAAACAGGCAGGTTCAGGTGCTGCCTAGATTAAATAACACACAACCAGGAAAAGTAAGGTGAATCCTATTCTGCAGGTGCAGCTGCTTAAGAGAAAGGGAATCTATATTCATTTTTACTTACAATCTCATTTCCTGTCACTGTTCCTGGCTCACTTAAGAGAGGGTAATATAAAGCTGTTACGACATGCGCTCCACAGACACTTTCTATGGAGATTCACCAATAACTACTTATGTGCCTGGGAACTGGTGTTCCTCTTTCTTGTTTCTGAGTCCTTCAAATGGTTGCCCAGAGAGGTTATAGAATCTCCATCCTTGGAGATGTTCAAAAGCTGGCTGGACAACAGTCCTGGACAATCAAGTCTTTGTGGCCTTGCTTGAGGAGGGAGGTTGGAGCAGGTGACCTCCAGAGGGCCCTTCCAACCTCAACTGTTCTGTGATTGTGTAATGAAATTTCCCTTAAACGTTTTCTTCTTGAGTGCAGAGAAATGGTGTTGAACTTAAAGCTCTCTCCAGCCCCCTCTGAAAGTGAGTGAGAAGGCACCACTCCACAGGTGACATTGCGGCAAACCACATCATTCCCAGCTTTCCCAGGGAGGGAAGTATTCACAGAGGCCTCCCACTTACCACCTCCCCCTACACCCAGTTCAGTGCTGGAGACGCCAAAGAACAGACACGAGACTTTATTCGGGGCTGACCCTGTGCTCCGGGTTATTCCATCTTTGGGAGGCCCTGTGGGACCCCAGAGCACAGACAAAGAGGCCCTAATGTAGCCTAATGTTTGACCAAACAAGCAAATCCAGAAAAACCTGTGGAAAATTCTGAACTAGCACAGAGCCTTCAGAGAAAAATGACAGAATGACAGCCACTTGAAGGACAGCTAGCCAGCCTTAAATTGGTTTCAGCATACCTTTTTAGGGGCAGGGAGAGACAAGCTAGAGGGAGGTACATAACATGTTGATCCCGAGGTTGCCCACCTGCTTTGAATTATGGGAAGCTTCACTTGTGCCCTTTTGAGGACTGAGGGCAGCTTTTCATTAAGAACAAGTATTCGGCTTCACCAAGGTATGCAGTCAGGTTGTATTGTCTTTAGATACTGAATAGCATCGTGAAGGAAGGGCCTGTGAAGCCTTTGGCTAATTAAGAAAATAAATAATTTCTTCTTCAGTTCATCAAAATGCCCTTTGATTTCCATTCATTCATCCTCATCAGCCAGATTTACTCAGCCCTCTTCACCAACTCCTCTAACCCCCACCCCTCAAATAAACTAATAGATCTGACTTCCATTAGCAGTAACTATTCCATCTACCGTGTTGTACAGATGCATCTTGAAGTTCTGGAAGAAGTACCAGTTGTCAGCTTCGTTGGAGGGCAGGCTCTTATACTTCATCACAGCATCATAGCCAAACTTTCTGAACTCTTGCTTCTGGTTGAACAAGATGCACGTGGGTGTCTTCGGGGTTTTGAGCCCGTGCTCTGTTCCCCAGTACACCTGGCGGATTTGGTCCGTACTTGAAGAAAGGGAAAAACAGTACCCACTGTAGGAAGTGCCAAAATCTATAGCAACGACAAAGACTGACTTGCTGGCCATGGCTGACGGCAGCGCACAGGTGTGCAGTGTGAGCAGCTAGAGAGGAGTAAACAGATGGGACTGGGTTGAAATTTAAACTGCTCTAGCTGATACTGCAGGTTGAAGGCACTCCTGCCCTGACCTCACCCTCTGGAGAGATATTACGTGCAGTGCAAAGAAAAAGTACCTTTTCCCATAAAAGGGCAGGGCTTGTTCCTGTAATTTATAGCACAAAAGTCCACTTGTAAAAGCAAAGAAGTGCCTAGCACTTGCAGTAGCTTCTTGCACTCCTGGCAGCACAGATGATTTCTTTCTACAGCAGAATCCAAGTTTTATTCCTACAGCCAAATGAAGATGTTAACAGGACTGTGTAGAAGGGCTAATCCTAGAGAGATGACTGCAGAAGGCAGCAGGTATGTTGCAGGGGTGTTTCTCTGGCTAACCAAACAAGTTTAACCTCAGTAGGTCTGAATATTTCTACAAAGTCCCTTGGGGGGTTGCAATGAGGGACTGCAAACATTTGCCAACTGAAATATTTCAGTAAAAGCTCTGTTTTCTACTTATCCTTCCTATTCATTAGAGGGATGGTTACTTTCCTCAAATTCAGCTCAAGTTCAGTTCTAGAGGGTGAGGCAGATCTTAAATGGATGTGAGAGAAAGACAAATTGGAAAGAACAGTATCAAATATTGTAACAGATCCAGGACTCAGTCTCAAGGAGCTCATCAGTTTTGCAGAGAAAGGCTGACAAATGCAGATTTTATTCTGGATTGTTGAGCATAAAGAGAAAAAACATGTCCGCAGTGAAAGATGGGAAATTAAGTGATTTAACTGAAACAGAATCCATCCAAGAAAACTGTTGTGGGTTAACCCCAGCCGGCAGCTAGAACCAGGCAGCTGCTCACTCGCTCCCCCCCACTGCGATGGGAGTGAGAATCAGAAAACTAAAAGTGAGAAAAAGCTTGTGGGTCGAGATAAAGACAGTTTAATAGGTAGACCAAAGCACAACAAGGACTTCATTCACTGCTTCCCATTGTCAGGCAGGTGCTCAGCCACCTCCAGGAAAGCAGGGCGCCAGTATACGTCACAGTTAATTGGGAAGAAAAACACCATCACTCCAAACTTCCTCCCCTCCCTTCTTCTGCCCCCAGCTTTTTATTGCTGAGTATGACGTCACTGGGTACGGATATCCTGTTGGTCAGTTGGGGTCAGCTGTCCCGGCTGTGTCCCCCTCCCAACTTCTTGTGCCCCCCGAGCCTACTCACTGGTGGAGGGGGGTGAGGAGCAGAAAAGGCTTTGAGAGCTTAGCAACAGCCAAAACCAGCAGTGTGCTACCACACTATTCCCATCCCAACTCCAAAACATAGCACTATACCCCAGCTGCTAGCAAAATAGTTAACACCATCCCAGCTGAAACCACAACATCAATCCAAAATAGGTTTCAGCGGGAGAGGAGTGAGGAGGTGCTGGGAGAGAGGGGCAGGACAGTCCCTTGCAGGAGCTGTACAGACTTGGATAGGCACAAACTGATGGTGAAGCCTCATGCTTAGGCCTTCTCTGACTTTGTCTTGCTGCACGAAGGAGCTTGCTGTCTGCTCCATCTTTCTCTGAGCTGCAGGAGCACTTCAGCCTGGGATTGTCTCTGCAGTAATAGCCGATTTTTGGGATCCTCATTAGGAAATAGGGCACAAAGCAGTTGTAGAAATGAAACTTACCTTGAGAACATACGGCTTTGTTCTTCTCTATTAAAAACCCCCACACCAATATGTTGCAAAGTTAATTTCAGCAAAATAGCCACCTGCATTTGCTGTTCACCACGCTCTGCAGCTCTGGGTTGAGTTGCTTTTTCAGGAGTTGTCCCTGTATCCTGCAAACTTCATTCAGCCCTAATGATTGCTCAAATCCTTCATCTATTTCTTTGCAAACCCTGGCCTGTGCTGTACTCTGAAATGTGCCAGGCATCATCTTGGAGAATACTAGCTCACTTGTGCCAAAACTGCGTCTGAGACTGTGCTGAGCCATCTTGTGCTCTGGAGCCTGTGTCCAACCTATTCGCCAGTGTGGATGAAAACGTGGAGCCTCTGCACCCATGGCTGTCTTTTGTAAGGTACCTGTTTAGATCATGTGTTTTCCCCTTCCATTTTAAGAAGGCCATTTTCTTTTTTCCTCAGACAAATACATGACAGACCGTGGCAATCATCAGCCCAGGAAGACAACCCTTCAAGGCTGGAGACCTATCGTGGTCTGACAGGAAGGCCGGAGAGTGTAGAAAATGAGCAAAGGTGAATCCCGTGACCAGAAATTACAGTGTTTAGGGTGACCCCTGATGATCATAGAATCATAGAATCGGTGAGGTTGGAAGGGACCTTTAAGATCATCAAGTCCAACCATTAACCTGCCCTGACAAAAACCCCTTCTAAACCATGTCCCTAAGTACCTCATCTACCCTTTTCCTAAACACCTCCAGGGATGGTGAATCCACC
>VXBO01011708.1:377603-433137 GCA_013400135.1 Rhinoptilus africanus | reverse complement strand
GCTGGGACAGGTTGGACAGAAGATTGCAAATAAGCCAGACACAAGGAGGGCCCTGAGTTAGCACCACATTTTCTCCAGGCTGTATTGGAAATCCAAAGCAAATTTACACAAGCTGTTTGCTCTACAGCACATAACATGCAGATTTTACGCTTTTTTCCCACCTCCTTTTAAAGAAGGCCATTTTCTTTTTTCCTCAGACAAATACATGACAGACCGTGGCAATCATCAGCCCAGGAAGACAACCCTTCAAGGCTGGAGACCTATCGTGATCTGACAGCAAGGCCGGAGAGCATAGAAAATGAGCAAAGGTGAATCCCATGACCAGAAATTACAGTGTTTAGGGTGACCCCTTAGGATCAGCTGTGGCTGGTGTATGCTGGGACAGGTTGGACAGAAGATTGCAAATAAGTCAGACATAAGGAGGGCCCCGAGTTAGCGCCACATTTTCTCTGGGCTGTACTGGAAATCCAAAGCAAATTTACACAAGCTGTTTGCTTTACATCATATAACATGCAGATTTTACGCTTTCAGAGTTTTTTAGTTGCACTATTTGTACTGATTCATTACATCAGAAACCACTTACCTGGCAAAGCACAGCCTTGAGAAGTTTTGGTATCTGGATTTTTTTTTTCCTATGGGCTGTTCAGGAATTGGAGAGAGGAAGTTTAGCTTATGCGTTTCTAAGTACTTTAATGGATACTTGCCTGCTGACTTTAGTGTATTTTATCTTTCTTCCCCTGACAGGCTGATGGTCAGGAAGAGAAGAGTTTACTCTGGCTCTGTTGAAACTCAACAGTTACTGGAGAGTTGCCATAGGTAATATCATTCTTTATATTACGAATATATACGAGGGGGAAAATTGTAAATGTTTCTGTGACTGTCACTGAACATACTCAAGCCTTGGTTATCACAGCTCTGTTCTGCAAGACAGACCAAATTTTCATTCTCCTGTTTGACTGCATTTTCATGGCCAGGCATGAGCTGCCTCTGGAACAGGTTTGTCCTGGAATGCAGATCAGGGCACATGACCAGGGCCTGTGACACAAAAACATGTCATGTTGTGAGATGAACTTTCATCTCTGTGCGAATACTTCTGTGAATAGGAGATGGCTGCTTTAACAACAACAGCTCTCAAGATAAAGGCATCCAGCTTAATATAGAAAGGCAGGGGTTGGAAAAGCAGCTCTGAGGACACTTCGAGTGGGTGTGCAGAGGCAGTCCTGGGTTTTCGTCTTGAAAACTGCCCTCATGAGCTAGGCAAGCACTGAAGGAAGACAGTGGCTGATATACTGTCAAGAAGAGAAGTTGTTAGTCAGGAGAAAAGAAAAAGAAAAATAGCCTAAATAATAGCATCTTGGGGATAAAATTCCAACATAAATCATTCTCAGTGTCTAAGGCCACGGTGAATAAACTTCAAACAGTATAGCTGGATTTCCATACCCTTCCTGAACAGCTATGTGGAGAAGAAAGTTTCCTGTTGGAATTTCTGTGAAGACAGGCTGTGGTATTTTAAAGTTTCTGATGGTGGCTGGAGTATCTGTGGGTTTGTGAAGTGTTTGCAGGTGCGCAGCCACGGATAGCCTGGTAGTGGAGGAATACTCACACTTTCTGAAACCTTGGAGCTTTCTTCGACAGTGGCTCAAGTTTGAGACTTGAGCTGATGTAAGGCAAAGGTTCCCAGACACTGGACCTAGGTTCAAATGATGAGCAAGCTCAGTCACTTGTGTCCTTGACTTTGTTTGCCTAATTACAGAAGGCTGTCAGGAAATCAGTCTAGATTACACCTCCCAAATTCAGGTCCTCATTCTTTGTTTGCTCCCAGGTCTGTCTGCTTAACATAGATTGTTTTCTTCCGTCTCTAGGCAGCATGCTGCATCTGATCATTATCAGATGCAGGAGACCAACAACCCTGATCCTCCATACCAGGAGGGATAAAGGAGCTATCAGGAGTGACTGTTGGGTTTTTCTGAATTTCATCTTCTCAGTACTGTCCTTTCACCCGCAGCCAGTCATCTTCCTCCACTATGCATAATACATCTACCACCTCCAAGGTTAGACAAGCTCTGAACATAACATTTCTGGGCCCAGTAACGAAGATAACTTAATTGACAGCGCAGAAACTCAATGGGATAATTCACAAGGTCAGAATGTTAATATAAGGTAGTATGACTTACTCTGAAAAGAGGGGACAGAAACATGGGACAAGAGGCCTCCTTTATATTAGGGCTGCATGTACTTGTTCTGAGATATGTAATACAGAAGAAAACACAACCGCTAAAAAACTGTGGTGAATGATAAAAAGCAAAAAAAATTCTGCACTTTTAGGGCATGAGTCTGCAATCAACCTAGGGTCATCATGCAGACAGGGCTTTTTTAAGCTCTAGTAGTATCACCTAAAGAGCAGGCATTGGAAATGGGAGAATCTCACCTGCTGGAGGAATAGGAGACTGACACTACCCAGACAACTTTAGAGAAAGGAATCCAGGAGAATAGAACTCCCTGCTTGGTTTGGAATGTTTGGTGATAATGTTTTGATGTTAAAGATGGAGAAAACAACTACAGAAAAGATGACAGTAGATTCTAACAAGTGGAGAATACTTGTATTTTTTTCAGTTCTTCAACCTCTGAACCTTACAACCCCACACACCTTTCTTCTGATGTAAATAGTTTTCCCCTTGATTTGAGCATAAATCATAGGTGGAGGGCTTCCAGAGGAAGTTGTTAAGCTCCCCTGGAGTTTTTTCCTAGGTGCTCTGCTCTTTCCCACCTCACCGCTCTTTTGCCGGAATACAGACTACTCAAGAGGGGCCATTGCACTGTTGTACAAATAAAGAGATCTCACAAATGAAATTTGTTTCAGAGAATTTCCTGGAGAGGTGACCCAAAAAGAGCTTCACAAGACAGAGGAATATGCGCAGATGAAAAAGAAGATCAAAGAGCTAGAGGCAAAGTAAGGTCTTTATTCAGATTTCTGACACAATGTGTGTTTCTACACTGAAGAGCCACATACTTCTTGCTTCCTCCAGTCGTTAGGGTCTCTCTATTTCTGATCAGACAGCCTAGGCACCTTCTTCCCAGACTTTCAACCTGCCAGCGTCTCTTTGTAACTGATTTATGGAAGATGGCTTGGGTAGTTCTGTAAGGGAAAGGAGATATTCCCAGGGTGAACATGTTAATAAAAGAAATCAGCCTACAATGATAGGATTGAAATGCTGCTCTGTGACCAGATTCCACTGTGATCATGCAAAATTGACTTGAGAAAGCACTATTTCCCACACAAGAGCTGCTTGCCAGCTATCCAGTAGAGAAGTGCATTGTAGAAAACATGAGATTAATGAAATAGATTCCTAACATGCTGAAACCACTTGAGCTAGCTTTAAACTCAGGCAGGTAACCGCTCTTTTCAGTGGTGCCCAGTGACAGGACGAGAGGTAACAGGCACAAATTTGAGTATAGGAAGTTCCATCTCAACATGAGGAGGAACTTCTTTGCCTTGAGGGTGGCAGAGCACTGGAACAAGCTGCCCAGGGAGGTGGTGGAGTCTCCGTCTCTGGAGACATTCAAAACCCACCTGGACGTGTTCCTGTGTAACCTGCTCTAAGTGACCCTGCTCTGGCAGGGGGGTTGGACTAGATGATCTCCAGAGGTCCCTTCCAACCCTACCATTCTGTGAAAATTCTGTGAAAAACAGTTAATGCTTACTCATTGTTTCAGCTTATCTTAGCTAAGTTTTTTAATATCCTTCTTGCCCTAGAAACAAAGAGCTCTTGTCTGAAGCGATGAGCATGCACAAAAACTCTGAGAACATGAATGACCCTTCGCGTTTGTCTGCTGTGCTGCAGATGTATGAGATGCTCAGGCTATGTGACTGGGGAAAATTCAAGACAGAGTCCTGTTTGACATATAAAAATGGCTGCAGGATAATTAAGGTTTGTTCATGTCCTTTTTCTCAGTCTGAGTCTTGTCAAATCAATATGGTGTAGCCAGTATAGCAGGCTTTGAGTATTAGTATTTCTGTATCAGACAGGGTTGGGGACTAAGTTTGGGTCTCTGATTTTCCAGTCCAGCGGGGCCTGTGTAATACTGTAGAGAGCAAACTGACAGTGACCTGCTTCCTCCTGCCTTTCAGAAGGGCACATTCAAATCCCAGTCCCATATCTCACCCATGCTAAGCACAAGTGGGAAAGCATATTCCAGTTTCCTCATGGTTAATGCTTTAAGTAGTAGATGGGAGACCGCATTCTGATGTCTGACTCATTGCTCTGACGCTGGGGGGATCTGAAGAACAATATCAAAATGGTGCACCTTAAACGATGAGACTGAGATGAGGCCAATATTAGCATTGGTTGTGATGATAAGACCCCACAGATGCTGAAGTATGGGCTTCAATATGCAAACAGCTCGATGAAACAGTTTATTTCCGAGGTATTGAAGACATATTTCAATCAATTAGTGGCGCTACAATTTACTCCAATGCAGATGTGGTTTCACCATTTGCTTTCCATACTACACCTCTCGTTTCACTGGGATTGATGCTGTAATCAGCTGTTGTCTTTGCATTGCAGAAGCTGTTTAATGCCTGTGAGAAAGATATACAACAGAGAACAACCAGCATATTTGAAATTCTTGGCATTTCACCTTCGAATGATGCTATGACCAACAGCAAAGAGGTACTTTATGTTTCTGTGTAATTGGACCTAAGTAGTGGGATAAAAAGGACATCCGTGTCTGCCGTTCATTTAGAACTTCGCTTCTGCTAGAGACACTGGTCAAAATATGTTGGCAACGACAGTGGGGATAACTTTGGAGCTGAGAGGGATGGGGGTGTGGAAAGCTGAGCTCCAGCAACCCTTCTGTGTCCCACAATGCACAGACATACACTGCATGTCTGAATTGTCCAGCCGGCTGAGGCACATATACAAGTGCAGAAAGCATTTTTCACCCCGGTGTTGCTTTTATGGGACCTTCCTCCAAAGCTTGAAACAGGCAACTTCTCCATTGCCGATTGACATAACCTGAGAGCCAAAAATTCCCAGTGCTTGGGACCTGCACTGCTGGCCACACCACATGCTAACAGTCTGCTTCGTGCTGTGCTCGGCTTGTAGGAGATGATGCAGATGATAAGGAATCTCTTCAGATATTGCTATTACAAAAACGACTCAGAGTTTTACAGCAAAATTATCAAGGTAAGTAAGGATACAGCCCAGGAGCATGGGCAGATGTTCAATTTTCTGGCATGTCTGTGCAGCTTGGTATTTTAAAAAGTGAGAGGTCTCCGTTCTGCTTGGGGTTGTTGTCCCCTTGTGATAAGGGTCTTCCAGCCAATGTGCTCCCAGAATATTCTCACAGGCATGCACAGAGGTACCTGTAACTTTGCAATGGAGACACAAAGCTGTATTGTGAACAGTGTGGAACAGCAAGACAGTGCCTGTACCAGAAGGGCACAGTCCTACTGGACCCAAGCAAGGTGCAAAGAGCAAGGCTGGTGGTGGTGTATCGGGTCAGACCGGTGATCACCAGGCAAACCCACAGTGACCAGGCAGGTCAAGACTGAGCTGGGAAGTTGGTCTGTGGGTCAGGGTCAGCGAAGCCTGGCACATCACAGGGATTCAACACCACAGGCAAGCACCCAGCCACCACTGACCTTGAATCAGCTCCCAGGCCAAGTGGTGGAGGGTCTGTGGGTGGAGATGAGGCTTCTCATAACTGCTTCTCGCACCACCCTTTCTGCCAGCTTAGCTTTCACAGCAGTCGAATCCAAGGTTATATGGCCATGGTCTATCAGAGCTGACCTTGAACACAAGCAGCCAAACCCCTGGGGAGGAAGGGGAAAGCCTGCAGAGGCTGTTGGTGTGTACAGAGCCCTGATACTTGCTATCCAGTCAGACTACAGTCTAGTGGGGTTTTTTCTGGGAAATATAGATATATGTATGTCATATATATCACATATATATGAAGATTCCAGCTTCCTCCTTTTGCAGCTTGCTGGGCCTTTCTGAAAGCTCAGTCTTATCAAGCTCTTTGCAGACCTCTCTATGAGGGAACAGAGACAGTTGCTGGATGCTGGAACAGTCCAGAAGCCAAGACTTACTTAGTAAATAAAGAATCTTTAAAGTGACCTTGCAACCCCTGCTTGTCCCACTCTAATGGTACCATCAGCTTTGACAAATGAAGTTCTTCAGTGCTTTGTTCATGTGGAGCAGCTGCACAGAACAAGAACAGGGAGGCAATGTAACATCACATCAACATAACATTACAAAGCCCTGAAAACTGCTCTCACTTGATTTTCAGCAAGCTGGCATTGGCCCAAGATATGCCACTCAAAGCCAGTTCACATTACAGTGCTGCAAAGTTTATTGTTTGCTGGCTCTTCAGGACCCACCGGTTAAAGCTGCATGGAACCTACAGGAAAGCTCGATGCAATATTTAGAGCACGTGGAAAAGAAAGACCATAATCTCTGGGGAAAAATAAAATTTCTGTGGCCCACAATGAAACGTGGGGAAGAAGTCATTGTGAGAGGTGTAGTCTGGGATGAAAACTAGCATGACTTCAGAGTCAAGCTGCCCACTTATACAGCCACAAGAAGATGAAACAGTTGCTGCGCAATATGCTGCTTTTCTTTCTCCCAAGAACTGCCTGCTTTTCAGAGCTAGTAAGTTAGACGCTCCTGGCTTGGGACAACTAGGATAAATAACTATTACTAAAACGTGTATTAAAAATTGAAGACATTTGCCTCAGCAGCATGCCTACACTTTACTATTTGTTCCTTGCTGTCTGTAAACAGCATCTGTGTGGAAAGAGAATCTGTTTCTCCAGCCTATCTTATTACCTGCTCTTCACAAATGCTTATGACATTGTCACGTAAGAGTGGGGATCTCAGCACCATGTGGAGGCACTTGCCTCTTCACCAACAGGATGTAGTAGGACCAACGCTTTGCGAGACCCCTCACAGCAAAGGTATATATCACTGTCCTCCCCTGCATCTCTAGCAGGTGCACAAACTGCAGGCTTGTGCTTTCTGCTAATGAATAAGCAGTGAGGATGAAGGTGGCCTGTTGGGGAACAGGCATCCTTCCTGGGTAAAAATGTCCTTAGCTGGGAAAGAGAACAAGGACATAAAAGACATGCTGAAAAGGCTATGATGAACTGTCAGAAGACAGGTATGTGTACCCAGACACAGACACTGAAGCCCACTCTTATATGCCAAAAGGCACACAAATGCTACCTGCCTGCTAGTATTCAGCTGCTTTCTCACATCTGTACAATTTACTGCTCTGTAGCCCGTTAGCTACTTACCTGCTACAGCTCTTGATCAAAGTCCTCTAACAGTTGTATTTCACAGCATAAGGAATGAGGCAAATGCATGTTTATGTGCTTGTGTGACAAAATATTCAGTGCTAAATAAAAAAGACTGGAAATCCCGCTGTGTGCCTGCTGAGTCCTTTCCTCCAGTTCTGCTCTCTAGTCCAGCAGCGTCCTTGGCTGCACAAACTCCCTGGCCACCAGAAAGGAAGGCAAATTTCGGTGCAGCTCTCTGAGAGCAAATTGCTCTGCTTCTCTCAGGAATCCACTGTTCTGTGAGCATGTTGCAGGTCACTGACAACATGGGCTGGGATCCAGGCATGTGCAAGGAAACTGGTTTTCAGAAAACCAGAGAAAGACTGACTGTAAAAGACCTTTACTGTAAATACTTATTGTGGAATAGCACAGGTGAATTGAAATTACATATGCATCATATTTCCTACAAATTTTGCAAAAAGAAAGAACCACAATAGTTAGTTTTTCATACCTTGTAAGGTGTTGCAGACTAAGGTAGGCAGTGCATTAACACTTCCTCTTGTCCAGGCTTTAGAAGGTAAATGACAGGGAAGTTGTCCATTACCAGCAAGTAGGAGCTTCAGCATGCCCCTGAGCCAAATGCCATGTGATTATATAGGTGTAATAGTACATATATGGCAAGCTGCCTTGCTCTATTTGTCACCTGCTTAGAAATTTTGTTAGCCTATTTTTTTAAGACCCGGTGGCTCCTTGAGTCAGTTTGGTCCTGTTCTGTAGATCAGTTTTATCTCTGAAGCTCATTGCTTCTGCAGCTTCTCATGTATGGTCCTCTCCTTTGGTTTTTCTTTCCTTAACATCTTTTTTTGGCGGCTTTATGCTAAAATACTCAAGTTACAAAGCTTTATATTTCAAAGGCTGACATAAAGCCTTCAGAAGGCTACAAGCACTGCTGCATCTTTTCTAGCAGGCTTCACATTCCTCATCTCTCTCAGCAGCAGGAGCAGAGTTTTTGCCCTATCCGTACAGCATCTAGCAGAATCCAGCAGACTTAGGCTCTGAAGTACTGCTGAAACATCTTTTCCTTGTTACATACACTCATCTGATCTCAAAGGAGCGACAATTTCCCTCTCCCTGCAAAAGGTGTCATTTGGCCTCAGGTGCAGCAGCAGCCCCGAAACAGCAAATGGGTGCCTCCTTCCTGCGCAGCTGCAGGATTTGTAACCACTCACAACAGATCAGGTACTTCATCCATTAGCAAAAAAGGTCCACTGATGGCCACAAAGTGTCTCTGTGCATGAAATTTCCCCGTTGCCAGACTCCCCTGGTGCAAAGGACAACATCTAACTCGTGATTCAGCGCAATCTCTTTTCCCAGTTCTTGATGATTTGAGGGTGAGATTTCACCTGGGCTCAACATGCACCGGTGTGGTGAGTTAGGCCACACATTTGGTGTGGATTGCATTCCTTAAACCACCCCTACCAGCAAAGCAAGATCTGGGATTTGAGTGTCAAATGTCCCAGCTAAGTCTAAGCACTTTGGAGCAATCAACAAAACACAATTGTTCTAGACAGGTCACTGGGGACAAGGATAATGTTGTGGTAGCTTTTGCACTGTCCTGAGATAGCCTGAAGCCTCTGAACAAGAATGTCCCTGAAGAACAGGTTGAGCCACACGGATACACCCTGCCTTCCTCCATGTTGAACGTGCAATGATGCAATAACCCAGAGTTGTCTTCCCTTTCTTCCTTGGCTCTATACAATTATTAAGAGACTTGGAGAAATGCTACTGCTGCTGCTGAAACTCACATTAACTGACATTTCTGGTATAACCTTCAAAAATGTTAATGTCTCTGTATCTTCAATCTGAACCAAAAAAAATAATGTCAGGGATTGTTATTATAATTATTAGGATTCTACTTCAGTGTACAAAACCTGACATGGAAAAATTACCCTTATGGCAGCTAATTCCCCCTTGAGTTTAATTACAAAATTGTTTAATCATTTTCATACAAAATGTTTCTGTGTCAAGGTAATGATTGTGGCATTAGTGCAATCAAGGGGGAGGGTACTGCCTACATACTAAATTTTTAATAGTTTTGTTATAATTAACAGAGAAGAATTAAGGTTCCTATCAGCTTAGATGGCTAGGAGCATTCCTAACTGAAGCCGAATAGAAAGTTTATTTGGCTTCTGACTCACTGGGCACGTGGGTTTCTGTCCTTTGATGAGCAAGGAAACACGTCTTACACTGCAGTTGGTCATCGCAACAGACAGACTTTACACAGGCTGAGTAACGATGTGGTCTTGCTCCTCGGCAACTTATCTGGTATCTTCTCTGTCCACGTCATTCTGCTTCTAGCTGCTTCGTGTGCCTCTGTACAGCTCAACAGAGGAAACATTGTAAGTCGGACGCTGTGCCACGTACTACCCCAAGGTTCATATGGCATCCTTTGCGTAATTTCCTAATTAATATTTTAAAAAGGAAATTGGTGTGAGACAGGGAGATGGTCTCCTCTGTTCTCACCCCTGTGCCCTCGGTCTCAGCTCATGGAATCCGCCTCCAAAAAAGCAAGGGCAGGCCTGAAAGTTTCCCAGCCCGTTTGGACGAGGAGCAACTGTAAAGGTTGACACACATCATCCACACCACCACCTCTGACCATGTATCTCCACAGCTACAGAAAGGCAGCACAAAAAGGGCATAAACTTATTATTGTGCACCCTAATTTGATGGTGATGCAGTCATGTGCCACCCTTGATCCGGATCAAGTACCACTGGACAACTAAGGAGTGACCTGGCATCACTACTGGTATGACTGTGGGGTCAGGAAAGCTTGAAACACTCCTGAGGGAAAAAAAGTGTGGGATCCTGAGTCCGCCTGGCTGGGAGCAGCTGCTTCAGCTGCACCCATCTCCTTTGCATTTGTTCCTAGCACTCGCCAGCAGCTCCCGCTCTGCTGAGCCATAGAATCATAGGATGGTTCAGGTTGGAAGAGACCTTAAATATGATCTAGTTCCAACCCCCTGCCATGGGCAGGGACACCTCC
This sequence comes from Rhinoptilus africanus, assembly GCA_013400135.1. NCBI lineage: Eukaryota > Metazoa > Chordata > Aves > Charadriiformes > Glareolidae > Rhinoptilus > Rhinoptilus africanus. The sequence continues at coordinate 422,815 of VXBO01011708.1, read as the reverse complement.
CACTAGACCAGGCTGCTCAAAGCCCCATCCAGCCTGGCCTTGAACACTTCCAGGGATGGGGTGTCCAAAATGTCCCTGGGCAGCCTGTTCTGGTGTCTCCCACTCTCATAGTGTAAAAATTTTTCCCGGTATCTAATCTAAATCAACCCTCTTCCAGTTTGAAGCCATTACCCCTCATCCTATCACTCCATGCCCTTTTAAAAAGTCCCTCCCCATCTTTCCTGCAGGCCCCCTTCAGGTACTGGAAGACCAGAATAAGGTCTCCCCGGAGCCTTCTCTTCTCCAGGCTGAACAACCCCAACTCTCAGCCTGTCCTCACAGGAGAGGTGCTCCAGCCCTCTCATCATTTCTGTGGCCCTCCTCTGGACCCGCTCCAACAGGTCCATGTCCTTCTTGTGCTGAGGGCTCCAAAGCTGGACAGAGTACTCCAGGTGGAGTCTCAGAGTCCAAGAGCTTCCTCCCAAGACCTTCCCCATGGATCTGGCAGGGTCACTGCAGCTCAGGGAACCATGCTGGGGAGACGGCAGGAAGGGAAGGGTGATGGTGCAGAGGGGAACCAGAGGGGTGATCCTCCTGACAGCTGCCGGTGAAGGCTGAGGGAGACCCGGCAGCACCTGGGCCTGTGGTGAAACCCAGAGCCACTGTCCTGCAGGTACAGGGCAGGAGGCCACACTGGAAAAGCACTGGAGAGCTCACTTCCACCTGGGCCTGCACAAAGCAGCTCTTTCCTTTCACTCATCCCCCCCCCCCCCCCCCCCCCGCCATGATTTTAAATGGCATAATTCTTCCCATAAAAGCATAAAAAAGGAACCATGTCCTGCAGACACCTGAAACGTGAAGAGGGGGGTTGGGGATGTATTTCTAAGCTTTGCGAAGACCCTTCGGCCAGCTCAGACATTACGCAGGAACTGGACAGAGCAGACGGGGTGAGTGGGAAATTAGGTAAGATTTTTATTTTTTTTAAAGGGTACCACATCAATACTTATAAATATCTAAAGGGCAGGTGTCAAGAGGATGGGGCCAGACTCTTTTCAGTGGTGCCCAGCAAAAGGACAAGCGGCAATGGGCACAAACTGGAACACAAGAAATTCCATCTCAACATGAGGAATAACTACTCTGAGGGTGGCAGAGCACTGGCACAGGCTGCCCAGGGAGGTGGTGGAGTCTCCATCTCCGGAGACATTCAAAACCCGCCTGGACGCGTCCCTGTGCAACCTGCTCTAAGGTGACCCTGCTCTGGCAGGGGGGTTGGACTAGATGATCTCCAGAGGTCCCTTCCAAACCTATGATCCTGTGATTTTGTGCGACTTCTTCCAGCTCTTTGCTACACCGCGACAACGGGAGCCGCAGCTGCAGCGCTCCACCCGGCCCGTTCTGTCCTTGTGACGCGGGGGACTGGGGTCGGGCAGATCACGGCTCCCGGGCATCCCGCAAAGTAGGCGGGGCACCTGGGGGCGACCTGTACCCGCGCAAAAATTCCTCTCACATTGGCAGTGAGAACCCGGGCGTCACCCCGGGTCGTTATTTTCCTTACTCATAAGTTTAAGGCATAACGTCTGTGTTCTCGCCCTGTAGCCAGAACCCTACGCGTTAGCTATGGAGGTCAGGGCGAGCAGCTTCCCGCTCTTCGCCCTGCAGCAGACATATTAAACACCTGTTTCTCTCAGCGTCCGCTCGGTTTCTTTCCGTCTAACCGCCGCCGCGGGCCGTACCGGCTAGTAGATGCCGGGGACGGTATGTAAATGAGGGGGCCCGGGCGCCGCTGGGGGTTATGGGATGCCCGCCCCGCCCCGTCCCGTCCCGTCCCCGTGCCGCGCACTCGGGCGGGGCCGGGGGCGAGGCCTCCCTGACTCCGGGAGGCGGGGCGAGGAGCGGAAGCGGTATGATGTCATCTCCGGGTCTCGCTGGCTGCGTCTTGCAGTTGGGCCCCGCGACAAGATGGCGGACATCTCTCTGGACGAGCTCATACGGAAACGCGGTGTGACGGTGAAAGGGAGGTAAGCGGCCGGGGAGGGCGGCGCCCCGGTTCCGGGGGCCTCCGGTGGTGCCTCTGTTCTCCCTTGTGGTAGTTCCGCTCCGGAGGCGGTGGGGCGCAGCCTGCCTCAGCGCGGCCCGGCCCTGTTCGCCGCCCTCGCCTTCCCATTGGCTTAGGCGTTGGTCTGCGGGGCCGTGCTTTCGATGCGGATTGGTGGTGGTGGCTGTCGCTCAGGGCCGGGGCGGGCCTGGGCTGGGGCGGGGGTCTGTCACCCCCTACCTGCCTCCCCCCCACCCATTGCCTGGCGTTGCCCGGTGGGCTCTGGCCCCGGCAGGGCCGTCCCACGCACCGTCTCTCCCCCTGTGCTTCTCGGATCCTTCTTGCGTTTCCCGAGGTTCCTGGCACAGCCCATCGCTCCACACTGCCTCCGACCTGCTTCTCCCCGGCAACTAACCCAGTGGGGCTCCACAAGCCGGGATCGGCAGGGCCTCGGCGCCCCGCTTCCCCCCCCCTCCCCGTATCCGTGCAGCCCGGGAGCTGCTGCTGGGCTGCAGCTCTTCGTCGGGGGTGCCCTCTGGGAGTGCCCGGTCCCGCCGCGGCTCCCGGGAGCGGTGCGTGGATGAACGGCGCGGTGCATTGTGGGGTAGCCGTGGGAGGTGTAGCTGTGCCGTGGGGTAGCCGTGGGAGGTGTAGCTGTGCCGTGGGGAGCCGTAACTGTAGCCAAGCTGGTGGGGATCCCCACAGGCGAGGCCTCATCAGCATTGCTGCCTGGCCCCTGGAAGCTGCAGTCTCTGCAGCATGGTTAGCGATACCCTGGCAGGCTGAAATGCTTGTGTGGATGTGGTGTGTTACATACTAGCTACAAGGTTAGACTCTTTGTACAGCAGATGTCTCCAGGGTAGGCTGGGCCATTTACTCTAGGGCAACTGTTGGCGGTTCTTATCTGGCTTCTCCTCTGGTAGCTTTTAATCTCTCCTTTTGCTATGGTCTTTTGATGCTGTCCATGGATTTCTCCCCATCTGTGTTGTAGCTAACTGTATTCCCTTTTTTTGTGTGTGTTTGGTTGTTTATTTTTTTTTAATTTCATGGTCATTGGGGACTCTTAAGTTTTAACTCTGAATGACTATTCTTATCTGTCTAGAGTAGTATTTTGAAAGTTATCTGCTAACGTATACATGCAAAACATCCAAACACGTATTTTAATCCCAGTCTAGACAAGGCCTTGGCTTTGCGCTTTTATTCATGTTATTCTGCGTATTTGGAACAGTCTTATGCTGCTTAGTATGCCAAGCACCACTTTTCTCCTTTTTCAAATCCCTCCTTAGCTCTCACTACTTCCAGGAATTCTTCCTGCTTTTATTTGCGGAACAATAATCCCTCTGCAGCACTGTAAGAATGTTTGTGCCTTGCATTTCTCGTTTGTCACGTTTAGCTTACTTTATAAGATTTCTGAGTTAGCTAACTTGACTTTGTGAAGGCAGGATAAACTGAATAAACTTAAATCATTATATCCATGCTGTTCAGCAGTCTAGAGGAAACAATGGAAAAATGTTCACCTATGAAATGTACTAATCCGCAAAATACTCAAGCCGGAATGCGGAGCTTTGGAAAGTGAATTATGTGTTTGAGATTCCCTTTTGTTTCAGGTGGTGTGGTACAAAATGCCTAAACAATACTGTTACAGGGTGAGCAATTCTCTCTGGTAGAGAGTTGCTTATTGGGATAAACACAAGTCTTCAGAGACAATATAAGCTTTAGTACAGAGTTTCCTAACCAATGGAATTAGTTCGTGTCATTAACAGTTTTAAGTAATTCTGGCTTAAATGCTGATTCATACATTTCTGGTTTTACTTTGACCTTTCTTATGTTCATTAAAAAGAACCACTCATCAAGCCCTTGTGCAGGACCTTTCAACATAGCTAAATTAATGCTTTTTAAAAGTGAAGGGAAGTCTCTTTTTGTGTCTCTTGCTTTATGGGTACTGTTAGTCCTCTGTATTATTCTGGATATATTTTAATAAAGGGTCTTAGTAATACTCCTGTTTCTTCTAGCTAGTGTGCTTTGGCTGTATGAGAGAGCAGCTGTAAGATTCTTAGCTAGGTAACAAAATGGGACCCCAGTTCTGGCTCTCCAGTTGTTTGGACACAAGAATGAGACAGAAGTGGAGGTTCAGCATTTCATCTCTTTCTACAGATCACTCCACTGAAAATACATGCCTGTAAATAATGTTAAGATTGTAGGGTTAGATCAGGAATTACTGATATAAAGCTGTAGGAAGATTGCATCTTCATTTGACTGTGTGATGTTAGCCTTTTGAGTATTACAACAAATTCTAGATGTCTACTTTTAGACTTTATAATACTATACAGTACATATCAGAAAGCAGATGAACACTGTAGCCCTCTGTAGCTTATTTTGAATTTTAAAAGCTAACAGCAAGACTATTTCTTTCAGTACCTTAACTTTAAAATGTCTCTTACCACTTTGTCATCTAAAAAAACCCAAACAACTTACCCAATGGAAAAAAAAAAAGCCCACCCTAAATAATACTCAGAGAAGGAACTGTATTAAAAAAATAGACAAGTTTCCTTTAGGGGAGATTTTGAAAAAATTATTCAGGTCTGTAACACAAAGCTAGTTTCGGCGTTCACTGCATAATTGGCTGCTTCTTAGTAATACTTTTTTACAAGTACAGATGCTGTCCTTTCTGTGGGCTGTTATCTTTCTGTACTCAGTATTGTGATGTTGATGTGCTTGAAAAGTAAAGGCCATGGAGTGCAGCAGTTCTGTTAGTAGATTAAAGAAGGGATAGTGATGTTAAGAAGTAATTTGACTGTTAAGTATTCTTGCTGGCAGTTAATCAACTTGTGGCTTCGAACTGAGATTGGTACTGATGCTTGTACATCCTAAAATCCAAGCCTCTAGTTTCCCACAAATCTGAACTTGCTGCCCAGAATTATTGAAGTTGCATCTAGTTCCCCGTTTCCTTTGTATCAGGCCATATTACTGTCTTACAAAAGATGCTTTAGGAAGACCTGCGCATTCCTGAAGCTAGAAAGTCTGTTTTGGTTCCTCTTTGTCTTCAAAAATTTCCCCAAAGTACCTACGTTGTTGATGAATTTTGTTTAAACGTAGTAGGCACTTAGCACAACTGAAGTCAGACCCATTACTTAAGTTTGTAAGTGTGAGCTTAAGAATGGATTTTGGAAATCTGTTCCTTAGCTGTTTATGCAGAAAGCAAAATTCAGTATAAAACAGCTTAGGAGCTCTACTGTTGTATTTGGACGTCTAACCTGAGTGGATTTCTGTGTACTAATAATGAGCTTTTGTTTGCTGCAACACAAATACTTTTATTGATACTGTATCACATCTTATAATGTCTGAAGCTCTTTTGGTTTCTTCCCCCCAGGCTTAACACAAGGCCAGTGTTTGGAGGCGTAAGATCTCGCATTGGGGTACAGCAAAATATTTTAAACAGATCATCACCAGCTGTCAGCTTCCAGCGGACATTTGATGCTCGACAGAAGATTGGACTCACAGATGCCCGACACAAACTGGGGGTTAAAGATGCTCGTGAAAAACTCATTCAAAAGGACGCTCGGTTCAAAATCAAAGGAAAGGTGCAGGATGCTCGAGAGATGTTGAATTCCCGTAAACAGCAAAGTGTTCCTGCTGAAAAGGTGACCAAAGTGGTGGATGCCAGAGAGAAGATCAGCTTAAAAAGGAGTGCTCCAGCTACTATCAGCCCAACTATGGGGACAGTAAATCCATCTGTGAAAATCACCAAAACCATCCAAGTAGGTTAAACAAGCTACCTCTGAGCCCCTCAGTTATTCTACAGCAGTCCAGTAGAAGTGATAATACATGAATACGTTCACATGTTTACAATAGAAGCGATGGTGATACATTTCAGTCCAGCCTATAGGACAGGATTCAGAGTCTTTTGGGTGTCCTTCTGGCTGCTCAGGGATTTTTGTAGAATCCCAGCTTTCGTTTAAATTTTCATTTGAATTTTGGGCCCAATAAAGACTAAAGCAGCGCTCCTGTCAGCATTAAAGTAGTTGTCTTGAATAGTTAAGTAGTCTCTTTCCCACCTAAATACCAAGAAAATGTACACATTTTTTGTCATTCTTGTACCACCCCTCTTTGCAAGTCTGATGTGGTGAATTGTCCTGTCTAGATAACTGGTTTATCCTAGCGGTGGGGTGACAGTTCGGAATGTACAGCTATGTTTGTATCTAAGAAGATCTAAAATTCAATGAGCCCTTCAGCAATTTCTCTGTTTTCACTTAGGTGCTTTTCAGGAAAGCCCTGGCTTCCAGGGAGTTGCCTGATTACATGATTCATTTGTGCTGAGGCTAAGATTTATTTCAATTGCAGTATAATCAGTTGATCACCCTACCCTGATGATTTCCTTTGACAGTTTTCTAATTTCACTCTGCTGTGTGCACACTATCTTGATTTTTAGCAAACTTGTCTGAGAAACAGCTACTATTGAGCTTTGAGTGTGTTAGGTACAGTGGGTAGAGTCAGAAGTTTCCAGACTGTCGGGATTGTTGTTTGAGGAGTGTTTTTGTTCCTCGCCTTTACAAGCATACAACTGAAGTTTCTAGCCTACCTCTTTGATTTCCTTCTCCTAAAGATCAGCAGTTACACATAGCCAGTAAATCTCCCGTTCTCATCATCTTGAAAGCCTAGATGAATCTGCTTTCTGTTCAGCTGTGGGTTTTGCTTAAGAGCATCAAGCATATTTCTTCTTTAAATTAGCCTAGGAAATTTCCTATTACTCGGCAGGTTTCCTGCCAGGCTGACTTAAGAAAGAGAAAGGACTCTTGTGGAAGTAAGAAGGGCTAATCGTGGAGCAATAGAGCAGTCTGTTCAGTAGTCTTTAATTAGTAGGGTAATTAGTACTCATGCTGTCCTAAGCCAAATCACCACCATCAGCCATTAGGAGCTGAATGTTTTCTACAGAGTTTGTAGGAGTTAAAATCTTTTCCAGAGACTTAGTACAGTGGCAATTTGCTCTGACCTGATTTTTTTTTATATGACTTGATTTGACCTATAGTACTTCAGTTGATAGACAACATAGTGCAAAAAAAAAAATTGTAGAATATAAAAGTGATTAAGACTGTAGACAAAACAGTGCACATGAGTACTTATCTAATCATTTTTTTAAAGATATACACCAAAATTCCAAACTGCCCATGGCACTCCTCTCCTCCCAAATGTGGGAGCAGAATCAAACTAAACTGTCTTGATCTGAGATGCAGCACATCAAACTAAAGTATATCCAGTGTCCTATACTGTGGTCTTGTTTCTCATAAAGGAAGGAAAAAAAAGTCTTTGAAACCTAAAGAATTTCCATAGGTCTGTTGGTGTTTCCATAGGAGAGGTGCCCTTGTATCTGAATTGGTTAGCGAATTGAAACATGAGGGTGCTGTGGTGTAAGTTACAGTCTGGAGGGAATGCAAATATGAAGATCTTTCTGTCTGTATGGAGTATTTTTGTAAGAAGACCCATTATTTTCTGTAATGGACAGCTTCCAGCTTTTTGAAAAACCAAAAGGGTGGTTTTGAGGGAGTTGCTGCTTGATTTCAGTTGCTGACTAGCACAGCTGCATTCCCTGACTACCACTGTTGTGTTTTCCCTGTTTCACAGGAGAGCAGAGTGCAGAGGGTCAGCTACACTAACCTGTGCATCGCTTGCTCCACTGCACCTTATTCCAGCTCTATTGTGAAGGGACAGTATATACTTCTCCTTTGAAATGGAGCTGAACTAAACTGTGGTGTGTCCCAGCTTGTTGAGTTTGACTGAAATGGGTGTCTTTCGTTCCCTGTAGCATGAAAGAAGAGCAGCTTACTGACTGATTTTACGCTGTTCGTGGTTTCGTACTGTCAGAAATGTACATGCAGTCAGTGCTGGCAGGGCTGGAGTTAAGTTCCCATCCCACTGATCTTGGACTAAAACTCAAGTGATTTGAATCAGTTTCTCTGCATGGCCTTAAGTTTTAATTTCTTTGCTTAGGTGAGGCTGTCTCATATTTAACATATTACAGGAAACATAGATGTTCTCTGATAGCACAGTATGATAATATGTTTCAAGAGCAGGAGAGTGAATTTCATTTAAGTGTATCAACACTTCAGTGTATCAGCATTTCAGGGTATCAACAAACAGCTACTATCTTCTCAAATGGGAATCTGGTGGACTGTAGCATTTTATGCTTTTCTTCTTTCCCTCTGACTGTAGCAGAAGGCTCCGGTTCCTGGACACTCTCATCCAGCAGGAATGAGGATCAATGTGGTGAACAACCATACACACAAACAGGTGTGTGCCTGCTCTGTGCTCTTTGCTGTTACCTTTTGGGGGAAAGGAAAGTGTCCATAAACATTGACAGGTGCAAAGAAAACTTCAAGTAGGAAAGAAAAGAGGAGTGTTTGGAAGTATTTTAACAGCTTAGGTCCCTGTTCTCGTGTGGCTGAGATACTTTCTTGGTAATTGAAGTTTTCATTTAGTCTAATTGATCTTGATTCATTGTATATTATATGAATGCAAAGTAGGTGTTCCCAGTTTTTAGCTGTCCGCGCAAAGGTTTTTTTTTTTTCCTAGAGATTGACCTTTAGCTCTGATGTCTTTCTGTAAATTCCTCAGTGACACCACATCAGATCAAGTTGTTGGTTGTTTTGATTCACCATCCTGCCAGCCTCTTCAGAGAACGGATATGACTGTACATGGTCAAATGTTATACAGTGAGGTGGGAGAGGGTGTAACCTTCCTGTGAAATTCCAGCTGTGTGTTCCTGGTGGAAACCTGATAGTGAATGATGTTAACTGGTACTCTGATGTACTATGAAAGTTGCCACATCCCTTAGCAAGCAGACTTTGACAAACCCCAGAATTTGTGCTTTCTCTTCTGGGATCAATTTTAAAGGCCTTTGTCACAGCCCCCAGTGATTCATCTACTTTATCACCGTGGGTGCTTTCAGAGAGGAATTACACATTTTTATTACTTGTTATATTTTGTGGGTGTGTATACATGAAGTATTACATGAAATATTGGGAAACTAACATTCACAATATCTTGTCCTGGGGGTTTTTTTTGGCCTTAATTATGGTAACTTTAGCTATTTGTGTATATGTTGCCTCTGCATTGACCTGTTGCTCTCACCTATGCCAGATGCTGTCACTTAAGGAAGCGTCTTCATTATTCTCACCTCATCACAATAAGCCTTGAATCCATTTCACTTGTCTCAAACTCAAGTCTGTTGTCCTGATGGCTAGTGTTTTTCCTGCTTCTTTTCTGCACAATTCTCCTCTGTTCTACTGTCCCTTCTGTCCTTTTCCTACGTAGCATTTCTATCACTGGAACAACTTTTCTGTTTGTAAACCAGAATCTTGCTGACTATGAAAACCCACTTATTTTGCAAGCTCTCATTGCTAATCCCTCCATTTTTATTTGCCTTTCTACTGAGTTAATGGGAAGCTATTTTGAGTTGTGACTTACGTTCTGGGCAGTGCCGTATGTGTATAAGCTTTTTCTTAACATTATTTAGAGTCTATGAAAAAAACACATTTGTGTAGGAGTTCGCCTCAGTATTTTAAGACAGGGCTCAGAGTGTTAAGTTGAACTGGGAAATTAATTATTCATTCAGTAAACCTCCCAGTGCAGTGTTTTCTAGTGCCAGACAGGTATGTGCGTGCTGAGGAAAGCAGGCTATTCAGAAGGAACTTTCGTTTCAGATGTATTTGTCAGGCACCTGCTTCCTTTATTTAAAAAAAAAAAAATAAATTAAGAAATCATATGCACAGACTTCAACTTTAAAGGTAGCAGAGTGCTAAAAAGTAAGGCAGTGAGGCTTTATTCCATTAATGTGGTTTCATCAGTCCTGGTGCAGTCTAGGGATTAGAGAAATCTATATGTGGTTTCAGTACACCTAGGGAAACAACTTTACTGTGGCATTTACGGAAAAGAAGCTTGATAGTTTGTATGCAGATGTTTTGAAATGGGCTTGTGTACCTTCAGCTGCATCTGAAGCTGCAAGGACCAGGAGTAAAGTCCAGTGTGGTCATGTTCATTATCTGAAGAAGGCTGAAGACAGGGGGAAACTGCTTATTTTGGAAATGTCTAGATTAATTGTACCTGTTTGTAAACTGTTACCTTGCTTCTCTTCAGGGTCTGTATGACATGGAAGATGATGAAGAAAGTGTCTCTCCCCTTACTAGTAAACAGATGAAAATCACCACCACAAACAGTTTCCTGCACAACGCGGTAAGGGATTATCTGAACAGTCCCCACCACGCCATGCTCACATTGGGTGGACACACAGGCTGCGGCTTTACAGGGCTTATGTTCTTTTAAAGTATGTAAACGATGCTTTCTCCTGAAATGTTTGCTCTTCACCCCACCCTTCCCTTTGTGCCAATGCTTCTAGTGTTATTTTTGGGACAGAGTCCCTTGTAGGCTAACTGTGGATTTATAGGCCTTTTTGGAGGCAGAATGTGTGCTTTCTTCCTTGCTGGCAGGTTGCTGCTTGTTAGCTCTTGACTTTCTTCTTGGGGAAGTTCTTCGAGCCTATCTTGTTATTTGAGCAGGCAAGCAAGGGAAGCTTTTCTGCTGCTTATAGAGGCTGGACATCAAAGCAGGAAATCTCTTGCCTTGCAAAATCTTAGCTGTCAGTTTGTGTGGAGTACTGATGCTCTGGAGAAAATGGAATTTCCACACAGACAAATGTGAAGTCCTGCTTTTGGGGTGGGATAACCCCCTGCATCTCAAGCAAAGAGCTGACTGGCTAGAAAGTGGTTTTATAGGAAAGAGCCTGGAGGCCCTGTTGGGTGATGTGCTAAGAATGAGTTAGCAGTGCATCCTTGTAGCAATGAAGGCCAACTGTAGATTGTGTATTAGTAAGATCATAGCTAGCAAACAAAGGAAGATAATTATTGCCATCTGTTTGGCATTTTGAGAATGCACCTGTAGTACTGTGCTTATTTTTGTGCTCTGTGATACCAGACAGACGCTGACAGACTGGAACTAGTACAACAGGGTGGTCAGGGGGCTGAGAGGAGTGTGAGAGAGCAGAGTCTCTTATGACTGAGAAGAGAAGGCTGTAGTGAGATCTGCCCTTGCACATTCAATGCCTAACACATGGTCATGGAAAAGGCAAAACTCAGGTCGTTTTCAGGAGTGAAAAGGAAGAAGATGAACCAACAAAAAAAGCAGCAAAAGAAAGTCTAGTTGCATATGGGAGGAGAGTTCTGCAGTTCTCAGGGTATTGGTCAGCCTCTGGCACAGGGACCCAGAGAGGTTGTGAAATCGCCATTCTCAGAGGTATTCAGACTTAAACTGGAGGAGGTCTTGAGCCAGCCTCTTGTCTTTGAAGTTGGCCCTGTTTCAGACATTGTTACCAAAGCATATTCTCAAAATGGTTAATTGTGACTAATGTTGAGAGACTATGTGTGCATACTCACACATAGAGAGTATTCTGTCCTTGAGTCTGTGAAGGATATTGGTGAAATAACTCCTAGTCAAGGAAAATAAGTATTGTTAATGTTCTTGAGGAGGAGCATATGGACCTTGCAAACGCTACTAATCAACACGTTCTGCAAAGTTTAGGCAACTTGTCAGGATAGTGTAGAGGATTTAGTGTCCTTGATTACAATACTAAAAATCATGCCCATAGGTCAAGACGACCCTAGCCCAGATGAAGACCATTCCTCTGAGCGTGTGTATTAGCTATAGCTTGATTCTGCAACCATATGTAAATTACTAACCAATCAAATACAGGTAGGAGGTACTAATGATCATGATGTTGTAAAATGTGTATATAAACCATGTGGAAAGTCCTGTTTGGTGTGCTTGATTTGTGGGAAACCGCTGAGCACCCAGCTTTGCACAAGTCTGAAATAAATAATCAATGTCTCATCCTGGCATGTAAGATTGGCTGTTGCACACCAGGTAACAAATCCGATTTTTTGGACAACAACAGGAAGGATGCACATGGATTTCTCCCAAATTACTCTGTGGTTCTAAGAAAGCAAATTAATATGGTTTTACCATCACACAGGCAGTTTAGTGTGATGGTTATCCCATGTTTTTTTCTCATGTGGGTATTCACAATAGAGCACCTCACCATTTATGATCCTTAAAACCAGCCTTTTGGGTTTTTTGGAGGAGCAAATGTGTTATCTCCAGGGTTCACAGCAGCTGCCAAGCACAATTTTTTTTTTCTGGCATTAAACTCCCAAGGTAGTTTCAACTAGGAAGGTTACCCATGTCTTTGCCAGTCCTAGCTTGGTGTTTCTGAAGAAGTATTGCTGTTTGTTCTAGGGCAGCTCAATCTTAATGAGCAGTCTTTGTGTACGCTTTGTAAAGTACTTGAAAATCTTTGGGTAAGAGGAGCTTTTCAAATTCAAATCACACTGGTAAAGTTCATTTAAGAAGAATATGAATATGAAGAATAAAACTAAAAAGTGCTCCTTAGTGAGGGAAGTGCTGTTTTGGGATAAACATGCCCAGACATTTTAGTTGATTTTTGTCTCAAAGCTAAAAATTTCCAGGGCTGTAGTGATTTTGACACAGGAGGGACATGCAGTTCTTAGTGCATGCTAGTAATGCTCTCCTGCTGTTGGTTCTTGAAGAGGAGGGATGATTTTTGTAGCCTGCAGCTCTCAGAGGTACTTTATTCTTTCTTTCCGTAGACTGGGCTGAGTGGCAATAAATTCTCTCTGGCTAAGACTGTTCCCCTGACTAAAGTGGTCCAGAATGATACGTACACAGCTCCACCTGCACCTCCCTCTCCTATGCGGACGAAGGCCTTGACAAACATGTCCCGGACCTTAGTGACAAAGGAGGAGCCTCCAAAAGAACCAGCACCTGTTGAGGTGAGCTCAGGGAAGTGGGAGATGCTCTTTATAGAACTCTCTGAAACTTGCTCTTCATCAGTTATGCAAGCAGCTCATTTCTGCCTGCCTTCCACCATTATTTCTGGGATTCCATCAAGTTTATTTTGATAACTGCAACCCATGTCCCAAGAATTTGAAACCTGTCTAAACATCCTTTTATTCAGCCTTTAAGAAATTATAATTCTCAGTGCATCTTTCTTCTCTCAGCTTTTTTTTATTTAGCATGGGAGCACATTGTCCTGGAGAAATCCATATTACAGGGAGGTGACAGTTGTTGTTTGGACACTCTTTGGAGGCTTCAGCGTCTCTAGGAATAGTGTTTTAATACTAGTAGTTACTGTCTTCTGTCCACTCCTGTTAGCCAGGAGAAAAACAGGACTTTTCCAAATACAGCTTCTTGCTGTCCACACAAGACCTCCCGGGCAATTCATAGACAACCTGCCTGGAATTGCTTTGCCAAACTGCCTGATGTTGGGTACAGGTAACCCACCAGGTGTTCTCAGGCATGTTGAGTTCAGCATGCTTTTGGGGGAATGGAGCGATATTTTGGGATTTGCTGGCTGGTGTAGAGTTCAGCAGAGATGCGCTTAAAAGTGTGGGCATGACCAGAGAGTACTGCGTATATATGCAGAGTAAGTTAGTGTTATACTAGGGAATGAAAGAGAAAAGTTACTTCAGAGAGAAATTAGCATGGAAAAGGGGCTCTTTTTCACCATGAGATGAGCTGGGCGTTCATAAGCATTGATAGTTCCCTTTACTAGCTGTAGCTCTCGCCTTTGTCTGGTCTGTATGTACAGACCTTCCCAGACATGCCTTTAAGGGGCTTTTTTTTTAATGCTTTCTCTGCTCTGCTGTCTTTCTTGCTGCAATTCTGACCGTTTATATGAGATGCATTTGTTTGTCTTGGCAGCTGGCATTCAGTCCTTTGGAAGGCACAAAGATGACCGTAAACAATCTGCATCCTCGAGTCACAGAGGAAGACATTGTTGTGAGTGTTGTTTACTGCCAAACTGTGGATGAGTGAGCTTCTTTCCCTTAACCTACCTTTCCTCATAAATCACTTGATCTATGGTGAATGCAATGAAGAGGAGTATGATGTGGATTTTTCTTTGCAAAAGCTTTGAAAGTTCCTTGGGTTTTTCGTTTGTTTTGGTTTTTGTTCAGTTTTTTTAAAAAAATATGTGCTTAAGAAGTTGGGACAAAACGCCATTTCTAGCATGTACTGAGATACCTGGCATCACTTAGAAGAGTTCATGCGAAATCGTGCTCGGTGTTGTCCTTGAATCCAAATTATTCTAGGCACTTCCACTCTGGGCAGGCTGAGAATGAGCCTGGTCTTCATGTGTGACAAACAGTATAGAGTACTGGGCTTGAACATTTCTGCTCGTGTGGGTAGCAGTATGGAGCTTTGTGCAGCCTGTATTACTAATGCCAAGAACTCATACCATAGCAAACACAAAATAAGACAATTGGCAAGATTCTGACATGTATGTACTAAGTAGGATGTTCATCTCACTCAGTGTGAAGTGGTAGCTTTGATGTGACCATGATGGTGACTAACTCTCTGCCCTCAGGAGTTATTCTGCGTGTGTGGTGCTCTGAAGCGAGCCCGGCTGGTGCACCCTGGAGTGGCTGAGGTAGTATTCGTCAAGAAAGAAGATGCTATCACAGCATATAAGAAATACAACAACAGGTGCTTAGATGGTAAGTTTGAGGCTGCAGTTGCATGTAGGGTGGATAAGTCAACAAAGACTTTTCTGCCCCAGCAGAGAGTTTAAAAGCCTCTCAGGTGCTCATATGCTATCAAGAGAGAGAAAATACTGGAAAATCAGTTCAAGAGCTAGACAGTGTAATATGCTCCTATGTAGCTATCTGAATACATGCACAATTTATTTAAGGGAAATAAAATTTAAAAAAAAAAAATCTTAAAAAGAGAATTCTCAAAGCTAGAGGCAGGGTCCTGGTGGTTCCTCTGGTCTAACTTAAATTTCTTTTGTTTCTAGTCCAGCGCTGAGAGCTAGATAGTCCTTAGGAAGACTTTACCTGCTTCCAGAATAGCTGTTTGCAAAGTACAAGTGAAACTAGTATTTGCAAAACTCTCAAGGTGTAGTCAGAGGCATTTTGAATCAGACCCGTAAAACAGTATCAGCTTCTCCATAAACTTTGAACAATGCAATTGTTAATCTGGATCCATCTGCAATGTTGTCATAGGTTGAAATTAGCTTTCAGTTTTTAGCTGGAAATAGATGCTTTTTCTTTCTCTAGATGAGCGACATGTTACGAATGTCAGATGAAGAGCAGACAGCTGAGAATGGGGAGATTCTTTTGTGTCTCTGCTAGGAGTTTTGTACCTATATGTAATTTCTTAATTAGTGTGAGTCTTCACATGGTACTGAGTGTTTCATTGGCTTTTCCATTGCTGTGATTTTGCAACAAAAGATGTATCAGCTCTTCTTTGTCATGTTTCCCAGCATGTGGAACTCCATTGCTTGCACTGATGTGTGAAATTTAAAATTTTTTTTCTGAGGTTTTGCCTTACCTCGATTCTGATGTAAGTACTTCTTTATTGTGTTTGTTTAGGTCAACCAATGAAATGCAATCTTCATATGAATGGGAATGTCATCACCTCAGACCAGCCTATATTGCTGTAAGTGTCCTTTGAGGGGGGAAGAACAAAACACGTTTACCTTTTCTGAGGAGAACCTGAGGGGAGGAAAACTGTCAGCAAATTGTTGTCCCATTAATATTCTCTTCCTCTCTGTGGTGCTCTCTGAGCTGAGTACAACACAGCATGACTGCATAATGTTCCCAGCCCTGAGGCTCAAAACAAGTCTGAGATAAATAAGTTTTCTTGTGAGGAAAGCATAGATAAAACCTCTATCTCTGATATTGGGAAAGGGGCAACACAGAGAACGGTAAATGCAGGCATACTGTTAAATTTTATTTCATAATGACAGGTTAAATACTGTTTTGTTTTGTTTTTTTAATTCTCCAGCCGATTGAGTGATACCCCTTCAGTGAAGAAAGAAGGGGAACCACGGCGGTCAAGTGCAAGCGCCTCCTCAAATCCCCCAGCTGAGGTGGACCCTGACACTATCTTGAAGGCACTCTTCAAATCCTCAGGGGTCTCTGCCTCTGTGCAGCCCACAGAATTCAAAATTAAACTCTGAGAAGGGAGAGCAAGCAGTGGACTGTAAAACTCATTTAAGTTGGGGAATGAGAAAACGTGCAGGAGTGCAGATGTTATTTGCATTTGCCTGCCTTGAAATTTTTTGTTTTCTATGATCGCTACCTTACTGTACAATAGTGTTTCCTCTTGTGTGTGTACTTTCTGTTTTCATAGTTGGAGTTCTCTTCCATGATTTTTTTTCCAAAAGAATAACCTCTCCCCTCTGCCAGTAATGTATTACCAAGCATATTACCATGTAACTCCCTCCTTTATTCCAAAGCCCCTAGTGGCCATTAAAAGTGCACATAGACTTTGAGGGAAGGAGTGGTGATCTCCTCCTTTCTTCTGACTGACCTTTAAGTAAAAGGTGCATCCCCTTGATTATCCACAGGCAAGAACATCACATTGTTTCTGAAATTGCTGTGCTGGGCACAAAGTCAGGTGTGGCTCCATACAGGAAGCACCATCTTGCAACTTTGACTTGGTATGCATTTGGTGGCATACTACTTCATTCTGGCAGTTGGATGTTTTTCTGTTTAGCAGCTGTGAGATTGAGGAAGCAGTGTGGAAAAAACTGAGCTTCCCACTGTGTATACCAGCCAACGGGGGCATCAGGCAGCAAGACCATGTGCACAAGTGCACCATCCATTGTGCTATGGGAGGGATGCTTCAGGTCTGGTAATGCAGAGAGGTGGGTGGGGTGGGGGGAGGGCTCTGGCATTTGTACAATGGATATATTAACTGTAGGCTCAGGCACAGTTGCTCTTGTCTTTCTGGACTGAAAAATAAGAACCAGTCTTGTGTTTGGAGCTAGAGGAAATCCAAGTATTTCACTCCCATTAAACTGTATTGCATCCTCCTGCTGATGCAGGGACATTAATTTTGTTTCTTACCTTCTAACTTACCCAGTCTCCTATAAAAAGGAAGGAGCTGGGGCCTTTTTGTACTTATGACAGAGACCTCACTTCTTTGAGACATGTCATTTGGGCAATGTTTGGCCGCTGTGCGGGCGTGTTGCTCGCATGCATGGATTTGGAGGATGATTGCTGCACTTCATGGCTTCAAGGAGAGGTTTTGAAGAGGAGAGCAGTTAGTACTCTGTAAGGAACACATAGAAGAGTGTTTAGCAAGTCCCACGCAGAGCAGCAAGGATGTACCTTGGGCGAGTGAGCATCTGTGACGAGCCACAGGCCACTAGGTGGCACTTCCAACATCTCCTTTGTCAGTACAGCATTATCACCATGGATATTAAGCCCCAGTAGCTCCATTCATTGTATTTGTTCAAATTGTAGTGTAAGAGAGGAAAGCTAAGAGCCACTTCGAGAATCTGTTTTGTGTTTGAACTTGATCCTTCTAGCTAGAAGACTGACCTAATCCATTCTCTCAGCTCTGCTGAACTTTAATGAACTCTCCGTAACCATTGTAGGTCCGGATTCCATTTCTTGGTCAAACCTATGTTTCTTTTGCTTTCTTGTTGTGTATTAACTCTTTAGCTCGTGCAAACCATTCCTCTAGCTCACCGTATCTCTTTTAACCACGGAAATAGCAGGACTTTGCAGGACTTGTTTTTCTGGAGTACTGTCTTTGGTTTGGAAGCCGACGACACCATTTTTGGTAGGGTGCTTCATGTGAACAGCAGATGTTTATAGGGGAGAGGACCTAAGACAGATATTGTCCTTTTTTAGATTGCCCATCAGACACCTGTGTTTTATTAAAAAAAATAATGGGGGAGGGGGAGGAAACATTAGGGGTTGGAGAAGATAATGTATTATCTGTTTCTGAATAAACGTTTGTTATACGGAGAGTGGATTCTAAGCCTTTTTAGATGCTGTGAAGCAACTAAAGATAGGTGGAGTTGTTCAAACATTGAATCAAGCATGTTTTGAGAAGAATATAGAAACTCCAAAACTGATCATGTGATGAAGAGCAAGAGGAATATATGGATGAGAGAATTAATACTTAGAAACTTTTTAATCTGAATCATTGAAATTAGTAGCTGATTCTTGCTACTAAGTGGGAGTAGTTTGTGTCCCCACCAAGTTCCAATTATGTTGTCAAGGAAAAGAAAGAAGGGCCTTTGTTATTGACAGCCTAGTAATTTTATTTAAAAAAAAATAATACTGCTTTGAAATCAGGGTACCTGTTCTAGGTGAAGGAGGGTACTTTCATTGTCGGCTAGATAGAAGGCTGTGGAAATGTGAAGATACACATGTACTGTGAGTACATATCTTGTCTCTTCTGAAAGAATGGGGAGATTCAAGTTTCTTTTTTTGCTTTTTTATTAATAGAGTCATGTCCATTCCAAAAGCCATGTAGCAAGAGGCATTTTGTAACTTGCTGTTAAATTGTGCATAGTGTTTATCTGTGAGAAATTATGATGACACTAACATAGTTCCTTGGAAGAACTACTGCTTTGGTCTCCAGCTCTATGGTTATGGCAGTTTGGGGTTGGCTGATTTTTTTTTTTTGGTCTGTGTTTTTTTTTAAATCAGTGAAGTCAATGGTTGTCTAAACACCATTTCATGATTTGTCTTTCAGCAATTTCTTGATGTGCATTGCTCTTCCTGGTCTGAGGCAGCTCTCTAAAGTTATCTTAGTCTTTTAATACTTAATAGCGTGGCTGCTTTCGTTGGGCACTGAAAGAAGAGTCACCAGTTCTTCCTAGTCCTTTCCAAGCAGCTCACCTTGGAGCTCTCGGGTTTCTCCTAGCCGCCCTGGTGTTGTCATGCTCATCTCCTGTGCGTTCCCACTGAGCTCCCCGTCACCTTCCAACCTCACATCTGCGCACATCTGTCCTCATGCAGCATGGTTATATATTTGTCTTCACGTTTGGTGGTGTGGGGTTTTTTTTCCAGGACTGTTGGAGATGAATCAACTTGCATGTGAAACACCAATTGCTTGCACTAAGCCAATATGGCTGGCCAGGACAGGGGGTAGCTAATTTGTAAGTGATTCTCTTCTTTTTTTTCACCCTTTTTCAAAAACATACTGAGTTCTGAAATGATGCTACAATTTGCGAGTCTTGTCTGGTATATTTTTGTGGCTTTTGCATGTACCATTTCTTCTGATAATGTGGATTAACTTGGATATTTGTTTAGGGAAGCAATTTTCCATGTTGTTTCTTACTTTCTCTGTTCTTTTTTTCACCTTGTCCATACATCTCACTTCAAAAAATCTTTATTTTTGGGGTTGTCCTGCCTTCCATTCAGTCACAAATACTTCTGTAAAGGTCTTTTTTTTTTTTTCTTTTCCTGATTAGCAAGAGTCTTTAAAAACCGCTGTCCTTATAGTTGTCTTTGAATGTTTTTACCTATCTTAAAAGAAGAAATCAATCTTTGCAATGTAAGATTTTTGTAAGATTAAGTACGCTGCGTGTGTTTTACACTGTTCCGGCCTTCCTTTCTTCATAGCTGTTAAACGACACGATGGCGCGCCATAAGATTTCTCACAGCGTGCTCTGGCCGGGGAAATCATTTTGTTACGCTTCACCATGGGGCGGCGGCGGCTCCCTCAGCTGAGGTAACGGCCGCCGCCGCCATTAGCGGCCGGGAACTACAACTCCCGGCGGCCCCCGCGCCCCACCGCTTCCCGCCGCGCTAAGATGGCGGCCGACAAGGAGCGTGTGTTTGGAGCGGCGCCGGCGGGTTACACGGGTGAGGAGGGGACGCGGGGTAACGGGGAGGGACCGGGGCGGCAGCGGGGTCTTTAACCGGTGTGACCTCCCCTCAGCTCTGGCGGTGAAGTTCGGGGAGAGGCAGCGCTCGCCGCACTATCTTTTGGTGAAGGAGCACCAGGTGCGGGAAGGGGCCGGCACCACGCACCCGCCTCGCCGCACCCTCTTCGTCCTCAACGTTCCCCCGTACTGCGGCCCGGTGAGTGGGGCTGGGGCGGCCCGCGGGGGGGTACGGCTCTCACCGGCGCGGGTGGGGGCGGCTGGAGGCCGAGGGCATGGCCTCAGGAGCGTGGGGCAGTGTGTGAAGGAGCCTGGGGGTATCTGTGGGCGGAGGGGGGTTGGCTGGTGCCGGAGAGAGCCCCGGTGCCCTCGGGAGTGCGTGTGAGAGGGTGGGGAGAGGAATTGATCCTGCTTCACTCTGCCTTTTGTTCTCTCTTATTCTCCGCGCCAAGGAATCCCTGTCTAGGCTGTTCTCCCGCTGCGGGCATGTCCAGTCTGTGGACAACTGTGAGAAGCCAGGGCCGAGAGAGAAAAAAGGAAAACTCGCATCCAAATTCTTCAACCGTAAAACTGTAACGGTAAAGAGCTTGGGGGCAACGGGGGGGTGCTACTGATGCTTCAGTGGTAAGAAAAGTTTGCAAGTACTGAATGGTAATGTTTAGAACATGACACTTAAGGACACAGTTTAGTGGTGGACTTGGTAGTGTTAAGCTTACAGTTGGACTTGATGATCTTAGAGGTATTTTCCAACCTACATGGAAACCTCTTTACAACGAGAGTGCTGAGAACAGGTTGCTCAGAGAGATGGTGGAGGCCCCATCCCTGGAGACATTCAAGGCCAGGCTTGATGAGTCTCTGAGCAACCTGATCTAGTTAAAGATGTCCCTGCTTACTGCAGGAAGGTTGGACTAGATGGCCTTTAGAGGTTCCTTACAACACATTCTATGGTTTTAAATGATTCTATGATTCTGTATGTAAAAACTGTATGGGGGGATTGGTCAACATGATTACATATTTCGGTTTATGGGTTTGGGGGGTGTTTTTACTATCTCACTGCAATTTGGTTTATTTCAGTTTTATTTGTACTGCAGCTGCTTGCTGTGTCGCCAATTTCCGTGGTGTACCTGACTGACCTGAGTATCTTTTTCTTTTAGGGATTTCAAGTAGCGTATGTTGTGTTCAGGAAACCGTCTGGTGTCCAGGCAGCCAAGGCCCTGTCACAGGAAGGTCCTTTGCTGATATCAACAGAGAGTCACCCTGTGAAAACCGGCATTAGCAGTAAGTCAGCCCTAGCAATCTTCCTGCTAGCTAGTGCTAGGTGAAAAAACTATACCTCTTCCTCGCTGAATCCTAACCCGCGTGTCCCAGGATAATTCTCAGCACTTTGTACTGAGCCAGGAGATGTCTACTGTTTCGTTGTCCTCGTTTTATTATTCATAAGGGAGCAATCTTGTTGTACTGGACATTGTAGACTCTGGTCCAGTGACCCTATGGGAGAATAGGGTCACTTGGTACAATGGAAGGTCGTTTTTTTACAACATTTCTTCAGTATCACATAGATTCAGAGAAACTGGGTGTATCTTGCCCTCAAAATGGGATCACAGGATGGTGGGGGTTGGAAGGGACCTTCAGAGATCATCCTCTACCAAAGCAGGTTCACCTAGAGCAGGTTGCACAGGAACGCGTACAGGCGGGTTTTGAATATCTCCGGAGAAGGAGATTCTACCACCTCTCTGGGCAGCCTGTTCCAGTGCTCTTTTTCTCATGTTGAGATGGAATTCCCTGTGTTCCAGTTTGTGCCCATTGCCCCTTGTCTTTTCCCTGGGCACCAACTGAAAACAGTCTGGCCCCATCCTCTTGACACCTGCCCTTTAAATTTTTATAAGCATTGATGAATCTTTGCTTATTGATGAAGTCAGACTCAATAACAGGCACCAGGTGTCTGTTTAGGTGACGGTACTTTGCATGTGGCCCCTTAGCGGGAATGCAGTCCTGAATGTTGCACCTCCTGGGCTCAAGACTAGCCCACCTCTGCTTGGGAAGGTTGCAAGCTCTTGCCATTATTGAGTTTCATATTGTTTTCTGGCTGTGGCCTGGGCTGCAGGTCAGTTGAGCTGTGGCAGTAGGGAGGCTGAACAGAAATGGTAACAGAGTGTGTCATCCCCACAGTGGTTCTCTCTAGAGCTGGCCAAGGGCATCACACTAGGGCTTGCTTCTAATAGAGGCTGCTGCTGACTTCTGCCCTCTCTGTCTCAGAGTGGATTGCCAACTACGCTGCCTCTGTTGTGGATCAGGAGGAGCTGAAGGCTGAGGTGGACACCTATATGCAAGACTATGACAAAAAGATAGCAGAGGTGAGGCCAGGCTGGGAAGGGAACCCAGCTAAGGAGTTTATTTGGGGAGGGGAAAGCAATAGAGGATCTCTCAGTGCCCAGGCCTCAGTGGAGAGGGCAGAGGGAAACACAGTGGCAGTCAGGTGACTGAGAGTTGAATGCCTGCACCCTTGGTCCCATGCCTTCCTTCAAGTCTTGTGCAGAAGCCAGGGCTGGAACTTTGCATGTGTGTAAGGGGGGCTGTGGGGGAGCCGTGCATTGGGTGAGCTGGCAGCTTATCTGCACTGAGCTGCCTCACCCTCCCGTCTTTACAGGAAGAAGCCAAAGCGGCTGAGGAGGAGGGCGTTCCGGACGAGGAGGGCTGGGTGAAGGTAACACGGAAGGGTCGGAAGCCTGGCCTGCCCCGGACAGAGGCTGCCAACCTGCGAGTGCTGGAGAAGGAGAAGCAGAAGCGGGCCCGCAAAGAGCTGCTCAACTTCTATGCCTGGCAGCATCGCGAGACCAAGAGAGAGCGTGAGTGTCCCAATCTCCTCTTACTCCTCTTGTCTCTCGTCTCTCACACTGTGGCCCAAGGACATCCGTTTTCCTTCGGTGGAGGCTATGTCCAGCTGCAGGTGAACAGTTGGCTGGGTGGTTGTGTGAATGGCCCTGCCAGCTCTTGGGGCCTCCTCACCTGTCATAGCAAGGGCTGCCAGAATATTTCAAGGGAGTGTGCACAGGTCATGGCTTTCCAATAAGATGTTCTTCGGTCTGCACGAAGGCAGCCGTTGCAAGAGGAACTAGCCTGTTTCCTCCCCAAGAGGGAGCTGCAGCACTGCTGGAGATGAATGCCAGAGCCCCGGGCGCAGAAGGACCTGCTCTGGGAAGTGTGTGTTTGCGGGTGTGGGGATTGAGCCCCTCCTGGTGTGTGGAAGTGAAACTCCTCAGGAGAAGGAGATCTGCTGCTCCCCTGTGACCTGTCCTCTTTCTGTCTTTTCCAGACATTGCCCAGTTGAGGAAGAAATTTGAGGAGGACAAGCAGAGAATTGCGCTAATGCGAGCCCAGCGCAAGTTTCGGCCGTACTAAGCCATGCTGAGCTATTTCCTTGGATGTGTGTGCTGGAGAGGGTGGGAGAGATGCCTATGGACTCCATGTGCCAAAAGATTTCAAGGAATTGAGGCAGCTTCAGGTTGTCCCTGCCCTTGGACCTGAAGTGGAAGATCCCAGAAACTGCTGCTGGAGGCAGAGTTTCCTTCACCGCAGGGGTATGGTCCTGCTCTCCTGGCCATCGTCCAGCCCTGCAGCACCACTACCCAGGGTGCTTGGGTCAAGGGGCTGAGCCACTTCCTGTGACAACCTCTATCTCCCTGCCACCCGAGGTCCTCCTAAAGCTTGGCGAGAGCTGAGACTGACCTAGCACAGCCTCTGCAGGGGCAGGGAATGGCTGAAGAACTGTAAATAAACTGCTGCTGTGTTCTCACAACATGGGAATGCCTCTCCTCCCCCGTGGTCTGCTGTGGGGGACAGCTTCTTGTGTGCTGGGGTGGCGATTAAAGTCATGCCTTGTATGCCTGTGCTCCTTAGCACATATGATCCGGGGGTGAGTAAGAAGAGGGAAGTGACCTTGGGAAATGCCCAAGCAAAGATCAGTGGCGTGGTACAGAGTCCTACCCCCTCCCTCGGTGTTTCCCTCAGCCAGGTGTTGAGGTGCCCGGTTTTCCAGCTGTGCATGGACCTCTACAGACAGAGATGTGGGAACTTCTGTTCAGCACCATCACTAGAACAAGGTGAGACAGCCGCCTGCCTTTGAAGGGAGAAACCAGACTTTAGCCAAGGCCCATTCCGACTTAGCCTGTCACCAGCCCACAGGAGGCAGGTAAGGGTGGCAGCAGGCACATCTGGGTGTGGGGTAATGCTGTCGTACTGCCCGTGTAACACTTCTGCAGTCTCGGACTTTGTGATTGTTCACCCTAGTGCACTCTCTGATCAGGAAAGGGGCTGCCACCCACCCGCCCCCAGGCTTCTACATCTTTATTTTATGTCCTGCAGCCTTGATGCAGGTGTGACTGTGAACGTAAGGTGGAAATGCTGGTAAATTCCACAGAGCTGGGTTAAAACGCAAATGCAGTTTCGATTGCATGGGGAGACTGCCAGGCCTGCTCGTGTTATTTGGCTTTTTGCATCAATTTAAGTAGGAGGCAGATGGATCATTAATATGCCGTTATCTAAAGTAGAATGCATGTGAAAATCCCTGCCTCCTAAGACTGGTGGTTTAGCTGCTTGGGTGAACATCCCAAAGGAAAGGCGGTTTGTTCTCCTATACAGTCAAGAAAACAGACTTAACAGTGGGAGATTAATCTTTATTTAGGACAGAAATCATCTCTGCCAACTTTTCCATTATTAGTAGTTCTCCCAGCTGCTTCAAGGAGAGGATTAGTGACTCATTCCCTAGGAGTTCATTAAAACAGCCTTCTGTGCCCAGGTGAGCTCTTATTTAATCTGACTTTTAAACAAGCACCAGCTCTCCCAGTAGACCAGAGACACTGAGGCCCTCTGAGCTCAGGCACCCATGGAAGTAAGCAGAGCAGCAGAATGCTTTCCCCTTTTTTCAGTAGTTCTAACCCTGGGAGGAGACCGGTTGCACCGTCCTCAGGGAGGAGGTGAGATGAGCCTCCTGCAGTGCTACAGCTGGTGTTGCTGCTGCTCCCGCAGAGGCTGCCCCTGCATTTCAGGGTGCAGTTTAGGACCGAGCAAGGGGAAGGCTGCTCTGGGCCTCTTACCCTGTACTCGCAGAGCTGGGAGTGGAGGAGGGATTCCTTTTCACTTTGACAGCTGAGATAACTTTGATCGGCTGTCCTCCAGGGAACCCCCGTCAGACCTGCTTTCCCCCTGCAGTGAGCTAAGCTTAGGGAAGGATATGAAACTGATGCTGGATGTGAGGTAGGAATGGTGACAATTCCTCCAGAGCCTGCTTTTTAGGTCCTTGTTCTGCTGGATTGCTGCAGCAGTGACCCTTCTTCCTAGAGCCTGGCTCTGGTGTTCTGCGCCGTCAGGAAGTTGCTGATGATCCCAGACACCACCTCAGGCTCATTCAGATGCACAAAATGACTCCCAGGTACCTCTACTAGCTGGATGTGCTGGAGGAAGAGGACACAAGATGTGGAGCAGTGAAGTGTTCCCTTAGGCAAGCTGTGCTTGCCGCGTGGCGCTTGCATGGTGAGGGTGAGGCAGGACAGGGATGGGTCCAGAGGGCAGCACTGACTTGGGACTTTGGCAGGGGCAAAGTTGGCTTCCCCTGATGTGAGGGCTGTGCCGTTGAGGACAAATCACTTAGTGGGGGTGTCCACCAAGGTGTGCTGCTCTCAGGGTGGTGGCACGTAAGAGCAGAGATGCAAGGATGGGGTTTGCTCTCACCTCTTGGAGGGTAGACTCAAATGCCTCCCGTAGGGCTTTCACAAAGTGATTTCTGCTGTGTAGCTTGTGCGGTACCAAGAGTCCGTCTTGTGCTCTGAAAAACAACAGCAAGGCTCAGTACGGCACACGGTTTGCCTTTGTCTTTGCTGCTGTCCTGGGCAGAAGCAGTGTCCCCAAAACAGTGGGAGGACAGACCCAACTGCTCTTTCCAGGCTGCTCCTAAACAGCAGGGCTACAGGGTCATACATGGTAGCCAGAGGAGCACTGCACAGCTTGGCCAAACAGCTATTTTCTATCAAACTATCCATTTAAAATCTCGGGTGACTGCCTAGTAATAATCAGAGCGAAGACAGGTGAAATATTATCCCCCGGAGGTGGCTCCTTACCTGGTCGGAGTACATCACTCCCTGCACCCACCCTGACTTTTGGTCTTAACTTTTTCCTTCCAGCCATCTTCTGCATCTCTCCCTCTCCACACTCCATGCTGCTGTTTTAAACAGGCTCTGTCCTGCTTGCAGATGGAGGTACGAGGGCAGCCCTCCTGGAGAAGCCAGCATTAAACCGCCTGCAGAGCTAAGATCATGCTGTCTCCTGTTGTGCTGCAGGTGATGGGACAAGGTGACATCCCAGGCTCAAAGGCATGTATGGCCTAGAGAGCTTGTCCTCACCATGATGTTGCATTTCTGGACAAGGAGGAAAATCCTTAAGCTCTTATGATTTCAACAGACCAGGGAAGCCAAACAGCACCACACAGGCCATGGTAGACAGGGCCCTGCACCTCTGGCCTTACAAGGAGATGGGAAAATATGGAGGACTGCCAGAACCATCTACCCATCCTGATAGCTTAACAGCTTGTGGGGCTCTACACAAGCCACTGGCTACCTCCCCACAGCTTCTCCCTGTCCCAGGCACTGCAGGGGAGAGCCTGCAAGAGCTGTGTTGGGCTAGGGTCTCCATGACCAGCTGGAGGAGGAGGAGGCTGCCATGGCTTCACCTGTTTGTTCAGGCGAGAGGCTTCAGGGTCTGGAGAAAGGGAGCAAGCTGGGTTGCTGCGACCGGGGGAAGAGCCAGGCCAGAAGGAAAGCAAGAGGGAGCGGTGCTGTGGAGTGCTGTGTGTTTGCCAGGATGGTCCCTTTCTGTAGAGTCAAGGGACAAGAAGTCGTGGGACAGCAGTGTGGGTAGGATAGGGCAGTCAGGCATTTCCTCAGTCAACCTTCCACCAGGGAGACGTAGCCCAAAAATACAGTGCCAGGCCGGGAGGAGGATGTGCCAGCTGCTTTCTGCCTGCTCCAGGAGCCTGCCCAGCCCAGGTCAGTGTCTGGGGAACTGGGAAGTGCTTTTCACATGTGCTGCAGGGAGGCAGTGAGGGGTGGTTTGGCTTGCGCCTCACTCACACAACGATGAGAACACGGTCCTGAATCTTCTGCAGGAGCTTCACGCAGTGCTCCACTGTGAAGGACTCTCGACTCTGCTGCAGGTGCAAAGACAGAGAGAGCGGCAAAGGTCAGGGACACCAGCTGGGGGCAGAGGGTGTCCCTGACCCCTGTCACACTAGCGGCTCTGAAGGCAGAAGTGGCTGCGGCCCCGAAGCTGCCGCGCTGGGACATGACAGGCGGCCAGGCTGCACACAAGAGTAGCTGGCTCCGGAAAGCCTCCTTCTGTCCAGCTGCGTTTCAGGGCTGCCAGCAACGCTGCCTGCTGGGATGCAGCACATATGGGAATGATCTCATAGCAGAGAAAAGCTTTAAAAATCCTCTTACTAAAAAGGAGACGGTATGCTACTCTGGCTTTCATAGTCTGGCAGTAGCACAGGTAGAGGAGGCCCTACTTGCTCAAAACTGGCACAAAGCTATCAAAATATCAAACATAAGAACTTTGCTCCACTCTCTCTCCCCTTCTTATATGGGTGACCTGAGGAAGAAGCAGATGTAAAGCATCCATCCATCTACTGCCTGAAGAGTTATAACGGCAGGAAAATGTGGCCAGGAGGCCCTGGGGCAGAGGAACTGCTAAAGTCTGTAACATTTTCCAGTGACTCTGTAAGCTGAGTCAGTTAATGATCCAATGCAGGCTCTTTTAACAGCAGCATTTAAAAGAGATGTGGGAATTAAGGAAGCGGAAAGTAAACAGTTGGGTGGAGGCAGGGTCTGGGCTCAGTGAGTGGGCCTACACTGTCTCTTGAGTTCTCTGGGCTCAGAAGCGGCAGGGGCCACAGCAGAAGAGCAATGCTTACCGTACGGACTCTCATGTCTCTGTTATACACCAGCCCTGGAATGAAAAAAATAAGAAGGTTTTCATGTCTCACAGGAGCAGGAGTTGCTCTCCTTCTCCTCACCTTTGGGGTCTGCCCAAGACTTCTTGAGATGAGAGGAATAGGATGAATTCAGATTCTTCCCTTTTTTCTTATTTCTTCAGCCATCTTAGGACTTGAGCACCAACCCCAGTTGCTGGGAATGGAGAGCTCTGCCTCCAGACCTAATTAATCCCATTCAAGATGCATAAACTTGTAGCTAGGGCACCCTGTACCCTGTGGAAGACAATGGCTGTTGGCACTGCTCCCTTCCCACACCCAGCCTCGGCCCAGCACTGTGATGAGCCCAGTCTCCAAGCAGCCCTTACCAGTGGGTGTCTCAGTCGCTCCTCGCTGCAGTAGGATTGCCCCACCCTCTGCTGTCAGATGTCTGTTTGCTTCTAAGAGCCTGGGGGAGACATGGCAGAGAGATTGTTCTGCTGGAAAAGGGAGGAAGCGAAGCGAAAATGGCATGACAAGGTGACAGGGAGCTCTCGGGCTGCTTCAGAAAAGAGCAGGAAGAAACAGCAGCTTCTGGCAGCAGAAGCTAAAAGTCTTGCTGGAATTCCAGAGAAGGATTTGAAAGGGAAGTACAGGGACAGTTTCCCCTTCTGGTCCAAGCAGCTGTAACTCTGTCGAAGGTGATGGCAGACAGCAAAATAAGAGGACAGATGGGAACCCACCTCTGCAAAGCTGCTTCGGGGCTACGTGCTTTGGGAGTTTGCTGCTTTGCCTCTAGACTTAATAATCTGTCAATCACCATCCGTTTTGATTTCAGCCATGCCTCAGTGTCCTGAAACAAACAGGGGCAAGGAACAGCGGTAACCTCTCTTCTGAATCATTTTACACCTTATCAGAGGGTAGAAGAGGGCATTTCACTATTCAGCATCCCTCAGAAGTTGTACCAGTTATGGACATCATGTTAAAATGTCCAGTTCCGAAGAAAAGGGAATAGCAATACTTAAAAGGCAAGGTAGGAACAGAATCATAGAATCATGAAGGGACTGTAAGATCATCTAGTTCCACCCCCCCTGCCCTTGGAAGGGACACCTTCCACTAGATCAGGTTGCTTAAAGCCTTTTCCAGCCTGGTCTTGGAACACTTGCCTCATCCAGGGATCCACAACTTCTCTGGGCAACTTACAGTAACAGAAAGTTAAGCACTGCTGTAATGAACTTACTAACTTTTTACCCTTGCAATCTTTTCTACCTCACTTTTGAGTTGAGGACAACTGTCCCAAAGAACAAAGGAAATCTGTTATCTTTTGTCTGACGCTGGGCTTCTGTCCTACTTCTGCCAACCAAAGCTCCAGGATCTGGTAGCGATGATGGCAGGTTGGGAATGTAGCTTTATGTCCTGTCAGGAACAGAAAAAGAAATCCACCAATCTTGCACCCAGGTCACCCAACAAGCTGTTGGCAAAAGGACAACCTCGGATGGCAGTTGCTTGGACAGAGGGTCCAGTTTCCCTTGTACAAGGGCCTGCCACAGACGAGTGAATTTGGGTGCGAAGGGACTGCAGGATGTGGAGCACTATCAAGTGTCACCCAAGGGCCACCCTAAGTAGAGACCTCAGTCCATGCAACAAGGAACAGATCTGGCCGCCAAAAGGAAGAGCCCTGAGACTTGTCTGACCTGCCAGAAACTGGTCACATCAGTACTTTCTTTGAACAAATGAAGGAAAGAAAAAAACACTATTTTTTATTTTAAAAAAGGAGGGGAAGGACACATGAAATCTAACCTCTGGATCTAGCAGAAAGCCAAGATTTTCCAGCAGGATCAGCTTGTCCACCATCTCAGGATAAAGGAAACAGAACTGAGGAGAGATGAAACAGTATGAGAAAGAGAAAAGCTGACCATTGAGTGATGTTTTCATACTGCTACACTGGAGGGGGGGGCAGGAAGGGGCCTCTCCTCCCCTGAGACCCAAGTCCCTAACAGTCTGTCCCTTCATTCTTCTCTCATTTGTTGTTCTAGCCGCAGAAATCACAAATCCCCATGAAGAAAAGATGCTTTACTCACCATTCCTGCTACAGCCCCACCTGCAAAGGGAAGAAGTGTGCTCAGTTACACACTGGACACCCCCCAGTAACAGAAACTGCCCCACAGCAGGAGCTGCCTTAGAAGCACAAATGCATGTTGTACCAAGGGACAAAGACCCAGCTACAGAGTAAAGCTTTTCCAGCAGGCAGAGAGCAAGGCTACTGGCCATCTGGACTCCTTAGCCTGCGCCATCCCCATCTCCTTTTCAGACAGCAAAGGCCAGGGAAGAGTTACTACTTAAAACAGTATGGTGTGCAGGTACTGAGCTGTGGCCACAGCAGGCCTGGGAAGCAAAACCCAAACCGTTGCAAAACATCCCAGGCATAAGGGATAGATCCTGGAGTCTGGTTCCCTCAGCAAGCTTCATGACCCACCGAGAAGGGCCCTACTGTCCCCAGGCTTTGTGGGGACTAGGCAGGAAGGCCTGCTGTGAATTCTCCTGCCCTAAACCACTCCTCATTGCTCATCACTGTTCCCTCCTGGCAGTGGGGGAAAGGCCCACAGCAAGAGTTACCACTGTTTGTACTCCAGGGTCTTCGAAGTAGAGACATTTCAAACAAGGGCACAGATTTTTTAACCACTCAAGCAGGAACCTGGTACTTGACACAATATAATAAATATTCCAACCCAGCTCCTAGCAGTGTGTCTTATAAGTTAATTATCTACTCCTGTTTCCAGAATCTTGCAGCTTACAAGGACAAGAGCCACTTACCCATACTGTGACCCATCAGGGTGAACCGTCTCCACTGCAAAGCTAAGTGGCAACAGACAAAAACAGACAGTGCTGCATTAGAAACCACAGCAGTGGCATCTTGCTGCTTCTCCACAAACATGGGCCCCTTCTCCCAGGAGGGCTTTTGCACTGCTTAATTTGCTTCCTAATCCAGAAACAAGGTGGATAAGTACACCAGTTTCAAAGAAAAAGAGCATCCACCACCTCATTTCCTTGGTAGTTAAGTCACGCAGCTCTCAAGCTCGCTCTCTATTCCAAACAAAATACAGCAAATTCCCATTCATTGCCAGACACGAGACTGGCAAGAAGCAGAAGAGCCTGACCGGGCAGCATCTGCCGGAAGAAAAAGACCCTGACAGAGCATCCTGCTGCAAGGCATTCCCTAAGAGCCATGAGGACACAGAGCCAGGTCCACTGCCATGAGGAAAGTATGATTATTCCAAGTGAAAGCTCTCTACACCATTTAGCACATCAGGCTCTTCACTCCATTTTTAGGGCACTCTGAGATGCTTATGGGAAAATACTGCTTCATCGATTCTACCCATCTGAAATATACTTCACTGAAAGACGTGTTTTACCCTCTGGCTTGTCAGAGAACTTCTAGAGGCTCTTTATATACTGAATGAGGGATGCAAAACTGCACATACCACAGCCTTGCCCAAGATCAACATACAGATGGGCAGTTAGATCAGGAGTTACTAGCAGCCCAAGAAACCTTGGCTTTCATATTTCTTTGTATGATACTAAAGCAAGCAGCAAGCTGTTATCAGGGAGAACCAGAAGAATCTCACATCTAATGCTGGTTAGAGGTCACTGGCTGCTTACAAAAAGTCCAAGTCTGGCAGAACTATTTAGTTGCATCCAACGTTTCACCTCTACTGTTTTTTAGTTTAGAAATGCTTGCTTCCCAGGGCTTCCTGTTTCTTCCTCTCACAAAATAGTGAGAAAGAGGGAGAAGCAGAGGGAAATGACCCCTCCCCTTGCAGTAAATGCTGCCTGCTTGGTCCAAGGAGCAGGAGCAATATAGCAGCCCCTGCACAAATATCGCCTCAAGGGTTCCTTCAACTACCCACCTGCTGCCACCCGGCGTACGTCGGTCACATAATCCAGAAAATGGTAGGGGGAGCCTGCAGGTCGGTGGGATGACAAGCCATGGCCAGAAAAATCCATTGCCACGTAATAGCAATCTGAAAGGGAAAGAGTATCAGATAGGCAGCCCTGCAATGCAATGAAAATCATCCTGATGAGCCAGACCTACCTCTGGGGAGCAGTGGAATGAGTTTGTCAAAGGTGTTGGCATTGTCCAGCCAGCCGTGCAAGCACAGCACGGGGTGTCCGTCCGAGGGTCCCCAAGCCTTGGCTGCCACGTGGCCCCAGGGCACAGGGAACTTCAACTCTGAGAACATGCCCAAAATAGAGTGCTCGCAAGTGATGTCCCTGGAGAGCCACGTGCTCGGAGTAGGTCCCAGGGATCTTGTTAATGGCCCAGAGCTCTGAAAAGAGTAATACAGGTCTTTAGTAACTCACCAGCCTCCTGTGGTCTTAATTAGCAGCTTGCTGATTTATAGCTCCCTATTCAACATCCCAAGCTGCCATCCCTGCCTGCCTGTTTGGGGAATCCTCCTCCCAGCACGTACTTGTGAAGCTCCTAGGAAGAAACAAGCTTTCCCTACACAGGAGGAGAAAGCCTCCTCTCTGTGTCTCTGCAGCAGCTGCAACCCGACCAGCAGGCGCAGATCTGGCAAGAGGGAGCCACACAGAATTCCCGCAGCTAGCTGCAGTAAGCCAGACACCTGTCCTGGACCAAAAACACTATTTTGAGAATAAGGATGCTGCCTCCAGTACCAGACTGTTGCCACCTTCTCCTCTTTTACCTTGGTGCTTCTCCTCTTTCACACCACCAGTCGGCACCTTTGAGAGAGCAGCTGCCTACACGCCACACAGCAGGTCACTGCTGTCACCCGCCAGTGCACCCCTCAGGGACAGGGACCCTGCATGGGACACAGGGTCCACAACCTGCCAGGCAGCCGCTCCACCTCCAGCCTGTCTCATCCCTGCCGATCTGCCTGGCAATCGCTGAGCTACGGGCCTCAGCTCAGTGGTTTTGCTCAGCCCCAGCTCCTGAGTGAACCCCCCAGTACTACCCAGCCTCTGGGGAGCTTCCAGGGACGGTCTGAATATCTTCCCTTTATCCCCAAGCCCTTCTAACCCCTGGGGCCCAACTATCCCCATCCCCAACTCTCTCATGCCATATCCCTTTCCCAGTGACTTGTCTCAGGTCTCTACTCCCTTAAATGTCCCCCTGAGACCCCACAGCAATTAAATCGCTCTACAGCAAGTCCCTCCTGAGCCCATACCTCTGTGAGGTGTGAGGACAGCGGGGCGGGCTGAGAGGGAAGGCTGCTGTCAGGGCCCTGAGAGCACTTAAAGGCCCTAAAGGTCTCGCTCAGCCACACCGGGGGCTCCCCTACATCCCTCCCTCCTGCCCAGCAGCCTATTTAAGCTCAGCCCAGGGCCAGGTGCGCTGGTCTCCATCAGCAGTGCCCTGATCCCGGGGATCATGTGCCTGGCTGCTGACCTCACCGGCTCTGTCCCCGGCGGCCCTCACCGGGCCTGATCCTGACAACCCTGGGCTGACTTCCTGGCGTGACCAGGGACCTGCCCCTTCCTCACAGACCTGNGCCCCTTCCTCACAGCCCTGCCTGACGGCCTGGGCTCCCGGCAGAGCCTGTTTGCCCTCCCTGGGCCCGCCATGCCTGGGCCCAGCGGGGCTCCGGCCTTGGGGTCCCTGCCGGCTCCGGGACGGGGGCCTCTCCAGGCAGGCAGAAAGGGCCGCTACACCCGAGTGTTCCGCCTCAGGGCGCCCCGGGACACCTGCTCCCGGTCCCGGAGGAGGGTTTGCCCGGGGACCGACCCCTGTCCGGCGCCAAGANCTCCGCCGGCCTGGGGCCGCCACGGCCCGGGGGAGGCCATGGGCCGGGGGGAGGCGGTGAGTGCCGCCATCTTTGGTTTCCCTCAGCACCTCCCGGCGCCGGGGGTCCAGCTGGGAAACTCTCTGGGGCGGGCGGGTGGTGGCACAGTAGCGCGGCGCTGCCCCCTGCCTGGGGAGCGCTTCACCGTTCCCCACCGCTCCCCAGCATTGGCCCCACAGCGAGGGGCCATCCTGGCAAACACACAGCCCTCCACAGCACCGCTCCCTCTTGCTTTCCTCCTGGCCTGGCTCTTCCCCCGGTCGCAGCAACCCAGCTTGCTCCCTTTCTCCAGACCCTGAAGCCTCTCGCCTGAACAAACAGGTGAGGCCATGGCAGCCTCCTCCTCCTCCAGCTGGTCATGGAGCTGCTCTGACCCTGCTCTTGCAGGCTCTCCTCTGGGTGCCCAGGGCAGGGAGAAGCTGTGGGGAGGTAGCCAGTGGCTTGTGTAGAGCCCCACAAGCTGTTAAGCTATCAGGATGGGTAGATGATTCTGTCAGTCCTCCTCTGCACGGAGCCTGTGTGCAGATGGGGCTCCATAAGAGTAATGAGGAGTTAATAATGTCCGTGGGGTCTGAAGTACTGGGCACGATGGGGACCTGTGAGGAGTCGCAGTCATGGAGGTACAGCTGCATCTTTGACTACCTCCAGAAGACGCATTACTGATAATGGAAACTCCCTGCACTGCAGCGTCGCAGTGTGAGATATTTTAACTGTGACCCAGGAGCATCGCAGCGACATCAAACAGGCTCAGTGCTTGACACCAGCGCTGAACTTCTGTCGCTCTCTGATGGAGAAACTCTTCTGAACTCCAGCGCTTGCTGGAATCGTGTTGCTCCAGAGGCAAGAGTCGTTCTCCCATACTGTGACACATCGCAGTGAAGTGACTCTACTGTGGGGCCAAGTTGCAGCAGGTAAACAGCAGACAGCACTGCCTTAGTCGCTCCACCCCTCTTCTGCAAAAACAGACCCCTCTCAGCCCGAGAGGTTTCTACACAGTTTTCCTCATTAGCTGCCCAGAAAGGGGGTGGCTGTATAGACTAGGCTTCGAGAAAGTCAATGCCTGAGTATGGCTGGGAATACTGCTTGCTGGTGTCTCGCATTCCCTCCAGCAGTCATAGCCTACCAGGCCTGATGCAGACCACAACCATTCCCCTTCAGTCAAGGACTCAGCAGTCAGATGAAGCAAAGTCAAACCTCGCTGTGAGCAGTGGGACGCCTTGCTGGAACAGTTGGAGAGAGCAGAATGAATGTCTGTTCTTAGCAAGTCATTTTTATATTGGTAATTGAAAACTTTCTGCTCAGTTCAGCACATCAGTCATCCAAATTACACAATACATTTTCAGAATAGCCTGCAAAGTTGAAAGAAACCAGGGTAGAAGCTTATAGCCCCATTTCTCCTGCCTAGCTCAAACTCATCCTGGCAAGATAGTCTCTGTACCACAGCAGTTGAAAGGTAACCTTGGGGACCCATCACAGAGAAGAAATGAGAGAGCTATGCAGCTCACAATCTCCCCTCCAGGTAAGCCATTAGAAAGGAAATCAGAACATGAATTCTTATAGGTTTGGCAAGTCCAGTGTATTTCTTTTTCTTAGGCTTCCATGAAGAAGGAGCAGGAAAGCAGACCGCAAGCACTGGGGAACGACGCAGAGGCAGAGAGGCTACAGTACCATCTACAGCTTCTTTCCTACAACTGTCAGAGGTGGGTATCTGATTACAAAAGGTGAATGGCAAGAGACAGCCTTTTTTTTGTTAGAACACAGATTTGTAAAATGCACTCAATAATCAATTGCTGCTGCTGCTGTTATGGAGGGCAGGGTCTTCCTGTGAACTGATGGGATTTCTTCATGACAAGCCACCAGAAAGCAGTGTAATTGTTAGGCAGGGGCTGCTAGGATTGCATTTCTGTCTGTGGTGTGGCTTTTGAGAAAGAGGACCCTGTGTCAGGAGCAGGAGTAATGTGGATCCCTTGCACATTGGTGGGACAGCGGGCCATGGCCAGGAAAATCCATTGCCACTTAACTGCAATCTGGAAAAGAGAGAGCATCAGGCATGCAGACCTGATGCATGCCACACTGCCCATCCTTGCAAGCCAGACCCACCTCTGGGGAGCAGTGGAACAAACCCATCAAAGGTGGTGGCATTGTCCAGCCAGTCATGCAAGCATAGCACAAGGTATCACTCCAGGGTCCTCAGGCCTTGGCTGCCACATGTCCTCAGAGCATGGGGAACTTCACCTCTGAGCACTTGTACCCACAAGCAACATCCTCTGAGAACTGCGTGCTGAGAGCTTGTCCCAGGGAGCTTGTTAACAGCCTAGAGCTCTGGACAGAGGTTGCACATAGGTGGTAGTTACCAAATTTATCTGGCAACCCTGACCTCTTCTTAATACCAGTTTTCAGGCACAAGCCTTGTTTGGGATAACCCTGGGATCTCACTGTAAAAGCTTGTCCTGGTAGTATGTGCAGCACCACTCACAGGTCTTGGACACTCTCCCCCATCACCTTGGACCCTCTCCCCGACTACAGCAGCCAGTAGGATCTGGGCTTTCTTTGCTTTGGGTAACACAGATGTCCTGTGGGTCTTGGGTGGCAAGGATGTATCCTCAAGTGAATTCTGACTCTTGTGACTTGCATCCCACATCACTTTTGTTAGGAGGCTCCATCAGCAGGG
This sequence comes from Rhinoptilus africanus, assembly GCA_013400135.1. Taxonomy (NCBI): domain Eukaryota; kingdom Metazoa; phylum Chordata; class Aves; order Charadriiformes; family Glareolidae; genus Rhinoptilus; species Rhinoptilus africanus. The sequence goes on along the minus strand of VXBO01011708.1, from coordinate 386,668 downwards.
ACCTCATGGAAAGGAAAAATTTCTCACAGAAATCATCAGTGATAGGTGATGTGGGAGAGAGCTCCAAATGCAGAAGGTTGCACTGGGATAGAGCCCCGGACCCTCCCTCAGCAGCATCCTATAAGTCAAAGACAGATGGTGGAAATCTCCTGCAGGTCCCTCACGTCTTCTCTAGCAATGCTGCTTACCTCTCTGAAAGCCCAGCCCAGCATCTTGCAAGACTGCATATCTCTCCACACCTTGCCTGGTAAACCACTCCCAGGAGGAGGGCCCTCTGCAGGATCCATGACAAAATTTGGATGGCTCACAAAATTAATTTTGCTGTGTCTACTTCTAAGAAATCCTGCAGACTAGCGCAGTGGATTGCTGCCTGTGGAGAACTAAATAAGACTCCACCTGGCAAGGTGCTGGGGTGTTGGCTGGGCTGCACTGGCCTGGTGGTAAGAAAGGCTGTTTTTGCTTAAGAACTGGGAGTTAGAGATATCCCAGGTACTTGGCAAAGGATGATTTAACCTCTGTGTCCTTGCAAAGGAGGAGGAGACTTGGAATGGTGAACACTGGGACATGCAAAGCTGTTATGCTCTGCTGACTTGGAACAGCATTGATCAGTTTGTGCTAGCTGTAGATCTGGTGAGAAAACTTTAAGTACAGCAGATTGATTGCTACCGAGGGACAAATTCCCCGTAGGTGGTTGGATTCAAGCACTGACGTACTGACACATTGATCTATTTATAGTGATTTATTAGTAGTAGCCCGGTACCCCAAACTCTCTTGTGCAGTTGTACAAGTAAAAAAACATGCCATTGCTAGCTTAACTGATTTCTTCCAGAGGATATATAGAAAATATACCGCTATAAAAAGCTTCACATTGTGAGCATATGCTGCAATCTACAGTGGACAGGAAAATAAAAGTGATCACGGGGCAAAATGTATCCCATAACCAGCCCCAGCATGCTGCCTCCCAGGCTTTGGGTTTGTGGGCAGCAGGCAGGTTCTGGGGTGCTGTTGAGGCCTGCAAAGCAGTTCCTGCTCTGGGACAGGGACCATCTCCTTCCCTGCTCCCAGAGGAGCAGCCCAGAGCAGGATCCAGAGAAGGATCCCTGCAAGGAGACCCAGGAAATGTGGTGAGTGCAGAGCTGTTGGTGTTGGGTACAGGCACTGCTTGGGCAGCCCACAGTGGGGCTGACGGGAGCAGAGGGGCACTTAATGACCACAGGGAAGCTCCCACCTACCCAGAGCATGGATCCCCAGTGGGTCTTCTGCCCTTTGTCATGTATGCTTCTTGGTCTCCCCCTGCCTGAGGAAAGCTGCCCTCTCATCCCTGCCCTCAGCACAAAGTTGTGGAGGTGAGGACCTCCTGTAATTTGACTTGTTCTGGATGGAGAACAGGGCTTACGAGAAGGAGAGGCCTCAGTGAGGGGCTGAACCACCAGGACCTGCACCCTACGGACATTTCCCATTGGACATCTCCCTCCCTTGAGCTCCATCCACAGCTGCAGACCCATCAAGGTATCTCCTGTGGTGTACTTTTGGTTTTCCCTAATTTCCTTTTGAATTTCACTGATGTGAATGAGCGTCTGATGCCTGAAATAGCTGCTGACATATTAAGCTCAAAGAATGCTGTGATGGCTGAAGCTGGTTTCTTTCCCCTTCCTCTAGGCACATACCTGTTGTACTCCTTGTCCTAGAGCTCTCCAGCCATGCAGAAGGTAGGAGAGACAAATAGATGCTGGCTCTTTACCCACTCTGGGGCCGATGTGATAGGTTAAATGAAAATCTTTGTCACTTTTAGTTAACAAGCCAAGCTATGAATGGTTGAAAAAGTGGTGTGCATGTGCTCCAGGGATGAACCTGCAGCAGAATTTGGATAGTGGGGCTGCAGGAGTGTTAAATCATCCCCACGTGAACCACTGCCATTCAGCTGGAAGCAGCCCCAGGCACACACCATACATCAGCTGCAAGTGGTGCCCATTTGTATCACTTTATTTGCAACTAATGAAATAGCTAGAAACATTTATTGCATATAAATTATATATGAGCACCCATCATACAAATAAACTCTTCCCTGTCTCAGCTTCCTTTTCCTCCTTAATCAGAAAGCCTTTTCTATTTTGGACAGATTCAGGAGTCTCTGCTGGTTCCCATCCCCTGAGCCTGTTTTGGTTAACTAGCGAGGCAAGCTACTCTCCAGCTCTCTACAAACCCCGTACGTACTGTTAGAGCAAGCACCTATTTTAATGTATTTAATTGAGACGCAGCAGGGGAAGGAGAGGAGTTTCTCCCCAGCTCTTGTCTAGACTTAACCTTCCTTCACTTTGAAAATCTGTCAGATTCCCCATAGGCTGAGACAAAATAATACAGAAAACCAGAAGTAATCTGACACTTGTAATTACAGGCCTACCAGCTCCTTATTGACCTCAGACAGAATAAGGAAACGGCACATACAAGGATGATTTAAAAACAAGGGAAGAGTTCTAGTAAATGCCAAGTCTCATCTGTTTATGGAAAAGAATCCATAAAACTGAGTTGGTAACTTTGGGAGATGTAAATTATAGGTTTGGGTTTTGGATTTGGCTTATAAATGTAAAAACTGTTGACATAAAATGGCTCCAGCAAGGAATGTGATACAGTCTTACATTGTGTTTTGGTTTTTAAAAAACTGGAATGATACCAAATTAACAAATTTTGTAGTAATTGAACTGAAAATTGACTAGTTAGCAAGTGTGAAAATGTTAAATTTGGTACAAGCGCATAACGTGTGTTTTTGAAACGGCCCAATGGTTAAGTTACCTAACATGAGCCACACTTCTTGTCTGGCAGCTCTGTCTGTGGAAGAAATGACTCTGGCAAAGGTTTGACTCATGATGTAGGAGCAGCTGAATGTGAGCTCCCAGCACAACACTGCAGTCAGAAAGGCTAATTCCATCTTCAGATGTAGAGGCAGGGAATGTGGAGCAGGTGTAATGAGATTATATTGCGGGAGATTATATTGCATCTGCTAATTCCATGGATGTGATTACTGATGTCAAAGAATTCCCAGTTTTGACATCTACAGTTCAAAGAGGAAGTTAACAAGTTGGAGAGGCTTCCTGCAAGAGCTGTAAGGATTGTTAGGGGGTATGTAGCCATCTTACGGAAGAGGAGAGCTTAGGACTGATATGATCAAAACCTAAATATACCTATGTAGGATTAAAGTTTTGCTCCTCTACTAGCTGCTCTGCCCAACAATGGCACAAGAAAGAGCAGTCTAGAGATGAGGTACACATTTTATAATGGAGAAAGTAGTTAAGCACTTGAGCAGTTTACTTAGGGTGGTGGCAGCTTCCCAACCATCAGCAGTTTTTGAATAAAGATAAGATGTTTAACAAAGCAACAATGATTAATGTGACAGAGTCTTTTGTCCTGTGATGGTCTGGAAAGCAGACCAGACTGGAAATGAGTCTAGTGCAATTGCTGTCAGATGCTACCAGCCTGCAATGCTTCTGCTACAACTGCTCCCAAAATTATAGCCCATAGCTATACTCCTTCTTGCCTTCTATGTTGTTGTTCTTTGTTTAGAGGCTCAGCTTCCTCAGATGAGGAAGCCGCCTCTTCTAGGTCCAGCAATGACTTAGGACCTTTCTGCAATGCAGCTTGTGTCTTGGATCACTCCCTACGCTCCTTTGGGGTGGCCTTTCATGGCTGTTTTTGTTTGCTTTGGGGAAACCACTGAAGCAGGTGGGTATAGGTTAGAACTTGGTGCCTGTCATCTCTGAGTGGGGTTCAGTATTACCTTCCATCTCAGTGTGGGGGAACAAATCTGGGGAAGCATGGGCAGGGCTGAGGCTACATGTTCCAGGTGAAGAATTCTGAGTGGAGGGCTCCAGGCAAGGTCCAGCACTTTTGGACAGCACTCCAGGAACATGTCCTGAAAATGTGTGATAACAGTGGCACAATGAAATCCTTAACTGAGCTTTTCCCTCTGTGTCTGGTGGGCAGCAATGTTAGGAGGAGTTAGCTGAGGTGGTCACGGATTTATGGTCCCACAGAGCCCCAGGGAGCTCACACCTGAGTCCATTGGTGCAGCGGGCTGGTACCTCCTTTCCCCTGCCCCGGACTGCCCTCTGTTACAGCTATAGGGTGTTTGACATATAGGCCAGATGCAGAGGTGGGGTAGCCGTTTGCCATACAGTTATAAAAGGCTGTTTGTTTTCTCTGCGTCTGCTTAAATCTGACCTAAATACCTTCTAGGCTATGCAGCCTGGGGCTTTCTTTGAAAACCTGGAAGGTCACTCACTGCTGGGTCTTCCTCCCTCAAGTGAACCAGGGGCATGTTCATAGCCATAACTGCACTGGCAACAAGTGAGAACTGCCCTCCCTTTTTTCCCCTCTTTGTTTGAATTTGGCAATAATAAATATACAAGGAGTTGCTAAACTTCTGCCCTCACAGAAATAATTGTGCATGTTATAAAAACTTGAAGCAAAAGATTGGGTACATTTTAATCTCAGCTTTTTGGGCCTCTGTGATTGCAGGGAAAGAGCCGGCTGCGCCCACCTGCTCTGCTTTGCACCGCGAAGCCCCTTCCTCAATACAGCAGCCTGAAGAGCCACCAGCAAAGCACCCCGCTGTCCCCCCGATCTGCCTCTGCCCAGCGTCGCATTCACTGCAGCCACCCCGCAAAGCCCAGCCTCCCGATGGAAACCACCTTGCCTGGCAGGCAGGCTGAAATACGTGAGCATGGTGTCTGCCGCGGTCGTGGGGTGTTATGGTTTGAGGAACCCACAACAATTTGTTGTCATTTAGACAATTATTCTATCACCTGATGACCCCTCCCCACCCAGGAAAGGGAATCGGGGAAAAAATAAGGAAACTCCAGGGTTTGAATATAAACAGATTTAATAGAATAAGACTAAATAATTAACAGTAATACTAAAGAACCAATATTGATCCAGATACCAATATAAAATATACATGGATTATACTCAGCCAATGCTGTCAGCAGGAAGCTGTGCACTGCCAGCAGTGGACAGCAAATGTCAGACACTGTGAGTGCAGCGGCTTCAGGAGGAGAGGAAGGGCTCAGGGGTCTGGCACCGGGGCATGGAGTTCTCAGGATCACAGCCATCAAGAGAGAGGGAAACTCCTCAGCAAACTTTCTAATTTATATTGAATGTGACATTCATGGGATGAAATAATCCTGTTGTCCAGATTGGGTCAAGTACCTGGGTCTCACTTCTCATCCTCACACCTGGCAAAGCTCAAAAACACTGAGACCTTGAAACTCACATGCCATAGCTGGCTATAAAGTAAATATTTTCACAAATTCAGACACTAGAGTCTTCTAAAAATGCAGTTTTCCCAAGCATTAGAAGAGACCTTAGTGAAAAGTAAAATTACTGAAAGAGAAATTAATGCTGTGTCACTCAAACCAGGACATGGGGGAAAGCCAGAACAGCAGAGGATGTTGCAGACTGGAAGGAAGGCACATGGGCGGCTGCGTGTAGGGTGCCCCCTGGCACGGCTGGCTGTGGCTACCCACCCTCCAGCCCTGCGGGACATGCAGCATCACTCAGTACGGGAGCGCACCGGCTCAGTGCCGGAGGTTGGCAGCTTGCAAGCAGCGGCCCGGGGCTCCCGCAGCTGCCCTAGGTCACTCCGCTCTGGGCAGGCCCTGTACCTTCGCTTTCCTGGAAAGCAGTTTCTCTTCATTACTGAGAAGAGCCCTGCTCTCGGAGGGGAGGGAGGGGCCTGGCCACCGCTTCATGCAAAGGGGCCACTACTTGTGCTAATTTTTCTCATAAGAGTCGAACTAATACATCCTCCACTCTAAACCACAGAAAGGTGTTTTTGTTTGGGGTTTTTTCTGGGGGGGAGCAGAGGAAGGGGGGCTGGGGGATTTTTGTGTGTTGGTTTTGTCCTCCTGGCTTTCTCTTTTTGTGGTGTTGTTTTAGTTTTTTTCCCTCCTTCTTAATGCTTTGCTGTTAGCATCCCCTGAAAGGAAGCTTTTAGAAAGTTATGAGAGGGACCACCTAAAAAGGGAAAAAGGGTCAAAAGGGAAAAAGCACCTGAGACCGTATGCAGTCAAAGGTTGTACATTTTGTACTGTTTGCAGGCTGGACTCGCAGCACATCAGGAGATTGTGGCAGACATTTCCTACCCACCCCTCAAGCATGCTTCCATCCTCCTCTCTCTACAAAATCTCATGCACTGCCTGCATCACCTCTCATGCCAGGGTACCCAGGCCTGCCCCACGCTTTCTTCTCTCCCTTTCCTTCGCATTTGACCACCTGGCAGGAATCCCCTCAGTTATGCCTGGGGGTACATAATTGGATCACTCCATCGCCAGGCAAGTTTCACCTCCCTTGTGCACACAAAGCCAGTGTGCATACTGGTGAGCGACAACAGGTTTGGGTCTGGCTGGGGGCCCAGTAAGGCAATGAGCCCCTAAATAGTTGGTCACATCCTCTGGAGATGATGCTCCAGCTCCATCTGAGCTTCCATTCACAGTTTTGCTGGCTGAAGGGCAAAGCAGTACTGACACATCTAACGTGTTCACCCATCTTCCCACCCCTGTGCCCTCTATGTTCTTCTCCTTTTGCTTTTCTGTACCTCTCTTCCTTTTTTCTGCAGATTTTCAGTGCTTCATTCTCTCCACCTCAGTTCTTTCCCCCACCGTATTACCTTCTCCCTTCCTCTGGGGCAATGCTTTCCCAGAAAACCATCTTGATTCAGCAGTTTGCAGTGGCCTGCCCAAAAATGCCTTTCTTCTTCCCACATCTCCCAAACGGACAGGGGCAAATAGGCAGCTTGTGGCTCTTTCTGCCTTGTGCAGGCCATAAGGAATCCGCATGCTGAGAAGGAGCGAAGCTGTTAGGTTGTTACTGGCTCATGGGTTATTGGATATCAACATCTTTGAACTTACCAAAGACTTGGGGGCTGGTGAGGAACAAGCAGAGAAATGCCACAAAGCAGAACTATGATCCAAAGGTAGAATGAAATGAGACCTACTGCCCTCAGCGTCAGGACTTCAGACAAAACTCCCTGTAAATGGTTCATTCCATCAGCAGCTCTATCAATTAATGCTTTCCTGTTTCATGTTTTTTGAAGTTTTAGTATCAGTGATAGTGAGGGTATGTGTATCCTTAGGCAGAGGCAAAAATGAGAGGTGGGATAAAACTTGTAAACTCTAAGAACAAATCCTGGCCTCTTCTTGGGAGCTATTCCTCTTCACGCTGTCATCAGCATCCTGGGCATCTCAGAAACCCTGTCTTTAGGATGGATCCAGCTTTCTCCAGCGATGCACCAGTGGGCAGTGTTCAAAGCGAGCTGCTCATGGCAGGACCATTAGCCTGCCTGCATCCTCACTGTCATTACACACAGCCTCTCAGGCAGGCATCCGCGCACTGGAAGCAGTTGGGAAAAAAAGCATCGATCCAGTGGTAAGAGCGTGGGGAGCTTGGAGCTTGGTTCTAGGGAATTTACTTGTATTCTTCTTAAGAAAATTCACTTAAAGGCATGGTTTGTTTTTCACCTTAAACACATCCAGGCTTGGTTTCAGGCTATGAGGGAAGAAATGCAGCGCTAGCAAAGCCAGTTTGGTTGCCATCTCCTCCTTTATGTTGCAGGACACAAAACTACTTCAGCATCCTTGTGTTTTCCACTTATAATGAAGCCACCTCAGAGGTGCCTCAATCCTGAACACATTTTGGGCCCTGTGAGTCAAACCTGAGCTTTGGAAAATTGTGGTCAACGGTGCCATCATGACCTGTCTCACCAGCTTTTATTGCTGAAGAGGATTGCTGCAATATGCTCCAGCTGTAACTGCTGCGAGGTCACAGTTTCAAGTGGATGAGAGAGAGAAGGGCGAAAGTTGTTACTTTTCACGGGCAAATATGAAGAGGGAGAATAAAAGGCAGAATTAGGCTAGTCCATTTAATGTTAAGGCAAGGTGGCTGGTAGAGCCTATGAAGTCACCCACTAAATGCTATAAATATGCACAGAGGGAAACGGACTCCCTACTAGGCAGCTGGAAAGCAAACCACAGGATATTTTTGAAGCCGTCATCCAAAAATACAAAGAAAAGTGTGACAAGCCTACTTAAAAACCAAAAATGGAGCAGATGAGCACTTCGTCTCTGCTGTGATTTAGGGCTCCAGCAGCAGGTCCTCCCACTGAAGCCTCCCTGACAAAGAATGAAGCGCTTTGCCCAGGCTCTTATGGAAGTTCGGAAATTCTTACGTGGTCAGCAGCATCTTCATGCTTGGTTGAAAGAAAAAAAAAACCAACCCCAGCTGAGGACTGATGTCTCGATACCCAGTGGAACTTCTGGCAAGGGCTGCAGGTCAGATTGAGTGGTGTGTTTGTGACTGCTTCGTGCTCCTCGGCAATGCAAAGCAGCTGTAAAGCTCTTTTTCGTCAGCTGCTGGGCCCGCAGTTACAGCTGCTTTACATCACTAGACTGGTGCGGAGCGGCCAGAGCATGTTCTGTGTTGGCCGCTTGCACACAGCTTTTTCGGCCGGGCAACTCACCTGGCACGCAGGCACCAGGGAATGCAGGCAGGACCTGGAGAAAGTATATAGGTGAATGAGAGCTCTGATGGTGCAATCAAGCCCTAGCCTAATTGCAGGCTAGGCCTTTAACAACTGCGGGGTTTGTGCTGAATTCCAAAGTTTCTCTTTTCTCCTATTTCATCTATTCTCTTTATGCAGTAATACGCTTACAGTATGCACCATGTGGCGCGCTATTTATATATTACATCATAAAATTTTTGCACTCTTTCCCATTCTTTCTGTGATTTCCAGTATTTTCATTCGACCCACTGAGGCAAAAGCAGTCGTTTTCGGGCGTGCTCCTCCAGTGCACACTACGCTGCCGCACCGGGCGCCCGCTGCCCTTCTGGGGGCTCCCGCAGTGCCCGGAGAGGAGCCGGGAGAACTCCGGTGGGGGAGGTGAAGGCCGGGAGAGGCTCCCCGTTACCGGCTGGTGCAAAGGGCCCTCGTTTGCGGGCTCTGCTGCCCCGACCCCCTCGGTAGCCCCCCGCCCCGCTGTTTCACGGCTCTGCCACCCCAGCCCCGGGCACAGCAC
>VXBO01011708.1:350678-377011 GCA_013400135.1 Rhinoptilus africanus | reverse complement strand
GGCTCGTGGCTTGCCCGGCCGTGGAGGCGTTCTCCGCAGCCTCAGGGCAGGGAGCTGCTTGTTTTAAGGCGAAACCGGCAAATTATGTCATGTCTCAGGTGGGTCTGTAGGGAAGCAGCCGCAGGGGTCCGGGGAGTGGGTGACTTGGTCTTCACGCCGCTTCTTTCCCTTCACGCAAACCACGAGCTGAATAGGAGGCGTTACGGGGAAAGGGTGTAACGGTGAACCAGGAGCGTCCGTGCCCGTTGGGGTTGCCCTGGAAAGGCTCAGAGGAGCTCGCCATCCTCCAGACCCGGTACAGTCAGAACGCAGCCTCGCACCTGCCTTTTCTCAGAAGATCAGTGCGGCGCGCCCGCGAAAAGCCTCGTCTGCAAAGGTTATCGCTGAAACCTCCTTCTTTATGCCATCTGAGTCACGGTGCTCGCAGCTATGGAGGATCCGCTACTCACTTTTTCCCACAAACACACACGCTCTTACTGAGAATTTTGGAATAGTTACCACCTAAAAACTGAGCTCATGCTAGTCTTCGGACTTGCCCCCTCCCCCCCTTTTTTTTCTTTTTAATTAGTTTGCGTATGCCTTCCTGCTCAGTAGAAGCTTAAAAACACGGTCTGGATAAACCCTAGAGGTAACTGAGAGGAACTCAAGAATGTTAACGTCCCTGATTTTTTTTCTTCCCCTGCATGGGTGAAGGAGGGGGATGTGGCTTGACCATTGTTCTGGAAAGTTGAGGGTAAAGAGGAGGGGGATGTGGCTTGACCGTTGTTCTGGAAAGTTGAGGGTAAAGAGTATTGTTAGCAAGCTGCTATTTAGGACTGTGTGGTCCAGACAGTGCTAGTTCTAGTCCTTGCAGCTCTCGGAGAACTTAAATGAAAAACCCAGTCACATGTTGACCATGCTCAACTCTGTGCAACGGGGTGGGATCAGAAATAACTACAGTTTCCTGATGTTTCATTCTCTATTGACTGTGCCCTTAAGAGGGTATGCAGGCATATCTTCTTTCTCCAAACAATTGCGACTGCAGTTCAGATGCTGCGTGAACGTCAAATAGCCCGTTCAGTCACAGCGGGGCTATGGTCATGTGCTTAAAAACTATGCAGGCGCACAGAAGTTTGTGGGACTGAGGCTCTATTATCGCATAATGTTGGTCTTGGTTGAATCAAGTTACAACGAGATGTGGCCAGTCGCGGCAGATGAAGCCAAGCTTTGTTTCTCTGTTCGTGAGCAATTCTGCTGGGTTTGTGATTTAAAACATAGTTGTTGAAGCGTGGATTCTTGTCCCCTCCAGAGTGGAAGGCTCTTGGGCACAAACCCGTGGGATTACTGGGATGCCAGCCTCCCACACTGGCTGCCATCTTCTCCTGAGCCAGACCAGGATCTGGGCCTTTGTTATTTCTGTGCTCCTTGTTCAGTACACTGTATGGCCATCAGTAACCTGGCTTGCTTATCTCTTCCTTAAACGTATCTTGTTTGAGATTGCATTGGAAGGCACAGGTAAACTGTGCCTGCATCCCAAAAAGCACACATGCAGGAGAAACGGGGAAAAGCTGAGCTTCTGCACATCCTTCCAGGTGTGATCCCTGTCGTGGATGCTCAGAGAGGGCCATATTCAGCTTCTAGATGACAGCTTCACACAGGCAGCCAGTGCCCCTTACCCTCAATCCAAATGGGATTTCTGTGAAGTTGGTGGTCGGTTTGCGCAAGGATGGAGCTGGAGTTGGGTGGTGTAAATTCTTAGCTGCTGTCACTAATGCTGTGGTTGCATTGCTGAGAAACAAAGGAGAAAATGTGCCTTTGGAGCTGTGTTTCTTCCCTTGCTCTTCTTTCTCTCTGTCCCTGCTGGGGTTTTGCTCTTTCCTCTAAGTCTTTCCCCGCAGCTCCTTGCCACCCCCATCTCCTCCTGCCACCCACAGGCTACTCTCTCCTGGTTTCTCCTGCCTTAGTTTGATCAGCAATAAATAGATAGTGCCTATACTTAAACATGACGTCGTTTGGGTCAGGCTGGTGCTGTGGTGGGATTAGTACAAGCTGTGGGGAGTTGGCATGTTCCTGAGACGTTATTCCAGGCCCCTGCAGGCCTCGGCTGCTGGTGCTGGCTGAAAACTCGCAAACCGGGAGAGGTGAGCATCTGCATCTCTTTCTGTAAATGAAAACATGGATGGTACAAGATCTGAACATGCCATACAGGCATGATAACTTTGTACAGAGTTAAGTGTGTGTGTCATTAGGAGGCGTCTTATATTTATTTAAAATAATGCAAGTAAATGCTATGTTAATTAGATGCTTGATTACATGTAAGTCGAGGCAGAAGGCAGACGTGATATCAGTTTACACCCTTCTATCCTGTCAGTGCACTTCACTACTGCCTGCTCTTCTGGTTTGTGTTTGTGCATATCCTGCAGCCTTCTGTCTCAGTAAGGTATTTATTAGCTCACCATTTTACTTAAATCGGTCTCAGACCCTTAAAAAAAAAAAAAGTGCAGTTGTGTTTGATGTAGCAGGATTTGGTGGTTTTGTGTTAGTGAGTGGTCAAAATGACTCGAGTGAAATTCATCCCTCCCTCCCCCCCCTCCCCCTGACCAAGTGCAAGATTTCAAGGTAAGATTTAGAAGTGAGAGGTGTAGGAAGTCCTACTTTTTAAACTTCTGGGAATCTCTGCTTCTGTTCACTAGGTATTTAATCATATAAAAATGTTAATTCAGTTTTAGTAAAATTGCTAAATGCTGGTTTTGTGTTGTCTTTGGAGATTTTAGAGCTGCCCCCTTATTTTTGTCCCCTTCAGTGGAGAAATGAAAAGGCCTGTGTGCACTTCACAGGAAATGAGTGTCTGATACAGGCTTGCAGGCTGCACATTTCCAAGAACTGCTCTCAAGGTATTTTGATAATGCACATTCTCTCTGCCTTCTCCCTTCCTGCTCCCTGTGTGCTTTCTGTGCCTCTGCTTGTTCGCAAACACACACGAAGTACGAGGGGAAGAATTGAACTGTGCCAATATTAAGTTTGTAAGTAGACTGCTTTAGCTTTATGGGGGAGCTGTGGCTGGCAAAATTAAACTGTCAGCATTCAGTTGCCTTTGTTGCAGAGCGTTTTTGTCCTCCCCCTCACTCCCTGTGAATGCCGAAGAAAAATTTAGTCTTCAGATTGTGACTTGTGCAACAAGGGTGGTTTTTCTGTGTGCGTGTGATTCTGCAGTTCAGAAACAGTTTGCATCTACTTTGGTACTTCCTCAGTAGCAAAGTTTATTTGGAAACTTAGGCTAAGGCTGTCAGGGAAGAAAATGTGTGACTATTAGCAGTTGGAAAATGTCAAAGATCCCCATTCCTTTTCCTGCAATCTGAGCTGCGTAGCTTGGCTTCTTCACAGCTTGCTGAAGGTGCCTTGCTAAACTTCGGCATAGGTTTCCCTGGGTTGCCACGCTGGTGGTGATGGGCACAGGTGCCTGCTGGAATGGTTTGATTATGCTTTTTGACAGACCAGCAGTGTTATTCCTCGTCCGTGGTGTTCTTCATGCATATTTGAATTCTTCCTTGTTTTCTGGTGAGAGGTTTTTGGGATGTGGAGGGAGGGAAGCCGGAGCTGGAGAAACATTCTCCAATCCACCCTTACTAGAAGTTATGTTCATCCTCCGAGGCCCGGCTAAGTGACACAATGGACCAATGTCCCCACTCAAGGGGATGCTGAGACAGAGGGAATGTTTCTTTCTAACCTCATTGCCACAGCCATTTCTGATTCTGTTTTAGCAGTAATCACTGAAACGGCCCGTTTGTGTAGGATGCACACCAATATTCTGGTCAGCACATAAAAGCGAGAGGTGCTGTTCTTTTTAGTCATTTAAAAACATGAGGAAAAAACTGGCTGAGCTGCTTTAACTACTCTGCAACAGGTCCATAGCTTATTCCTTGTAGTGAATTTATAAACTCTTGTTAAATTCTTCAGTTTTGCGTGCCTAAAAGAGATTTATGCCTTGTGCTGGGCTCCCCTTAGTCTTATGTAAAGTTTGAACGGTCAAGAGGTGGCTTAAAAAGGTTGCTGCTGGATCCCTCTGCCTAAGGCACAGGATGGTGAGTACTTGACAGAGGCAAAGCAGAGACATTTGAGAAAGAAATGAGACTCCTCAGATCAACTCTCTCACTTTCCCCAGCAGCAGCATTTTAATGTCTGTGTGATTGGACTTTTTCCTTTTATGAGTTTTAAAATTAGATACTTTTCAATCTCGGTCACCTTTGAACTTCCTCTCTTCTAGTTTTATGAAAGAGCATAAAAAGAACAGCCTGATTGTAGTGTGTCTTTTGCATCCCCTTGTATCTATCTGCTCTCTAAACTGAGCATGAAGTTTCTCCAGTCTCTCTCTGTCTGAACACTTACATGTGACTTCTTATCACTCATCTTTAGGCCCATCCCCTTTGTTTCAGGTCTATCTGTTTTTATTTAAGGTGACTGGAACTGAACGTGTTATCTCAGGTGGTGACATTACTGTTACGTTCCCACCCATCCATTTTGCAACCTCACGCTGGTGTTTGCTTCTTGCTTTTTAATGAGTGCTTTTGCATTCAGAGCTAGAGCTTTCCCTAACGAACTCTCAGCACGGTTACTCGGCTCGTTGGTCAGCTGCACTGCTTAATTTATCACTCTTCGAAATATTTGGTTTCCTACAAGTCTGCGTGCACTTGTATTTGTGAGGACGGAGTCTCACCTGCCTCCTGGTGCTTGTCAGCCTTCTGAATTTTGAGTGACCTCTGCCTTCTCTGGCCTGCAGAGACTGAAGTGATTTCTGTCACCATTTGCCCTGGGAAGGCAATGAAGAGGGCTCTCGCTGCTTTTCCAGCTGGCTGCCTGGATTTATGTAACATGCGGCTGGAAGCTGCCTGCTTGGGGGCTGAGGTTAGACCTCGGGTGTTTGAGGTGTCGTGGGCAATGACAGCTTGAGGACAGGGGGAGACAATTTCTAGAAAGGGACCTGGGTCAGGGTTTGTGTTTGCCTGGGCAGGGGGAAGGGAGCTGCTCGTGCCTGAGCTGGGGGAGGCTTTGGGCTACCTGTAGCCACCAACCTGCCGCGGGGAGGGATGCTCTGCAAAGTGGGCAGAGTCGATGCAGGGGGGAAGATGCAGCGGCTGGGAGGGTGGCAGAGGGTTGATCGGATGTGCAGGGGCTGAAATGCCTTGGTTTCCTCAGGACACCCTCTTTCCCCTTCCCGTCACCCCGGGGCATGACTGTTCCATGTCCTCGGTCCATCTGCTTTACAGGTCCCAGGGTGCATCTGGCTCTTTGCCTCGTGCACCGCGTCTCGCTTTTTGGCGTACTTCTGGCATGGATGGAGGCTTTAGGGAAGCAAAAGACATGTCCCGGCAGCTGCTGCTGCTTTAGGTATCCTCTTCCTGATGGAGATCCCTATCCAGGGATTGCCTCTCCCCCACTGTCAGGTAGCTGTGTGCTGCTCCTGCCTTAGCAGTGCCTGTCAAAAAAATGTTCCTTACAACACTTGCAGCCCTCTGGCAATTGGTTGTATCAGCTGATTTGATTGAGAGAGCACCTCTCTTTGCATCTTAACCAGCCATTTCCAAATTCCTTCAAAATCCCTGGGTATAGTCCACTGTGTCCCACTGACTTTCTGCTCTTTAGTGTTGCTTTTCCCTCTCTCTTCTGACAGACGACCCCCTTCTCCCTCTTCAGGTCAAATGGCATTAAATACTGGGGAATCTCCTCAGCATCCTGTGCAAGAAAAATTACAGAATATCTGCTTGCTTATGTAGTTTTCCTGCAGTGTCCTTGTCCCCACTTGCTGGTATCCTAGTGAACTAAGTGATTCCCCCAGAGGTTTTCTGGTTTTGATGAACTGAAAATGCCACTTGTTTTTTATTATGTTTATCTTGGCTCCCTACTGTCCCAGTTTAATGATAGCCATCCTTATGTAAATTTGCTCCCTACCATCAGTTACTTATATTCCTTTATATCGGCCAGGGCTAGCTTTTCATCTGAGGGAATATTGAAGCTGCAGAGGGGTTTGGGCAGGGACTGTGGTTTTGTAGTGTGTTTGTGTTTGTTGCCTCAGATCCATGGCAGAGGCCCTTGCAAGCTGTGGCACCTACAGCTCATGCCTGCGGTGTGACTTGTGTTGTCCCCCGAGCCCGTCGTCTTTGCCAGGTAGCGTTTGTGGGAGGTCTGCACGCTCTGTCACTTTAAGATTTCCTAAATAACCTCTCATGACTTAATATTTTTTTTTTTTTCTCCTTTTCACTTTTGACTCTGAGGACTAGTTTCTTTATTTTGTGTGTCGGAAATCCCCAGTTATAAAACTGAGCGTTGTGGCGCGTTTGTGCTTTGTGACCCTCGCCCCTTCCTCTGAAGGCACGGTAACTGGTGCTGCTGGATGGCCCCTTGCATCTTCTGAAGAGCCAAGGGAGGGTCTCTGCCCTGCACCTCTGTGCTCTGTCTTGCGTTGGTTAAGCGCCCTGGGAGTCCTCTCTAAAATCCTAGTTCTGATCACGAAACTGAACTCGTTTCAGCTGCAGACACTGCTCATTTCTTAGAGTTAGCTGTTTCTTTGAATTCCTGTCCTGCTAAATTGTGATGGTTTTGATAAGAGGCCATGGCCATTGCGGGGACTGCTGACGGCCTGGGCTTCTCAGGATTTCCTTGTTTTCTCAAAAAAGGTGCTGGAACAACTGAAAAAGTCAATTTATCTGAGAGGGGCTGGAATGGAGAAAACGTACCTGTGCTGCTGGTCCGGGGATGGGGGGAGGTGGTGAGGCTGAGGAGCCGTGGCTGGTGGATGCACAGCTCTGAGGGCAAGGATGCAGCCCTGGGCATTGCTACCCCCTTCCCACTGACCCCCCCGCTCGACTGGGAGACAGGACAGAGCGTTTCCAACAGGGAACCATGAGGGACTGGTGTTTTCTTGGCCTCCTTCTTCCTTCTCATTGTGCCTTCTCCCCATCTCCTCATTTCTGCACCCAAATTGGGGAGAACCCCAGCTCCTTCCCCAGCCGGGGGGCAGTGAGGAGGGAGGGAAGGGAAAGCAGCAGCACGGAGGCTGCGTTCCCCAGCTGAGCACAGGGCCGAGGCTTCGTGTAGCTCTGGTGGCGCCCACCTTCACAGGGATGGCTGCTCGCTATGAAACTGCAAGGGTCAGGAGCAATGCCGCCAGGCTTCCCTCGCTTACCAAAAATACTGTTGTGCTGGCCAGAGGTAAGCAGCAACAACTCTTTCCTTAAGCCATGGCAGGATAGCCTCAGCTGCAGCTTTGAAACTTAGCGGCAACCCCTACTGATTTCCTTTTTCTAACTTTTTTTTTTTTTAATTCTCTTTTCCCCAGTTACAGCAGGGGGAAATAATTCCGTCTCCAGTAGAAGTTGTCTTTGCCAGAAGTTCAGTTGGTAGTTTTGGTAGTTTTACTCGCTGTGGAACAAGCTGTAGTTGCTCGTGGCTACTGCACAGCAGCGTTCGAGTTCAGGGAAGTGATGTGNAAGGGTTTGATAAAACCAATCCTCTTGCAAAATCTCCAGTAGCTGGTTCCCAGAGCCCACATGCATGGTCTTTCTGAGTGGAAGCTGTGTGTGTGCTGCCTCAATTTATTTTATATGTTATTTATATATTTTATATATTATTTTTTTAATATTGCATTCTTGTTGAACACTGGTCTTACAGGGAAGCACAGTTTTGGCATGGGGTGTGTGTGCGTGCNTTTTTTTTTTTAATTCTCTTTTCCCCAGTTACAGCAGGGGGAAATAATTCCGTCTCCAGTAGAAGTTGTCTTTGCCAGAAGTTCAGTTGGTAGTTTTGGTAGTTTTACTCGCTGTGGAACAAGCTGTAGTTGCTCGTGGCTACTGCACAGCAGCGTTCGAGTTCAGGGAAGTGATGTGCCTCCTCTGTTATTCTGAAATGGCAGGATTACATTTTCACACTGGGCTATTTCTGCAAGGCTGTTTCGTTTGGAAGTATTTGTTCTGAATGTGCATAGTATTTACAAGGTGCGAGGAGGCGACCCTGAAAATGAGGTCTTTCTTCCATCTCTTTCAGTTAGTCCATCAAAAGCAATTAACTTTCTCTGTAAAATGCCCCCTTCCTTTTTTTTTTTTTTTTGAAGCATGTTATGCAGAAACTTAACAGACTTCCCTGCCTTGAAGAATATTTGGCGCACATCACACTGTCTTGTGGGGTTTTGGGGGGTGAAAACCTTTTCGCCTGTATCAGCAAAGTATCACATTAAAGCAGAAAGCATATGTCATAGAAAAGTATGATAAGAAATACAAAACCTAAATATCAGATTAATGGAAAGCTATCTGTGTGTTGTGAAGTATGTTCTCCAACCCCAAAATTTGGANTTTTATATATTATTTTTTTAATATTGCATTCTTGTTGAACACTGGTCTTACAGGGAAGCACAGTTTTGGCATGGGGTGTGTGTGCGTGCTGTGGGGTTTTTTTAATTATTTTTTTTCTTCCACATATTCCCTCATGTGTCAGACATAATGGCAGCCTCGCATCAAACCCTATTTATAGCTGTGGCATAAAAGATAGAGGGAACTGCGACGTCTCCTAGGCCTGTTTTGTGCTGCAGAAGTTGGCTGTGATTAACGTTGGTCCTCTCGGCTGAGCCGGGCCACATTCCTCGCCTAACCACAGCTCCCCCTCTGCTCTTTAGCACACGCAAAACCCTCTGTGCGTCTCCTGCCTTTCCTTTCCACGAGCCCTTTCTGGTTCAACCCCGGTCACCTCGGCCGCAGTAGGGTGCTGGTGACAAGGGGCATTGGTGTGGCTGCACAGACAGCAGTGGTGACGGCGTGGTTTAAACTGGTGCCAGTGTGTGGCAGACGGTGGCAGCCGTGGGAACCTAGCTGGCCCACCGCTAAAACACAGTGCTGCATGCTTGGCTCGTACCAGGGAGGTTTCTCTTCCAGATGTTGGCTCGAGCTTCCCTTTGAAACATCCTCTCTAGCCACAGATCAGTAGGCAGCGCATTTCTGTGGGGGGCAGGCGTGCAAGCGAGAGATGCCTGCTCAGGCTCTGCTGCCCGAAATGGGGATGCTGCTGCAAGGGCTTGCAGGCTGCCTCAGGGAGAGTTTTCCAAATTATCCCAGCTTCCATCTAATTGCTTTGGGAACTGTGGGATTGATAACTGGGAGATGCCGAAGCCAAATGGAGTGGGTAGCGTAGTAACAGGATAGACCGGCAGTTCTGCTTGCTGTGAGTCAACGTGGCTTGTGGGGTGTGGGCTCGGCTGGGAGGGATGCAGGGAAGTGATGTTAAGGAGCGAAGCCTTACAGGGACTGCCTCTCAAAGGCGTGCAGAAGGCTGGGTTCTTTTTTTTCAGCTTGCTGGTGGATCCGCTGACAGATATGCGATTATAGAAGTGGTGGTCTGCTGCTCCACCAGGTCAGCAGGTTTAGTTTTCCAACTGCGAGGTGAGAAAGAAAAGCCTGGAGAGCTCGACAAGCAGGGCAGAATAGTGCAGGCCAGAACGGACTGGGTTGCTATTCAGATAACTCAGCAGCTAATGGCTACCTATGCCATTTCAGATAAGAGACTTTAAATATCATGCATTGCATTGAGCACAAGTTTGAGTTTGTTCTTCTGAATCATACAATCATAAAATAGTTTGGGTTGGAAGGGACCTTTAAAGGCCATCTAGTCCAACCCGCCTGCCATGAGCAGGGACATCTTCAACTAGTTTGGGTTGCTCAGAGCCCCATCCAACCTGACCTGGAATCTTTCTGGGGTGAGGCATCTACCACCTCTCTGGACAACCTGTTCCAGTGTTTCACCACTCTCATCGTAAAGAATTTCTTCCTTATATCTAGTCGAAATCTACCCTCTTATAGTTTAAAAGCATTACCTCTTGTCCTATCGCAACAGACCCTACTAAAAAGTTTGTCCCCATCTTTCTTATAAGCCCCCTTTAAGTATTGAAAGGCCGCAGTAAGGTCTCTCTGGAGCCTTCTCTTCTTTAGGCTGAACAACCCCAAGTCTCTCAGCCTGTCCTCACAGCAGCGGTGCTCCAGCCCCTGATCATCTTTGTGGGCCTCCTCTGGACCCGCTTCAACAGGTCCATGTCTTTCGTGTGCTGAGGACTCTAGAGCTGGACGCAGTACTCCAGATTGGGTCTCACCAGAGCAGAGTAGAGGGGCACAATCGCCTCCCTTGATCTGCTGGCCATGCTACTTTTGATGCAGCCCAGGATACAGTTGGCTTTCTGGGCTGCAAGTGCACATTTCTGGCTCATGTCCAGCCTTTCATCTACCAGTACCCCCAAGGTCTTTAACCTTAACAATCCTTAAGCTTACTTTGTTGCCATCATCTCTTAACGTTTGGGTTTTATCGTTCCTGCTTTCAGAAGATAACGACAACTTTAAGATCTTCACGTTTGTCCTTAGGCCATTTGTGAGCTGTCTGGACCTAGGCAGCTCATGGCTTTGGAAGTAGCAATAATAATAATAACAACAACGATAATCTGTTGTCTTTGTTGCTATCTGAATTGCCTCATACATGCTTCTGCAATAATACGGGTCAAAGAGGTTGAGACAGACAACCTGTCCCTAGATTTGCTGTATTTTAGGTTCACAGTGTGGCGAACTAATGGACTTAGTCACTTGTTTGATGGACATCTCTTTCTTTTCAAAGGATGGATCTGCTTTGCCAAAACTGAAGTGCTGCATCGAAGCTCTTGAATTTGGACTGTCTCCAGGCCTGACATCCAGAAACTCATCCCTATGGGTGGTAAATTTAAGGAGGTAAGCTCTTTCAAGTGTCCTGGAGGAAGAGTGGAAGAACAAATCGTAGCTGAGTACTTAAAGCTGCTGTTGAACGTGCCAGATTTGTCAAGCCCCAGGGTGCAGGGCTGGCTTGGCTGACACAGGCGCGCGTACAGTCCCCTAGTTTACTGCAATTGTCTCCTTATATGAAATACGCTGCTTTGCCTGGGTAGTGAGCGAGGAGGAGAGCAGAATGCCCTGTGTCAAGAGCACTTATTTTGAAAAGCTCTTGAACTTGCAGAACACCAGAAAGTCTGGGGAAACTTAATCTAGCCTTTTAATTAGCAGGACGCCAACTTTTTAGGGTATATTGCTTCAGCCGCAAGCACTGTTCTGACTGTCTTGCAGTAGGGAGCTAGTAACGTGTTTGGGCGTTGGGGCTTTTTTGGAGCAGGGCGGGAGGGAAAGAAAATCATGTTGTGGCAAATCAGAAGAAGAACTAATTATGCATGTGTATTTCATTACACCCCTGGGCTGGCTTATTCCTAATCCTGAGAGTCTGCTCACCCTTCTTGGCGTGGGAGGCCATGTGCACATAGGACCTGTTGACCCATTAAAAGTGAACCTTAAAGGGAATATCAGGAAGCGCTTCTAGAGCTAATATTTATATAACTGATAGTGCCCTGGAGGTCAGGCAGTCATCTGTTGGAAATGGGTCACTGAAGCTAAACAAATTCACACCGTCTGAGGCTCTGACCCATATGTAGATTTCAAACCAAGTGAACAAATTGTGAGGGTGCTATTTTTGCATTTACTTTGAATTCGAAACGATGACACAGTCTCGGTTCTTAGTCAGTCAGACTTCCAGTAGCAGTGGATTTTTCTTAAAGGACTTGGGAGAATGACTCAAGGTTGAAAACTGGGACAAACAAGTTTATTTTTTTTTTCTGTCAAATAGCATCTGCAGCCTTAAACAAATTATCTATTTGTTTGTTATTTTTAAAACTAGCCTGGAAATGAAAGACAGCTGCCTGCTTCTGTTTTCCTGCTTGAATTCATTTTCCAACCTAGACCCATGAGATTGGCAAAATTTCTGTTTGGACCCAAGAGATGTCGCTGCTTGGGAAGAGCAGCTGCTGGTGGGAGAAAGGCTTCTTCTCGCTCCCATCAAGGTTAGAGCTCTGCAACCTTGGAGGCAGCTGCCAGGAGTATGACCTTCTTTCTCTATTATAGAGTCAGAGGGCTCTATAGCTTCCTCTCCCAGCAGAGAGAAGAAGGAAAGAGACAGAGATGCTGCAATGTCTTGTGGCGCCTGCAGTGCTGAGTTTTTGGTAGTGATAGATGGCCCTAGACGCTGCACGTGGTGACTGTGTTTACTTGCATTCTGCTCACTAAATCAGCTTCCCCCAAGATTTATTCTGACTTGCTGAACCATCTGAGCAGCTTTCAACTGTTGCCTTTTTTTTTTTTTAATGGAAAAGAAAAAACCCGACTTGATTAACTCCTTCCTACCCCTCCCACTTTTCTCTAAGTGTGGAATTTCCCTCCCGCAGTGACGCTTAGGTAAAGGGCAGGATCGGCAGCATTCAGAGTGATATCAGGGACGTTAGCTGCTTGTGGACTGTGAATCGCAGGGCTAAAAACTGGAGAAGCTTCCCAGGCTGTTCTTGGAAAGGGTGTTTATGGCTCCATGTATGGAGACTTCCTGACAACTATATTACTGATATTACTGTTAAGTATTGAGAGAGATGTTAGGGGGGAAAAGATCACCATAGGCAAGACGTTGCTGGGCAGATGCCTCCTTTCCAAAACTATTGTGCCTATGGAAGGGAAAAATGTTTGGCCATGCTGCTGCATGTCCTCTCCCCAGGCACAGAGTGGGCTCTGCACGGCTGTCCAGCTGGCACGAGCACCAAAAGGAGCGTGAGGCTTTTGAATAGCCAGCAAAGGATGTGAGATAAGGGGAACCTCTCAAGGAGCTAAGCCTAACGTAAAGCCCTGAAGCTCTCCCTCTGGTGCAAGTCCTCCGCGGGTCCCTGCACATTCCCTGGTGGGCTGCCTGCCTGCTGGGAGCCCTGATGCTCCGGTGAGTCTGCGGGGGGGGCACTGCCAGAGAGGGAGGAGCATGTCTTTTCCTCTGCTGCAGGCTGCGTGTCAGCAGTCTGTTCTGCTCTGAGCTTGGCTGCGCTGTCAGCGAGTGTGACTGGGTTAATGGAGTATGTCAAGGGACTGAGGGCAGGGTTTGGCAGCGAGCTACTGACTTGTCAGGCCTGGGGAAGTGGTATGTAACAGCTCAGCTTCTCACATAGGATGAGCCTCTGGCTTGGGGCTGTAGTTTCTATGTTTATGCGTATATATATATACACACACACATGCAGAATGTGTATTTTTCATATAATTGAAAGGACGCGGATGGCTGATGGCAACGCTGGGTTCAGGAATTTGCGTTTCTGAAAACAGACAGCCTGGTGATAACATGAGACGCAGGAGATTAGCAGGGTCATGACATTAAGGGAGGGCACTTGGAACACAGCACATGAGTTGAGGACGGTGACAGGGAGAGGGCAGTGTCATCTGTAGGCTGGGGGAGATGTCTCTCTGGCAGAAACAGAAGGGAAGTGCCTGAGCAGAACCATTCCTGGGATGCCGGCAGTACCTGGTATTGCTGTTAAGTGGTCTCACTGGTGGCAGTTGATGGTGTGACGTTTCTTGAAGGAGTCTTGATTCAAGACCTTCGCTTTCTCCTGACACAGTGAAACAGGCATGTCCTGGGATGAGGGAGTGGTTCATGGGGTTTGGTGGAAAAAGCTGATATTCCCATCTTCTGCTTCTTCTGAGTCCTGTTGTCTGTCCTTTTGTGGGAGAAAGGATTGGAATGGTGTGAGGAAACCTTTCCTTCTTTCACTGAATGACAAAGTGAACAATATTTTCCTACTTTGGGAAATGTTTCCCTTCTGATTTGGAGTGTCATTTCCACTTGCCAGTTTCAAGACCGCTCTGAAAAGCCCCTAAACATCCAGCTGAGGGAAATCTCAGAATACCAAGGTCTCCTAGGTTCAAACCAGCCTGCTGAAGGGTGTGCTGGGCAGCCCCTAGCTGTGAATGATGGAAACCCAACAGATGCAGAAAGAACTCTGTAAGGTGTTTCCTTGCGCTGGTGGGGACCCAGCTGGAGCCCTTCCTGCATACATTTCCTTGGTTATCCCTACAGCTGTGGGTTAGGGACATACAGTAACTCCCTCGTACCCTCTTTGGTACTCTTGCTGCCATCTTCTCCCTTGTGAAGTGTCTTCTCTTGCCCAGTTAGAAGAAGGTATTGCGTTTGCCTCACTCTCCTTCTGTCCTGCAGGCTGGATGCAAAGGAGGAAGCATGATAAAGGCAGCATCTTTCCAGGATCCATGGGCTCTTTGAGAGATGATCAGAGGGAGGCCAGATGATCTGCACAACACGCACGCCGCTGTTTCTCGTCTGCAAAGGCAGCATCAGAGTGTTCTCCCCAGCCCCGTGCCCCCCGGCTTGCCCGATCGTTTCCGGATGTTTCGCAGCTGCGAGTGGGAGGTCCTGGAGCGATCCCTCAATATCCTCCAGGCCAGCGACTTCTACTGGGGCCCCTTGTCCGTGGGGGAGGCTCACGCCAAGCTCCAGCGAGAGCCTGTTGGCACCTACTTGGTGCGAGACAGCTCGCAGGGGAACTGCTTGTTCAGCCTGAGTGTACGGATGCCCACGGGGCCTGTCAGCCTTCGGATCTCCTTCCAGGAGGGCTATTTCCGCCTGAAGAACTGGTTTTCAGACTGTGTGGTCCGGCTGCTGGAGCTGGTGGTGGCAGGGACCCGGAACAATCCCTTGCACTTTGATGAGATGGGAGGAACCCCCCTGGTCTTCTCTGAGCCCCTGTGCCGGAGTCGCCGGGCAGTGCCCACGCTGCGAGAACTGTGCCGCCGGAGCCTGCCTGCTGGTGCTGCAACGGGGGACGGAGCAGGGCTGACGGGCTCCTCGGGGATGCACCCGAGGGAGGACGTGGTCTCGCTCCCGGGCGAAAGGGGAGGGTTGGAGAGGAGCATCATTCCCATTCCCTCTCCATCCTGGGATGGGAGATGATGCCATGTGTATGGGAGACGAAGAGAGGTGACGTCTACGTGGCCGTGCTGGTGGGACACACACCATGCTGGTGGGGCTGGACTGGCTGCTGGGAGAGGAAGGGGAGGGCAGAGGAAGAGGGGCTTGGATGCGCTGGCTGTGACAGCCGTGTCCTCGTACATGCACAGCGTGTGTGGCCTTCCCTAGCGACGCCTGGGGTAAAGCCAACCTCAGCCCCCCCACCAAGTGCTACTCTTTGCTGCATTTATAACTTACAAGCTTCAGAAGGTGGTGAGCTGCCTTTCCTCCCAGGTCAGCCATGTGTTTTCCTCTATCCCAAAGCTCATTTCTGCGACAAATCTGCCCTCTTGAGGTGGTACGGCTGAGACAGTCCCACAGCAGTGCAGCGTGGGCATCGGTGGGCACGACTTCCATGCAGACCAGATACCCACGTAGCCGCGGCGGAGCAAGAGCACACTTTGCTCCTTGCAGCACGAATGCAATGCCTGCCACTTCGGAGGCCGACGTTTGCACTAAGAGGAAATCACTGCAGCCGTGCATGATACGTGCAGCTTCACTGGCTTTTGCGTTGCTTTATTTGAACGGATTTTTGGGAGTGCAGATGAGTTATGTTATACTAAGGGCACGGTATTCCTGCGGAGGTAAACCTGGTCTGGAGAGTCGGGTTTGCCCCGGTAGAGTGTGAACAGATGGGATCCAGAGCCCATTCTTGTGCTCATCTGATAGTATGCTGCTGCCACGTTTTCTTGCCTCAAAAAAAGGCAAAGAATTTTTTATAGAAGACTTTTTAAAATTTTAATAAACATGTTTTTATAGTTATTTTTAAAAGTCAATGAATACATGGGCACGTTTTCATTCCCTTGCAGTGTTGGAAACCCGGTTAGTTTAGTGCCGAGACATGGCAATCAAACTGAAACCAAACAAGTGAATTTCTTATAGACTAAAGCAGGACATAAATGAACGGTTCTAGCTGGGAACAATAAACAATTCATCTTATAGTGTAATCAAGTAAAGAATTTTCTAAACATAAGATACTTCCTAAATACCTAGGGGTGAGATTTTCAGAAGTATTTTTAGTACCGTAAAATTTGTACTGAGTGTTGGAAAGAAACATGAGTAATTCAAGAACAGGGCACAGGATCAACGAACTCGAACCAGTGAGGATGAATACAAATGAGAGGAACGGTCTCGGCTTAAATAGGGTTATGGTTCATTTCAGGGGTGGAGGCAGGTCTGATGTCTTTGAAATAAGTGACTGAAAACAGCTATGTGAAAGGAGAAATTTGGATACTGTAAAATTTGAGCCAAACTGCTGCCAGGGATCCACAGCCGTGCTGGCAGCCTGCTGAGCTCATCTTGACTTTCCCTTCAGACCTGTATGGGGGGGGTGGGGGAAGCCAAGCACAGAGAGAGAGATTACTCTGAATTTGCTCTTTTGGCTTTTTGTCTTCAGGTATCTTATCTGAGGAACCAAAGCGTGTGGTCAGCACAGAGAGAGAGAGAGAGAGAGAGAGATACAGGGTGTGATTCATCACAGGAGCCGAACTCAGACACTCTGAATTATTCTCTGGAGGGCTCTGTCGCTCTGCTGATGGCGAGGTGCCTGCCCTCCTATCTCGGGGCACCGTCTTATGAACGCAGGTAGTTAAATAAGTGCCAGAGAAGAGGCCATCTTCTCCCTGCCGCCTGCTTCTCCTGGTCTCAGGGAGGCCAGGGGCAGCTGGGCGCCCCTGCAGCTGCTGCGGCGCTCAGCCCAGCACAAAAGCACCGTCTGGGATTGTTCACTATCGCAGGTTTCACATGCACTGTGGTGGCTAAAATGTGGGTATGGTGTTGCTTCTGCTGGAGCTGTCATCTCGTGCGGGGCCAGGGCAAAAAGCTAAGCAGGTAATTGCATCCGTCACCGTCGCTGGGTCCATTAAAGGTGGTGAGTTGGAGCCCTCGGGTGCCCGAGTCAGGCTGTGATGGCCTGGGTGAAGGCTGGGGTGCCCTGCGTTACCCCAGGCGGTGTCATGAAGGGGCTGGGGTTCAGCCCCCCTGAGAGAATAGTCCTGTGCATCCCCTGCTCAAACACGCCCAGTCACTCAGGGTTATTGGTATCTCCAGCTCTTGAAGCAGCCCTGTCTGAGCGCTGTAACTCATGCAAGGACCAGGGGTCTTGGCAGAGAGTGAAGCTGAATCCTCCTGCAGGCTGTCTGGCAGCAAAGGCCACCATCATCCTGGGTTGCATTAACAGGAGCACCACCAGCAGAGGAGGGGAGCCATTGCCTCTCTCTACTCGCCGCTCCTTAGAC
Source organism: Rhinoptilus africanus (assembly GCA_013400135.1). Classification (NCBI taxonomy): domain Eukaryota; kingdom Metazoa; phylum Chordata; class Aves; order Charadriiformes; family Glareolidae; genus Rhinoptilus; species Rhinoptilus africanus. The sequence goes on along the minus strand of VXBO01011708.1, from coordinate 359,930 downwards.
CCCAGTTGGATCATTGCATCCAGTTTGGGGCTTCCTGGTGCAACCACACCGCAATAAATTGGTGTGAGACTGGAAGGAGGGATGACCCCAAGAAGCTCAGGGGGCCGGAGCACTTGGCCTGCGAGGAGAGGCTGAGGGGGCTGGGCTCATTTAGCCTGGAGAGGAGATGGCTTTGGAGGGACCTAAGAGCAGCCTGCCTGTTACCTACGAGAAGGTCAGCATGGAGCCAGGCTCACCACAGTGGTGCACGGCAGGCGTAGGGGCAGTAAGTCCAGGCTGGCTATGAGAAGGCCTTGAGGGAGTCATGAGGGCGGCAGGTTGCTCAGAGAGGTACAGTCTCCGCACTTGGAAGTTTCAACATCACAACTCAGACAAGCTTGGAGCAACCTGGTGCGAGCCCCAGGTTGGACTAGAGACCTCCTGGGGTCTCTTACCCTGAACAACTCCGCATTTCCGTAGGGTCATGCATTTCCAAAGGGTAGGGAGGTGGGACTGGCCATGGAGGAGGAGGAGGTGGTGGTGGTGTCACTGCTGTGCCTGCAAAGCCCTCTGCAGGGGGACCTGGATGGGGATATGGTGGTGGATGGAAAACCACTTCCCTCCTCCTTCCCCCATGCTACATGGAGCATCCCTGAGTCACACACGTGCTCTGAGTGCCGCTGCCTGTCTTGGATTTGGCCTGGGCTCGGACACTGTGCCATTGCTCACCCTCGGTTCTCTCTGGGCAGAGCTACAGCAGAGCACAAGTCTCCTGTGGCTGCTGTCCCCACCCTGCCAGCCCCTGCGGGCATATCAGGTGGCTCCGGGCACCTGTGTTTTGGGACCGTGCCCTGGCTGTCAGGTGAAGCCCCTGCCTCAGTGAGGTCTGCTGCACGGCTGACCTCCCTCTCTGCCTTCCGTAGCAGAAGCGGGTCTGGCCCTCCCTCCCCAGGCACCCTGCCTGTCCCCTTCGTCCTTTTCTTCCTTGGGGGTGTCATCACCGAGGTCCCTTGGCTGCCTTCCCGCCTTCCCGGGGAGCGGGGAAGGAGCAGGCTAATTTCTTCCACGTTTATAACCGAGCACAGGAATGCTTCTGTTTTATGGCCGCGGTTATAGCTCGCTGAGGGAAGAGCTTTCGAACTGGATTGCTCTGACCTGGCTGTGAACCGCTCTCATTTGGCCGAAAACGAGCATCTTGGGTTGTATGGCTGGGAGCTGCGGAAGAGCCCCGTTTGTGGCCAGGATTGTGCCTTAGGAAAATCACACCAAGGGAGGAGGAAATAGTTGGGATTTTAATAAAGTCTACTTTATTTTGCTCATTTATATTTTTTTTTAATTGCACAGCAAGAACTCATCTCTGTCTTACAAGTAAGTCAATTCCATGCAGGGCTGTAGCGAATTGATTTGAGATCTGTGGATGAAAAGCAGCGAATGACTGCCAAGCATTGTTCTATTATGGAAGTTTAAAGCACATTATGGGTGAGTATCCTCATTATTCCCGAGGAGAGGTCACTTTGCAGATCAGGATTGGTGCAAGAGAGAAAACCAATTTGGGAAGAACAGCACTGTGAAGTGCATTGGCTGCGGTAGGTTTTGCGAAGTCCTCCTTTGTTTTCTGCTTGGACGTTGGAAGAGAAACCTTTTTCCATCAGCTCTTGAGAAAAAGATGGACAAAGTGAAACGAGTAAAACTCTGGTTTACCTCCACGGGGTGACTGCAAGCAATGTCCTGCTGCTTTCATTAACGAGTGGGAGACGTTCACTTTAATCACCCTGCCTCTGAACCGGTTCCTCTGCCGTGTAGGAGCAGCTCCTGGTGGCCCGCATCCAAATGTTTCTTTTGGTGGCTCCTAAAGGGACTTATAAAGAAATTACAAACTTCCTCGCAACCTCTTGAGTGCCATTGGGGGAACAGAAGAAAATTGTGTGCATTTTTATATGTTATGTTATACATTTCTCCAGCTGACTCATTTCAGTTTGTCAAGGAAAGTTATACAGCCTCGCAGATGGTTTTTTTCAACCTTTCTTCCTAACAGCAGAAGTTGAAAAGTTTAGTCCTTGTGAGAGGGGCTTCCTCTAACGGGCGGCGAAGGGCCTGGTTTTCGGTCCCAACACGCTGCAGGATTCCAGCAGGAAACTGCTTTTCATCTGCTTCTGACTAGCTGTCTGTTAGCAGTGCTCTGGGGCCCCAGGGGTTAATTTCCCAAAATCCTTCGCTGAAGCTTGCTAATAACTTCCATATGTACCCATGTGCGTGCACAGGAGGGGCCCCACAGCCAGCAGCTCTTGTAATAATACTTGATTACCCCTGACATAAGGGTCTGTGTGCCATTAGGGATCTGCCTTGATGGATCAGGATTCACCGAAAACCACAAGTTTGTGCAAACACATTTCAAAAAATTTATTAACGTCCGGGCATCTTTAATGTTTGGAAACGAGCTCCTCCTAGGTAGGCAAGCTTCAAAATAAAACCTTCTGTGTACACACAGCTGGGTCTCAGTTTTGAACTCGTACCCTGATGTGCCTCCCAAAACGTGTGTTTACATCATTATTCTTCAAGTGTGCTAAACCTTAATTTACAAGAATACCTTGGTTAGGGAATGTGATGGGTTTGTCCGATTGAGGTTTTTTTTGTACCAATTCCTTGGATGTTTGGCATCAGTAGAGTTACAGTAACTGCACGCACTGGAGCTTTCTGCCTGCCCTGCGGCGCTGCCTGCTGCAAAGGCGGGGGACTGAGGGCAGCGTTCAAAGGGGGAGTGGGTGTCAAAGGAGAGGGAGATGCGGCAGACCCGCTCTGCCACTCCCGATGCCTCCCTGCAGAGCTGCCCGGGGCTCTGCGAGCTCCCCGCTGCCTTCTCATCTCAGCTGGGGCTGGCGGAGCTGGGGTTTTGATTCAGGCAAAGCAGAAGACTTCCAAACGCTTCCCGTCTAAGGGCTGGCTCGATAGACTAGGACTTTTCAGCCAGGAAAAGAGATGGCTGAAGTCTGCAGCAGAGATCTGTGAAACCGAAATACCGTGGTCTAGGTGACAAAGTGTGTTTTCTTAAAAAAAAAATGAGGCATCTGATTAAATACTCAAGTGCAAGACTCAAAAGGAACCAAAGAAGACATTTCTTCATGCGACGTGTAGCTCAAAATGTGGAAGTCCCAGCTAAAGGCCACTGGTGAGGCTAAGCGATTTGTGGGTACAAAAAGGGATTAATGGAGCACCTCCAGAGGAGGAAACGCTGAGGTGGGAAATAGGAGAGAGGTGGGATGCAGGTTGAGGTTTGAGCTCCATGCCTCATTGGGCATACCTCTGCTATGGCAGGAGGCTGGGAACAAGCCAGATGAAGCTCAGTCTTGGGCTCGACAGCACGATGTGCAGCCCAGGCCAGCGGATCCAGCTACTCCGCAGGGAATAGCTATGCTGAGAGCTCTGGGTGCACATGGAGCTCCTGGTACCTGCGCTGGGGCCTCTGGAGGCAGAGGCAGGGTCTGCACATGGCAAACCCCTTCGCCCACCCATACAGTGTGCAGTTGCGTGCCCTGGCAGCGGTTTGACGGCAGTCCCCCAGCAGGAGCAGCCCTTAGGAGCTTCCTCCCAGCTTTCATGAGTAGAAAAATGGAGACACCCATCTGATGCCTGGAGGCAAGCACCAGCACAGGAGAAAAACATCACCATGGTACAGATTGAGTGAAAGAGTCTGAAAAGAGTCTGGCTTGTCAACTGAGGGCATCAGGGGAGGTCAGCATCAGCCTGAGGTGACGGCTGGGATGGCTGTGCCCAGCCCTGCTGGTTGGGGCAGGGCTGGGGGGTCCTCATGTCAGAAAGGAGCTGCACAGCTTTGAAGAAGTTGTGGAAAACACCACATAGCATTGGCAGCCTCCTAGGTCTGCGTTTGATTCATCCAGCCCAGAGCAAATAACGTGCATACACATTTAAAGGAAGATTTTTTTGGCTCCTGGGCTACCTGCTTTCCCAAGATACCACCTTTGCCTTCAGTGCTCTTGACCTTCGCGCTGGTCCCAGATGCCGTTGAAACCAATGACCAGATTGTTGTTCCCCTCAGAAGATTTTGGATTAGCCCCCACCTCATTTTGTCAGGCTGATGTGAGCAAACATGGGTTTTCCACACTAAATATAATCAAAACAAACCCTGCTCCCACTGGCTTCTGCAACAAATCATGCTGGGGGAATTGCTGGCATTCGGCATGATTAGCCCAAGCGCAGATGCCTTCCAGCTCGTAAACAATAGCCTAAAGGATTGGAGAGGATCACAAACAAAGCACTTACAGACAAGACAGCATTTTCAAAAGCAACTTGAGAGCTTATGTCCACTGGGGGTTTGTCTTTTAAAAATAAACCAGAAGTAAACAAATTGACAAAGACGGCTCTGAAGAACCTAAGAGAACGAAAGTGAGGAGACTGGATGCAATACTCCAAAAATGAAGTTGGGGGAAAACTTAAGGCAGGACTAATGGGTCCTTTTAAACTCCTCAACAAAATGTGTCCACAGCCTTGGGGATGGACAGACATCAGAAACCCCACCTGTCTGTGCTGGTGAGGCCAGGTGGGACGTCCCCAATTCACAGGAGAAAAAAAAAGATCCCTTAAAAAGCAGTGAGAACAACAAAAGAATTAGGCAACTTGTGTTTGTTAAGTTTTATGGTGATTCAGTTTGAAAGGGACATTCCCTGCACTGTAAGCTAGTGACAAATTGCTGTGAATTTCACAGAATGGCAGGGGTCGAAGGGACCTCTGCAAATCATCTAGTCCAACCCTCCTGCTGAAGGAGATTCACCTAGAGCAGGTCGCACAGGAGGGCATCCAGGCAAGTTCTGAATATCTCCAGAGATGGAGACTCCACCGCCTCTCTGGGCAGCCTGTTCCAGTGCTCTGCCACCCTCAAAGTAACGAAGTTTTTCCTTATGTTCAGGTGGAATCTCCTGTGTTCCAGTTTGTGCCCGTTGCCCCTTGTCTTTTCCCTGGGCACCACTGAAAACAGTCTGGCCCCATCCTCTTGACACCCGCCCTTTAGATATTTATAAGCATTGATAAGATCCCCTTTCAGACTTCTCCAGGCTAAACAGACTCAGGTGTCTCAGCCTTTCCTCATAAGAGAGGTGCTGCAGTCCCCTGATCATCTTCATAGCCCTCCACTGGACTTTGGCCGGTAGTTCCTTGTCTTTCTTGACCTCAGGAGCCCAGAACTGGACACGGTGTTTCAGATGTGGCCTCACCAGGGCAGAGTAGAGGGGGAGGATGACCCCCCTCCACCTGCTGGCCATGCTCTTTTTAATGCACCCCCAGGATGCATTAAATTTTTAATGCTGCCTTGGCCACCAGGGCACATTGCTGGCTCATGGTCATCCTGTTGTCCACCAGGACTCCCAGGTCCCTTTCCTCAGAGCTGCTCTCCAGCAGGTCAGCCCCCAACCTGTACTGGTGCAGGGGGTTATTCCTCCCCAGGTGCAGCACCCTACACTTGCCCTTATTGAATTTCATTAGGTTCCTCTCCACCCAACTCTCCAGCCTGTCCAGGCCAGGCTGAAAACAGTTCTGTTTATGTAAACCAGAGTTTCCGTATCATGCTTTTATTCTTTTTTTTTATCTCTTTTTTTTTTTTTATAATAACATTTTTAAATGGGGGCTGGATTATTTTGAATTTTGTCTGTTTTATCCCGGTTCTGGCAGAGCCAAGTAGCAAGTGCCCAGTTTCACACCCAAGAGCTCCTTCAAAGGGGCCAGCAAAGTTCATTCATCACAGAATCATAGAATCATAGACTGGTTTGGGTTGGAAGGGACCTAAAGATCATCGAGTTCCAACCCCCCTGCCCTGGGCAGGGACACCTCCCACTAGACCAGGCTGCTCAAAGCCCCATCCAGCCTGGCCTTGAACACTTGAAGCATCCACAGCTTCTCTGGGCAGCCTGTTCCAGTGGAGCTGCTCGCTCACTTAGACACCACAGCGAATGGGAGCTGCGGCGGGGGCTTGCCAGTGTCGCTGTGACTGAGATGTCTTTGCAACTAATGCTGAGTCCAGAAAGACGCCAGCATCCATCGTGCCTTCCCTGGTTCCGTGCATGCCAGGAACGTGCACACACAGCAAACCCCTTTGTTTGAAAGCTTCAGCGTGAACGTGAGCAGCCACTCTGACCTCAGAGCATGTGCATTAGCACAAGGTGTGTGCCAGGTCCTTGCCGCTAGACTTTTAGGTGCATCTAGGATTGTTTTGGGGTTCATTGAATCTCCAGCCTAAAATAATACTGGTGCAAATTCAGACGTTCTAGGTACTATCCATCCTCGAGGTTGTAACCCTTGTTCTGCGGTACTGGGTTGTGTGGGGAAGAACTGATGGCTCCTTTTATCCTTGGACTTTGTGAAGAGGTCTCCAAGGAACTGGGATGGGATAGTAGGGTGGTAGAGAACAGGAGGTGAAGATCTTTTCCTGCTCTTACAGACTGTGCAGGGAATCAGACAGATAGGAAGGCAGCTCTAATGTACATGCTGAAATACCTAAAATAAGCCATGCAAACAAATCAGTCGTATGTTATCCAGATGGGACTGTTCAAATCCAATAATAGCAGTAAAGTGCTCCCGAACTCTGCGGAGAGAGAGATTATAGAAGGATCAGGTATAATTATAGTGCCTTATTATTACCATTCTCATCATTCTTTCTAACAAAGCTTTTCAGTAGGATGAAAAACTTCTTGCAGGAGAATGTAATGTGTTTGCTGGCATTTTTTCATTCTTCCTTCCAAGGCTGTTCAAGTCAGTCCCTGTAAATGGTGTCAATAAATACCGTAATGATCTTGGACTATATTATCTTTCAGGCGATACCTTCTTTAGCATCTCTCTGTGGCCTTGACCACAGCAAACTCTTCTCCTGAAACACCTCACTGTTCCTGCCAGTAGTGAGAGCACCAGTAAAAAATACCCTGCTGCTGATCTGATCCTAACTTTGATACATGCACTTCCAAGCAGGATTAAGCAACACCCTTAAAATATTAGGGGCTGCGAGTGGCTCATTTATGTACCATTGCATAGCTGGAGTAACATATGTGGAATTACTTAGCGAATATTACCTGCTTTGGACAAAGTCACAGAGCTGGAGGTACATATCTGCGAGCGTGAGTGGATGTTCTCCTCCAACTGAGTCCTGTCTCCTCTGAACACCATCTGGGCTTGTGGGAAAAGCCCAGGGTTATCAGAGTCAGACCCCGGGCAAAATGGGCATGGAAACACGCGACCTTGTGTGCAAGGTGGTCTTGTGGGCTGGCACCACTGAAAGAAGGAGAAAGGCCTCCTGGCATTTTTTCAGCAGTATCCCTTTCCAGGCCACTGCAGGTTCCTGGAAGTATTGCTGTCGGAGGAGCCTGGCGGTGCAAGGGAGCCGTGCTCGCTGCGGAGGCACGGCACAGCTCCGCAGCAGCTCTGCAACCCAGTGTGGACTTCCCGGGGAGGGGATTTCTCACAGGAGGGAAGTCCCAGGCGGCTCTTCCACTTCTGCTGCTCCCCCGGCCTCGGAGCAACTTAGTGTGGGGAAAAGCTGTCGGTGAGTGCGTGGACGGTAAAACCTCTACCGACGCGTCTCATTCTTAATCTGCAGCACTCGCTGCATTGCCGTCCTCGTGGCCCTGAACTGGCAAAACCCTCACGCCTCTCTCCGCCCGGGGAGATGCCCCGCGCCTGTGTCAAGCCCTGCGGTGCAGGAGAGCATCTCTCCCTGGCTTCGTGTCTCCGTGCCCTGCTCTCCTGCAGGTCCTGGGCAAACCAGGAGGAGAGGCGGTTCGCACAGAGGCAACAGGATTGGGGAGGATGGGCTAGGTTTGTTTCTTGGGGCGGGAGGAAGGAGGGAGGGTGTTTGCTGAGATGGGGCTTTCTCTTTTCTCCTTCTCTCCTCCTCTCCCCTGAGCACCTTGGCTGAGCCTTGCTCTCAGCTCAATGAAAGTAGGGCAGAGTCTAACCACATTTCAAGCTGTCTGCGTTTTTGGATTCTGGGTAACTGCGATCTCTATCTGTTCCTAGAAAAGATTTAAACAACTTATAAACCACAGCTGGGCAGAGATAATAAAGGAAGCAGTACCAGGGTGGGGAAAGATCTCCCCAGTGCATACGGAGTGGGGAGAGGGGGGCTGCAGGAAAAGCCGTGGGCCTGGCTGTGATGGAGGGTCTTCACATGGCTGCTTGGACTGTGGGGGGACACAAGGGGGCTGCTTAGGGAAACCTCAGCAAGTATTAGTAGCTGGGTATAGAATGTGTGTGTGTACTAGTATATACATGCATACACACACACACACATATATATAAAGAGCAAGTGGAGATATATTTAGCCACAGGAGAAGGGGTCTGAACCCCGAACCCCGCTATGGCATCCACCTATTCCCACCTCCATGCACTTGTTCTCACTGTGTCTCCACGCAGACAAGACATGCTTCCTCTTGCGCTCCAGGTTATTTTGCATTTCCCATTTGCCATCCCTGTTGGACCCATGTCTACCATCACACGGAGGCAGGAGAGACCTCTTTCACTGAAGGGTTTGGAGTGGGTTCGGGCTCAGTTCCCAACCTCCAAGCCCACAAAGAGGCTCAGAAAACCTGTCCCAGGTCTCCCCCTGCCCCACAGCAGCCTCGGCTGCTCCCATCAGGCTCAGCAGTACTCTGCAAGGCTTTGAAAAATAAAACCCAGTGATGATCCTCTTGCACGAGCCCAAAACTACAGATCCTTGTCCTGCAGTCCTGACAGCCAGGGATGTAGACGGCAGGTGGGAAACTGGGGGATGGGGAGGGAAGACAGAATGAAACACATTTCTATATTGGCAAAAATCCTAGCAGAGAGGTGGTTCTTCCAGCAAATGCTTTTGCCAGGATGCTTTATTTAGTTTGGATAGCCAGAATAGGGTCTGGTGGCGAAAAGATGTTTTTTCACCCTAGGAGGGTGTGCTGTAACAGCTGTATCAGCCCATGTATTCTCCACAGTTCACAATAAAAGCAAAGTTGAGGAATTAATAGGAAAAAAGGAGCAATATTCATTTGCCAGTGAGATACTTAGCTACTTAATCCCTTCTCAGCCTTCCCCCCAGGAGCTGGCAGAGGCCTGGTGTGCATGAGAAAAGCTGTGCCAATCTAACGCGGGGTTCAGCTGCACCCATGTGTCAGCTGCGGGGGGGCCGTGCTGCTTCCCAAGGTCACTGTCACTGTGATGAGGGTCGTGCTCCCTAACACCCTGAGGTGGAAAGCTGCTGCAGGGAAAAAGGGAAGGGAAGGGAAGGGAAGGGAAGGGAAGGGA
>VXBO01011708.1:317745-347004 GCA_013400135.1 Rhinoptilus africanus | reverse complement strand
CACCAGGCGTGCGGAATAATTCAGTCCTCGGGAATCTTTCCAGTGGATGAACAGAAAAAGAGCAAAAGCAGGGTGATTTCTGAGGCAGGCTCGTTTTGCTGGTGAAAAGGAATTACAGAAGTGCCCCCCCCTTTGCCCACGGTAGTGTCAACGCCTTTCTTTTTCTGGCTTCCCCTCGCGTGGCTGACTGCTCTCTTCCCTAGAGCGGTTCAGCGGGTGGAAACGTAGCGAGGGCATTGGCAGCTTTTTACCTCAGCGTCATCCAGCCCTGCTGAGAGGCACTCGACGCACAACAGTGGTAAAAAGGCTGGCGGAGGTACGGCCCCGCTCTCCTGTCGCTCCTGCGGCCAGACAGAGGGAAAACCGTACGCCGCGGAGTCTGGGGTTAGAGGAGTCAAAGAGATTGTGAATCCTCAGAGGCGCGTGTGTTGCCGCTGGCTGGCTTTCAGCGACGGGGGATTGAGCTGGTCTCTGACAAGGCAGCAAATCCGGAGCTGCCGTGCTGGGGAATGCTCCGACGCACGCTCTGCAGTCGGGCTGGTTGAGTTGCTGCATTTCTTCTCTGCGCCAAGCGGTGTTTCTCTTTTGGATGGTTGTGGTGTTAGAACGCTCCAGCAATAAAGAGGCTTTGTTGTGGTCTCTGCAGCGTTGCTTTTGCCTTGGCTAGCAGCAGCCTTTTTGTTTGAATAAATGCTTTCCCTGGAGTTGGCTGTGGGGGCATGTGTGGGCACGTGTGTGTGTGTGTGCCTTTACTTGTGGGTGTACGTTGGACACGGCTGTGAACAGGCAATTCTGGTAGGTTCAGCGCTTGCCCAAACTTGTTGTATGTGCGCGCCAGAACAATGTGCTTTTCCTCACGGTTGGGAATGCTGGCCACTGTCGCAGGCTTTTAACAGCGCTTGAGTGAAATTAATGGCTGATATCCAGCTACAGGCAGAAACTGTTGCTAGCACCTGGCCCAATCCTGTATTTAGTCTCAGGAAGTGATCGGCATTCGCTGCATCAAAGGGAGGACCAAGCCATACAGATCCCAGCCAGTCTGTGCTGTCGCAGAGCTACAGCTGGACAGGCAGTTCCATCCACATCATGCTGCAGGGACTATCTCACAGGCGACAGTGTGCTGTATAATACATGAGTGAAGGTCATACAATGACCTATCCCTTTGGAGCTTTGTAATTTATTGCCTTTGGCACAGGTATCCTGGTTAGTTCCATGTAAGTTTCAGGGGGGATCAGTTCACCCCTGCCACAGACTGGTAATAAAACCACACAACTCCCCAGCTTTTCCTCATCTTCCTCCCATTTATGTCTCCAGGGTTAAAACCCAGTCCAGAATCCCCAGACCAAATTGAATTAGAATTTAACATTCAAAGATTCAGGCTCCCTTTAGGCTCTAAGGAACAGAATGTCATCCTGTCTCGTGGTTAATAGCTGCTGGGTAGTCATTTCAAAGCCATTTCTTTTCAGCGCGCTTTACCATAGCAAATTCCAGCAGTGAATGTATTTCTGGCCTGGCTGTGCCTCTAATCCCACAGCTGAGTCTTACGTGTGATCTCTTTTGAAATGCTAGATCTATGTATTTTTCTAAAAATTCCAGACAGCGATATTTCTAGGACTTGGCATTTAGAGTGGCAACAGGGTTGTTTATAAGACGAGAAGGGAAAAGACGGAAGGAGGATGTTGACCTAGCAGCCCTACAAACCTGCCGCACTTAATCCACTTATCGCTCTGAATTCCTGAAGCAGATAAATGCTGATAACAGTTAAAACACATCACTGACAGGAGCAGCATGTTCTGTCCTCTAGAAATACATCAGCGCTGGAAATTGCAAAGCTGCATGCTACCATGGGAATGAGCATGATACAAGAGCCGAGGAAGCCCTCACCGTTCAGCAGAGTTCTTCCACAGGAGGGTAGGAAGCTCCTGCCCCCTTCTCCCTCCCTACCCCAACTGTCTTGAGATGCCGCCCAGGCCTGAGACATGCTGCCGAGCACTGTTGTGATCCCTCAGCCCCTCACAGCCACAGCTGCCTGATCTGTGCCTACATATCTGAAATACCAAGTGAGCCCCAAGTGTCTTGTTACCGCTCTTGATTGTCCTTGCTGTTCAGCGTTAAGACCTGCGAGGAGCGATTTCCAGCTGAGACCAGCCCCGTGCCGCTCACATCAGCATGTCTTGGGGAGAAGAGCTGGTTTTGGCTAATCTGAGCTAAACCTTCCCCAGAGGAGTGCAGCTGCTGCACCAGCCTTGCAGAGCCACACAAAGCCACTTGCTCCTCTCCCCATCTGTCAGGTTTCTCAGCAAGGTACCGGAGTGGTCCCTGGGCTTGGGGGAAGCAGCGGCCGCAGCTGCACGCCAGCCCCCTGTGTCAAGACCCCTTTCTCCTGAGGACCTGTCCCAGGCTGAACAGGAGAAAAAATGCTGTAAGTGAAAGGTTGCTTTGGAGCAAACCTCACTCTTACAAACTCTGGAGGGATAAAACAACTGATAGATTTTGACTACACGCATTTTACAGGCTCGTCTACCTTCTTAGGTCTTTCTCCACATGGCTGTCCCCCACCGGTCTCCACAGCCCAGCAGCCTGTGTGAGGAGGCACCCTTGAAATTGCAGCAAAGTGCTTTCTTGTGGACAGTGCAAATGTCTCACAAGAAGTGTGAAAGGAGGAAGCTGCCTAGAGAGAAGTGAAGACCTCTCAGACATCAGGGTTTTTTTTTAAAGTCAGATGCTGCTCAGCTGTTGCATTGCAGATGTCTTAGCTAAAAACAAGCTTTCTTCGAAATCAAAGACTCTTTGTGAGTATAGGCGGCAGGATCCTCCCACAAAGAAAGGGTTTTCTTCTTCAAAGGGCTCTCCTTAGATTTCCCTACAATAGATTTCTTAAGGCTTGCCTGCATTGCAAAGCCAGCAAAGCTGATTCAGAGCCAGCATCTTGTGGATCTGAAGCATCACAGCTGTTAGGGATGAATTCACTCTCTGGTTGTTCTCACTTCTGCCTTACACCAAAGTGGACCTAGTGGAGGAGTTGGCTGCGGCGGGAAGTTTTGTGCAGTCAGGAGGACAGTGGAATCGTTCCTCTGTACTGACTGCTGGGTGCTGTTATCCGTGTTGAAGGCAAAACAGATGATTCCGCACTTGAGTGTCCACATAAAGAACGAGTTTGATGGTGCTACTCTGCCATGAACCCACACCCTGTGGCACTGCTCAGTAGCTTCCCCATGTGAACACACCACTTGATCACGATAACTTGAAGCAAGGTGCCTTTGTTCTAAAACCTGGATGGTCCATGCAGTGAGATAATCAGGAATACCTGATACAAAACAACTGTATAAACAAATCCTTGCAAAATTATGGTAAAAATCCCACTGTGCCATTTTTAAGCTTGTCTGTCGCTCCAGAGTCTGTTGCATCCTTCACTGGATTTGACCACATTCACGTCAAAGGGCCTCAATCTGCATCAGTCAAAGGACATTTTTTCCATATTCCATTGTGGAGCTTTGGTCACTGTGGAAGGTGACAAAGTTTGCTTTAAATGCTTGTGATATTTTACAGCCATCAGGAGACAAAGCTCTATATGTTAAAGAGCTTACAGTTTAATCTTTGGACACCCGCTGGTAGGTGTAATGCCGTCGTAATAGTACAGAGAAATGAACCTCGGTGCAGGGAGGAGTCTGACCGAAAAGCAGAAGAGCCTGTATCTACCAGGAACAGTTTACCGAAAGCAGCGTGTGTCCATCCCGCCTGTCCCTTCGCAAACAGGAGGATCAACCAGCTGCCTGGGCGTGGAAGTACCTGACAAACCTATATCTCTTACGCCTTCTGGATCTTCGTATCTGGTTGCTTTTGTACAGCCTTTGACAGGCCATCATGACCTCTAATCTAAAAGTCATCTTCCTGATTCTTTGGTTGCTTCAGTGTGGAGGTAAAAAAAATTCCTTTTGTTTACTCTCCTGTTTCTTCATATTAGAGCATTTCCATCTGCTAATTCCCAGTTTTTGCTCATTTCCAGAGATCCCCTCTAGGAATTTGCACGCTGCTGCTATTTCTGTCTTTTAAGCATTTCAAAGCTGAGAGAGAGAATCCTCAAGAAGGGAGGAACATGGGAGAAGGGTTAGATAACCTAAATAAAATGGTTGGGCTTTTTTCTTGGCATGTTCTTCTCAAGCTAATGGCTCCTGGGATACTGTAAGAAGATGGATCTCTCCTCTGTTTTTTTTACAGCAGTGCTTAGCCATGCCTTGTGTAGAAACTATATTCTTGTGTGTTCTGCTGGGTAGAGATGAGGAGAAGGATGATGAATGATGAATGATTTTAGAAAATAAGGCTCAGAAGAGACCACTAGGGTTATCCCTCCCACAGCGTCTGCAGGATTTTCTTTGTCTTCTCTCCTTAATATTGTATCTGCTGTACACAGGACCGTGCACTCACACCGAATGAGCACGTCCCTTAGCAATGTACTGTATCTCGGTTGCTTTTACAGATAAGAACCTTTTTCTAGTGATGTAACCTAAGCTCTTCCTTACTCTTGGGCTGTTGTCCCTGGCTTTGTCATCTGTAGAGGACTTTCCTTAACAGATGTTACTTCCCAACAGTCCTTTCTGGACAGCGTCTGTGCCCTCTCTCCGTTATTGCCCCTCCCCCGACACTTCCTCGGTGCTCAGCATTCAGCAGCGCCAAGTCTGAGTTGCCTTTTCCGATGCCAAGCCCCGCTGTGCAGAGGTGATGCTGCTGTTACGATGCAGCGTTAGTGCACGATGGCAGGAAAGCAAGCCTGGCTGTGCTCTGGGACAGCTTTAATGCCTTGTTATGAGCCTGTTCATAGATGCAGATCCTCAGGGAATCCCATCAAAAGCATGAATGGAAAAGCCCGCACATCCCCTTCTTTTGCTACTTTTTTTCCCCTTCTATTTTCACGTCTCTGAAAAAATCCTTCATTTTGTAAGAAGACTTGTGTGTAAGTTTCCAGTTCCCTTTTTTAAAGACAATGGTTTGCACTGGCTTCCTCTTAAGTTTCTTCATATGTGGTGTTATGTCAGCTGCCAAACAAATAGATCCAGAGACTGCCTGATGTCAAACCCAGATTTGGCTGGGAGGCCAAAGATATCCTGTACCCCAGGCTCCTTACTAGCCTATGGCTCACTCTTAGCTTTTCAAATTTTTTATTAAACAAAACAGGGTGTGAACTATGGTGTGGTTCCCCATCTGTGCTTATTCATCCTCTCTTGTAACTCACGACATATTTGTCTAGTGAAGAGCAGTGATAGATCTCTCCCAACAGCCCTGTCTGTGTAAGAAGGAAGCTCATGAAGGGCACAATCTCCCATCTCTCTGCCTAAGATACTGTCACATATCGATACTTAAGATCTGCAGTCTTCAGCAGATAGTTCCCGTATCTAGCATCGAGTCTTACGCTTTGCTGCCCATTTACAGCAGCAAAAGTTTGGCGTGATTAAGCTGTGTCTTATTTCTCATGGCCCTGGTGCTGGCCCCTGTGCAGAATATGCAATTTCCTTCCTCACTCAAGCTTCAGAAATACACAGTCCCACCGATAACACCTGCTTGCGAACTGCACCTTCACTGGCACAGAGTCATCACATGGGCACACGTACATGCTCAAGAAGAGTTTTGTAGCTCAGGAGTTTCAGGAGATATCCAGCTAACGTTTGTCTTGGAAAATCACTTTCTATTCATCTGTTGTAAATACAGTCTCACACCACTGCAAAATCCATTCACTTCCAGCTTCATTTCCTGTCTTTCTGCGTGCTGGTGTTGTATGAAGAAGCTCACGAGGGAAAAGGGGAAGCCTGCAAATGCAACAGGCTGTCACAAATCACACAGCAATTACCTAAGAGATGTGTCAGATCACATAGGGCACGTGCTCTGAATCACTCAATTTCTGACAAGGGCCAACACTGCGTGATTCCTGACGTATGGTTATTTTCACTGTGTGATCCTGTCTTTGGGGCAGCGGTCCTCTCCTGACTTAAAGTGATGTTAGGTGACTGCTAACAATTATTACCCTTACAGGAAGAAAAGTTGATGTACAGCAGAAACCTCCAATCCAGGTTGCACTACTCAAGGAAGGAGTATCCATCCCCTGTAAAGTCATGTTCCCTTACGTGCAGAAATACACCGAATTTTCAATCTCCTATTACTGGATTAATTCACTGGGCCAGAAAACATCCATCTATCATAGGTCGGAAAATGTACCCATCCCTCCTGGAAAAGAGAATGAGACTGCTACCATACCTTACGACCACACAATCGCGTCACTTGAAAGCATGTCTTCTACTGGCACATACTACTGTGACGTCAAATGGCATCATACCCACGTAATGGGAAAGGGAGTGTTTGTCCTTGCTAGAGGTAAGTGAACAACCAGAAAGGACAGGCAGCTGCATAAAAATCAGCTGAATCTGGCTATGAAAATATGAGCTTTGCTCTTCCTCTACCCAAACATGCTATGAAGTCAGGTGGGAATAATACTCTATGCCCAATACTTAATGCCATCAGAGTTGAATGTATTTTACACAGGTGACCCATGCTGCTGTTCCCAATGCATAGATGAAGACATGAAGATGCAATAATTTTTATCTGACCTGCCTCCTGGGAACAGCAGGCTTAAAGTCAGGCTCTATCCAGGGAGCCTGGGCACTGGGTCGGAGCATGCTTTTAGGTGTCAGTGTTCAGGAGGCTGAAGTTTGGCCTTCAGCAGTGTGACAAAGATGGTTGAACACAGGGTCACAGTGGTTAGGAGGCTCGCCATAGTCAGGTGTATAGGTTAGGTGCTCACCATTAGGGGCTCACCATAATCTCTCCCAATTTCCATGCAGTACAGGAGGTCAGTTGTTCTGTTAATGCACAGATTGCAAAACAAGGGCTAGCTTCATGCCAAGACAAGAGGCAAAGTGATAAGCACATGCATGCTGCTGACTGGCTGGATTGGCTGGATTTGCATGCTGGATATGAAAAACTTCTTAGAAAGTGTAAACGCAAAGAGCCGTGACAAAATAGCTTTGCTACACTGGTCAGAGGATGCCTACAGTACTCACCCTGCTATTTTGTGTGGCTTGTGTGCTTTCCACCATCTGTCTTTCTGCCCCTATCACTGAAGACCTTTGCCAGTCTACGTTCTGCCTTTCTTGGTTCTCATAGTTACGTCCCCTCCCTCTAATCTATATGAAGTGAAGCTGCTTATATCCAGTCTCTTTTGCATGATTCTTCAGCTGCACCCTGCTCTCAGACTAGGTTTTGAAGGGTGTGTGCATCTGTGCCACTGTATTCTGCACTGCTTCTGTATTTTAGACAACTCTCTCATGGCTCTTTCCAGAGTTAAAAATGCAGCAGGATTGTAACTTTCACTCACACTGTGAATCTTTTGCCTTCTTTCTTACAGATACAGGGTATGCAGAGACCTTTTATGTGTGGGAAATCCTCATTACCCTTACGGTTCTTCTTGCTGTATTGAGCGTCACCGCAACAGCTCTGCTTCTGTGGAAAAGAAAGGCAAGTTATAACCAAATAAAAAGCAATACCTGACATGACCCATTCTAGGAATTTATTTCACTTGCTTCTAACTTGGTGGAATTGGAAGTCCCCGTGCTGAAATTTTCCATGCTGAGTGTCTGCCACAGGTTTATTTTCTTTTTTTAAATTCCGTCTTTCTGAGAAAAAAGGTTACAGGAAAGACAAAACAACTCATTGATTTGTCCATTGAAGAAATTCTGATAACCATTTTGACTCCAGCACACTCTGCTTTAGAGCAAGGATATGACACAGGGCAAGAAGGCACAGTGTACTGGCCTGAGAATATTCAAGGAGATGTAGCCATGTGATGGCACTTTGGAAAACTGCAGTTTGTGCATGCTCAGTCGTGGCTCTTGCCAATTTAGCAGCTCAGATGTCGCTGCGAGGCTGCCCTTCCACATGGTGCCAGTCAGACAGGTGACATCCCATGCAGTCAAGCAAGTCTGTGGCAGCCCTGGTGGCAGGAGGAGGGCAGGAATGTCCCTGTTTCTAATCCTCTGTCAAGGTGGGAGCAACTCCAGTGCAAGGGCATAACCTGATTGCAAGGAGACTGTGCAACTGCATTCCTGAGCCATGCCTTGGGCACCATAGAAGAAATCAATCTGGAGTGTGGAGGGGATGGGGACCAGAGCCTTGGGCATGTGTTTGGCAGAGAAAACATTAAGAGACAGAGTGAGTGGGGAAGGTCTGGACAAGGATCCCAAGGAAACCTATGTGTAAGTCCCGACAAACTGGGAAAAAAGAGAGAGACAAGGACCGGAGGAGCACCCTGCTTTAGTTGACTCTGCTTTGAGCAGAGGGGGATTGGACAGGACAATCTCCAGAGGCACCTTCCAACAGCGGTGATTCTGTGAGGCTGGAAGAAGGAGCCTCAGGAGGGAAACTGGGCCTGGAGGCAGAGCACTGCAGTTTGGAGAAGAATATTGATACTGGACAGACATGGCCTCTCAGGTGAGCAGACCAGTGGCACAGGTTGGGACCGGCTGGATAAGGAAGTGGAAGCTGGGATGAGTAGCTGAGGGCAAAGGGGAAACCAGGAGTGGGGAAGGAAGGATGTAGACAGGAGGAGAAGAAAAGCCGCAAGTAGGGCTGAAAGATCTGGGAGAGACAGTGGCCCTGTGGAAAAAACTCTGGAGTCATGATACTGGCATCCCTGTTGTTCAGGGAAAACCTACTGCTCCTAGTATTGCCACTCTCGGGCATTCAAAACAGCATCCTCTGCACTCTTCCAGTGATTTCAAAGCTGTCTGAAAAAAAATGGTGTCTTTAGAATGGAATTTGGGGATTGTTGTTTCCTAGGTAGAGTATCCCCCATATTTACTCTTTCAATCTGCTCTTTGCCACCATGAGAGCAGACTCTGCGTACATTTTTATGTGGAGGCTGTGCTGCTGGTACAGTCCCATGACTCCAAGGAGCATCAGGCTTCAGCACACGAAGTCAGAGATCATGAGGCTGAAAGCAGAATGGCAGCAGTTGGCAGACCTGCTAATCTCGTGAGACTTACCTTGCAGGGAGTCTGATGGAGAGGGAAGGAGTGTAAGCGGCAGAGTGACTAGGCTGGAGACAGGCCCCCATCTCTGCTTGCCTAGACGGTGTCTCCATAGGGATGAGGAGGGAGGCACTGTCACGCCTTGCCGGTTGGCATCTCTAGGTTTTGAGGTGGGCCAGCAAGTCTCAGACAGGCTCTCCTTGGGGCCCAAAGAGATCGCGCAGTCATTACATTTGCCCTCCTGCAGAACACAGCCGATATTTCTCAGCACAGCTTGCTCAGACCTGCTGGTTTAAAAATGTTTATCTTTAAGAGAAGCTATTTAGCATCCTCCTTAGTTACTAATGGACTGGAAAGCAGTTCATCGTTTTCATGTGATGTGAATATAATCATCCCACTTCTTTCCGAATTAGAACAGAGATACTTAGCAAAGCCTTCTGCCTTTTCTGCCTCCTCTCTTGCTTGCTGAGCAGAGCTAACCCTTATCTGTGCATGAACGGAGTGTGTTCAAGGAGAACTCATCCAATGCAAGAAACATTTCAGAGGAAGAGACCTTTGTCTTTCAACACCATGCTGGACTTGCACATTAGTGTATCACTGACTGTATGTCATCATTAATGGTCATCTGGTGCTCTTCTCTAGACTCTATAGGTTAGCAAAAGCTTCCTAGCCAAATCCTGATGAAAGTCACCACATTTTGCTTCTCTGAAATTCCCCCACATACTTTGAACAAGGCCCTGTTTTGCTGCCTGTCCTACAGCATAGTTGTGCGTTGTTAAATACTTGCACCCTCCATCCAGCTACATTGCAGTGGTGAAAGTGATTCCTATGTACGCACAGAGCCCAGTTCTCCTTTCCACTGTTCCAGGGTAAGTCAGCAGACTCCTGTGGTGAGGAAAGGGACTGGCCTGTATTGTGCAGAGAGTGCCAGCACTCTTTGCTATGGAAGCACTCGAGGTGTATGAGCATCTAGCTTTGACATGACATTGGTGTTTACTTCATCTTTGGGGAGATGGTGTTTTCTCCCAATGTGTCATTTCGTGTCTTGTTCTCAAACAGGTGTTGTGCCCTAGAAGGAACCAGGTAAATATCCTGAGAAAGAAGGTGGAAACACAGCCCCCTTCAGCCAGCCCACCACCACCACCACCTCCTGTCTATGACGTGAGTAGCACAATCGCCCTCCGTCTCTTCTGTCCCCATCATGGTACAACCCTTCCTTCCCCTGCCCTGCCATGGTACAGACACCACCAGTATCACAGTGTGAAACATAAGCAATACCTGCATACCAGCCTGGTCCTGGTGACCATGCTCCTGTGCTCTGCCCTGCTTAGCTCCTCTCAGGACTGTGCGTGTTGCATGTCTCCATTCTGGTCCCACTAGTGGCCTCCCTGATGCCAAAGCCTCGCACCATGCCCTGCAGGGCAGTGCCCTTCCCCCTGCCAGCAGTGTGTCAGCACAGAGCAGCAAGTGTGGGGCCAGAGAGGGTTCCTGGTGGTAGAGGTAGAAGGGTCTCCAGAAGTCAGGAAGGAAGAGGGGATCTCAGCCCCACTTTGTACCGTAGGGTGTCTCAAGGACATGTGCCCTCCCCAGCTGGAGAATGATGTCTCAGGAAAGAGGCAAAGAGAAGTGCTCCCCACAACAACCCCAGCTGTTTAGGGCTCCTGCTGTAACACCTTGACTGGTGTCACTGTCATGGGCCACTGCAGTCCTGAGCAGGCTGACTAGCTCTCAGAGGGAAAAGGGCAAGAAGAAAGTGAAGGGAGTGTCTCTTTTGGAACATTTCCCTTTCATTGCATAGGATCTCCTTTTTCCATTTCCCAAACTGGGGAATGCTGTCTTTTCCCACTCCCTGAGCCCAGTAGCAGCAGTGTCATAGGTAACAGGATTGGAGTGGCTCTCCTGAAATGGCAGGCCCAGACCTCAGCTACATCAAGTAACCATGACCCCTAATCCCATTTACAACCCATCCAGCTCCATTTAAAATGGATTCTTTTTTCTCCTTTTACTCCCATGGGAGCGCTGCTCCACTAAGCAGGGAAGGTTGTTTCCCCCCCGCCCCGTGATCTATGGGACAAACGAGGAGGAATAAAATGAAAGTGAGTAGAGAAGGATGTTACCTGAATATTAGGAAACCTTTCTGACTGTGAGGTCTGTAAGGGCTGGAAAAGCCTCTCCGAGGAAAACCTGTAAGATCTGCTGCATTAATCATTTAAAATAAACAAAACGAAGCTCTGGAGAATGTACTGCAGAGAGGAGCAAAGCTCTGCCAAGGAAGCAGGAGACCTGATAGGGGGCAGATATGAAAAAGAGGATGGGCCTGCTCCCTTCTCATTCTCACTTTGCAGGTGGGGCGGCACCATTTTGTGGCCCTTTAATTTTTGGAGTAGAGGTTTAAAAGAAAGCACTATATATTGTATGTGATATGTTTATTCTTGGCAAAAAGCAATGCTTTGGGTAAAGAAGGTTGCAGGTTATAAACCTTTTCATTTGTGTCAAGTAATTTATTTTTAATTTGGGCTTATAAAAATCCGAATGGGTAGTTTCCTGCTGAAGTGGATGATTTCTGCAAAGAGACAAAAAAAAAATCAAATCCATTTCTCGCTCAGTCGGCCTCGTCATGCATCCTTAGCTCCATCTTAATTACATGTTTCATCATGTTGTTCTGTTCAGGAGGCCCCACTAAGGCTAATATAGCAAGCCAGCAGAGCCAGCCTTAGGCACAGGCAGTCCCAGGAGGTGACTGAGCCCCTCTGCCTGCAGGAGCCCTATGGCCCTGGCCCAGCCGCCTTCCCCCGAAGCCCGTTTGCCACACGCCAGCTGTGCGGGGCTCCTAGCCAGCCTAGTGGGCAGGGCAGGTGGCCCAGGCCTCTTTGGCAGAGCTGCAGGTGGCCTCGGACCATCTCCTGTGTGCCGGGGGGGGGTACCAGCCCGCCCACTGGAGGTTACTTTACTGTGGAGCAGCTGCTGCAGGGTGACTCGTTCAGGCATGAAGCAGCAACTCCCACCGCAGACACCGCATGTGGTGAGAGCAGGGCTGCGAGGTGAGGAGGGGGGGCACGGGGCTGCGAGGTGCCACGGAGAAGTTAATAAGAGAGAGAGGGCAAGAGGCCTGGGATGGAAACCCTGCATTGGATGGGCCCTCAGGACAGGTGAGGGGAGTGGAAAGTCAACAAACCTTGTTTCCTTTGAAAGATCACTCTGATGCCCCGCTGCTAAATTTTGTTGTGACTCTGCATGGTGTAGATCCAGCCCTGCAAACTGCGTTTGAAATTAGGTGCATTGTGAAAACCCATTGGTGTTAAATCGGGTGTTGAACACTTAGTGCTTAATTCCTGGGCAGGGGAGAAGTCTGTGGTCAGCATTGGGGTAAGCTAAGGCAAGGAAGAGGGAAGGACAAGTGAAAAGTGACTCCGAGTGATTAGATAAAGGAGGTCAGAGATTAGGGGACAGGAAAGGAGGCCAGCACGTGCCAGATGTGCTATCTGTGGGGGAAAGCAAGAGGTCAGAGTCTGGAAAAGAGTCAGGTCAGGGGACCACAGTGTCCTTGCAGGCCTGGAGCTAGGAGCATGAGCAACAGAAGGCAGCATTGGACAAAGTAAGGGCTTAGAACTGGCTGGGGCAGCTCATGAAATGCTCTGTGTTATCCTACATGGCAGCAAGGCTCACTCCTGGTGTGGAGGAGTGCACAGACGTCCTGCTGAAAATGCCTTCCCCACTGGCTCTTTCAGGTGCCACTGCTTACCTCAGGGTCCCTGGAGGTGGGTGTAGACAGTGAAAAGCAGCAGGTAGCAAAAAGCCGTGGTCATAAGGGAGCAGCTGGGCACCCACTTTGTTCCAACTACACTGACAGGTGCTCCTTGACCTCTTTGTCCTCCTGCAGCCCTGGAGCAGCTCTACCTCACTGCACTGCGGAGACCCAAACCTGTATTTTCCTCTGTCTTCCAGCTCAGCTGTCTAGTTAACGAGCAGCTTGGAAATCACAGTCTGAGGGACTCGCTTCATCCTCTTTACACTTCAAACAAGCTTTTTTTTGAGCAGCAAACAGAACTCCTGCAGCGCAGGCGGGTTGCAGAACACAGGAGCTTTTCCCTGTGAGGGAGACAAGGAGGCTGCTTGGGGATGGGAAGGCATCTGCCAGTGGGGAGGAGAGAGGCCTGTATGCCTCCACTGTGACAGTAGCAAGTGGCCAGTGACCAAGTAAAAGTAATTAATTTGCAAATGGCAGTTGAAGACACCAGCTTTCCAACTGGCCAGCAAAGGACCAGCATTGTCAACAGCCTCCATGGGAAGAGCGCTTGCGGAGGACATCTTTTTTGGATGTCCAACACCAAAAGGATCCTTGTTGCTTGTGAGTGGCTTCAGACTAGAACAGTGAAAGAGGCCACCTGTCCTGCCAAGGGGACATAGAGCCAGGCCTCTGGGAGCACAGCATGTGCGATGAGGTCCTCACTGCGAGCATCACAAAGAGAATTGAAAATGAGGATGGGGAAATGGGATTTTCTGTGTGCGCATGTGCACGTGTGAATAGTTGGGAATGTCTGTGTAGGCAGGAGGGTTGTTGGGAGTGGGAAGCAGACAGGTGAAATAATTTGACTGTTCCCAAAGGAGGAGTGGGAATAGGAGAGCTGTGTGGTGCTCTGTTCACTATGGCTCCCTCCTGTCTGAGTGCCTGTTTGTTCCAAGCCCCAGTCCCAAATGCTGCTCCTCTGTCATCTGATCCTGGTCAAACCACCGTTCTGCTGGCCATGATCCTGAAAGATGCCAAGCATTTGCAGCTCTGGATGAAATGTTGAAGGTTCAGGTGACTGGCAGCCCTAGAATCAAGCCCCCATGCTTTGCTGATCCTCCTTACTGTGTTGCAGGGCGCCTCGCTCCCTTTGCAGTCTATCCACTAATACCATCTGCCCCTCTTGCGGCCGGAGCTCCTCCCATCTTCCTGTTGCCAGAGAAACAGCCACCTTGGCAACCTGCTGTCATCCTTGAAACACACATGGAAAAGTCCTCCTGATTGTTATGTTTGATCCTTCAGGCAGATCTGGAACATCACTCAAACTGACACGCATCTTCTGTGACACGATTACCTGGGGGACTAGTGGGTACATACACATGTAGGGCGTGTGTGTGTTTCTCTGTGTAGCTGTGTGGGACCACCGATATGTTTGAGGGCCTGTGAGTGTATTGATTTTTTTTTATTTTTTTTTTTTTGCTCACTCTAAGAAGAAAGGAGAGTTCTGGCTTGGAAAAAAATTCCAGACAATAAACAGAAATCATGCCTCATGTAGGGTTTCCCATTTTCAGCAGCCCCTGTGCTTCAGGACCTTCAGCCTCACCCCTCTTCTCACTTTTGTGTGCCCAAAATAACCATGAGCAAGAGCTTGTGAGTGTCAGGCACCTAAACAGTCCTGAGCGATGCAGAGCACTCCCTGTTACCTATGGTCCTTGGGATGCACAATATCCTTTCATGTAGCAGAGGGGACTTTATTCCGCATTTTGGGACAATTTGGAGCAGAGGGATGCAGGGGCATTGGCATTCTTCTCCACTGCCTTATACCAGGTAGATAACATCAAAGCCTGTCTCTGTGAGCCTGAAAAAGGAAGATGATGCAGCTGCACTGTAGAGATTTCAGGGGAAAAGGATATTCTGTTTGCCCAAGTTCAGGTCAGGAAGTTCAAAATCTTGGAGATGGATGGGGTTGCTAAAAATTGTCAAGATGGCATGAGATGGGGAACAACACAGTAGGCAATTAGTTTTCTTAAACCTAAATAATTTATTTGATCCCTACTCTCTTCTCTCTTCTCTGTGCAGTGCCTGGATTTGCAGCAAGTTGATGTCTATTCTAGCCTTGAGAACTACACAAGCAACCCATCACCCAGAAAGAGTCCTCCAGGGAAGGTAAGGGCTGGGGCCCTGTTCTTGGAGACTTCCCTTATGCACTGGGCACATGAGGAAAGAAAACCCACAGAGTTGCCATGGCCCTAGCAGGCAGTAACTGTGTCTGCTCTTTCCCCACTTCCGGTTCCACCAAAAGGGGAAAACGGGATGTGATATCCACTCACCAGCTGGGCTGCACATGTAGCCTATCTTCCCTCTTCCGGCGGAACCCTTGCTCCTGCACTGCTACCAGTTCTGGCAGTCCTGGTTGCATGCAGATGCTTTGCTGTATGACCTACCCCAAAAGGAATTGAGGGGTTTGGCATTGCTGCTCCCTCTGAACGGGACAGACGTTCATGGAGAGTTGGCCAGATGCTGGCCCTCACAGTTGCCCTTTCTAGATTATTTAGGGTAGAGGAGTCTGTGCACTGGGGGCAGACCCTGGACACAGCTTTGCTCTCACTGGCATCAAGCACCTGAGAGCCACTTCATGGTAGCAGAGGCTAAGATGTTCTGAACAGAGTTTGGGCTGATACAGTCTCTGTCAGTTCCGTGACTCAGGAAAAGGCAGAGTGAGTACGTTTTGGGCTTGGATCTTCTTGCTGGGCTGGAAGTTATGAGTTAGAGACAAAGAACAAAATTCACTCAAAGTGAAAGTATGTGCAACTTGGAATATGCAGGTGCAGATCAGTTGTGGGAGTCATGTCAAACAGGCCAGGGGCCCACACAACCCTCTACCCTGCCTTTGGTAGGCATCAGCTGTTTCACAGGGACAAAACTTGCATGAGGCACCCCAGGGAACACTTCCTTCCTGTCCTCAGAACATCATTGTTCTTTTCCCCTCCAGACCTCTTATCTGCTTTAAAAATATATTCACTTTTCTAGCATTGGAAAATGTTCTTGAAAAATGTATCCTGCAGCCTCCCACTGATGCCCTGTTGGGGAGAGTTCCCCAGGTTGACTGACTATGCAGTGTGGAGGATGGCACCAACTGCACTTGGCACCATCCCTCTGTTTCATGAAGGACAGTATTTTCCAGTGTCTGAGGCATTTTCACAGCTCCCACCTCCTAGGAAAAGGTGGTCTAAAGTCAAGTGGCTTCCTGTGCGTCACAGCTGCTTGCCGTGTGCTCTGGTCCCAAGGCCACTGGCCTCCTGCAATTACTGCTCTCGCACCACAGTGGTTGGTGGTAGCAAAGGCAGTGGCAGGTACCAGATTAATGAGGGGAAGGATGGGTTGTTTTACATAGGCTGTCTTGTACTCCGGTGCATCATATGCACTGGAAAAGACAGCATCCCTGTTTTTATGTTCTTGCTGCATTTCGAATTAGTTGGATAGGGAAAACAGTAGGTCCTGATCCCTCTTCCCTGTCCTATTTATTCTTCTGTATACCTTTATCAGATGCCCCCTTTGAAATGATTCGGTCTGGATGATGAGATGCGGCAGATGTGGGGGTTTTTCCCTACCGTGGAGCTGTCTGGGCTGTGTTGAATCCCTTCTGTGTGGCCCACACCACTCCACCGCTGCTTTGGGGGCAGCGGGTCTGAAAAACAGAGCAGGAGCAAAGCAACAAAACAAGAGCAAAGGAGCACCTGTGTGCGAGTGGGTCTGGTGCTGGTAGCCTCAGCCAGGGCGAGGTAAAGGCCAAAGCAGAGATGGGAGAAACAGAGAAGAAAGCAAAGAGAGGGGATAGGATGAGCTCTCACAGCAAGAGCAGGCGCCACTGAGGGTCCTCAGTTCTTATGCCGGTCAGAAGAAAGGGACGTAGGAGCAGCAGGGCCCCATTATCTCTGCACAGGGAAATTTGACTGTGCTTTCCACTACTGTTGCAAGCACCTTGATCAGCTTCCCTCTCAGTCATCCTGGGCTGTGACCGCCTGGGACTCTTGTCTTCCAGCCAGCTATAAAACAGGGTATTTTCCCTAAGAGCGAGACTTGTGGGCCAGAGGGTTTGGCCTGTGAGTGGGAGCTGGGATGGCTGAACGGTGGCAGACTCTGCAGCAGAGAGTCCAGGCCAGCCCTTGCTGCGGGATGCTGCGCATAAGAGGGGGAGCTGTGAAGGGAAGCGGGGGGGGGAGCCCCTGAAATGACAGCATTTGCATGCTGTCGCACTGGACTGTCAGCCAGCTTGGGTAGCAAGGGGTTAATCCCACATGCTTTGGAGGTGCCTGCATGCAGCACTTTTGTAAAATGTTTCCCTTTGGTGGTGGCAACAGAGAAAATGCTAGTGTAGGTAGAGCTTCATTCACCCGGTGGCATTTCAGCTACTTGCTGTGTAACCTTGCTTACAGCAGGCCTGTGCCACACAGCGCTTAAAATATCAGTCTGTCAGCGCCTTGTCTACACAAGGAATGGTTGTGAGGAATAGACTCAACTGTTGAAGAAACAGGATTGAGGAGGTCAGGGAATTCCTCCTTCACAGAATCCAAAGTGATTTATTTTTTTACCAAGTCCAATTTTCCCTCCCCTCCCTGTCTGACAGCTTTTTGGGGGAAGAGTGACAAGTAAAGGAGGCATCTTTATCCCTTGGGCTGGATTAGTCACGTTCATCTCTGGCGGAGCAGCATTTCTCACTATAGCGGCTTCCGTTTCAGCGGATCACTTATAGCCATTTCTAACAGAACAAATGTCAGTGTCTGCTTATTAAGTATTAATTCATCTTCTTTTGAATAATTTTCCTCCATTTCTTTTTTCTCCTTTTCATCATTCTGCAGACACCTAAGAAGCAAGCATCTCTAGAAGAATCCTCTGATACATTGTATGAGAATATCTAACAGGGAAAATCTGACCCTATGTGGACCAGACATCTTTCTGTACGGCAGAAGTACTCTCTTACATCCCCAGTTCTCTGCAGAGATCCACAGTGACATCAGGGCACAACCGCAAGGGACTTGTGAACCCCTGGCTCCTTCTAAACTGCCCTTCATTAACAAGAGAATGCATCTGTTCACATCCCACCAGGGCTCAGTCTGCACTGATGCAGCAAAGTTATTTTGCAGCAAAGCCATTTGATGCAAAAGAAAAGCTGCTTTTGTCAAGCACTCACAGGTACCTTAGAAATGGTGCAGATGGGATCTGTTCAGGTTTCTAGCACCTGGCCTGTCTGAAATACTTAAATCTCGATCCTCTGTAAATGATAGGACAATCCAGAGACCTCCCTGCTTGCTGGCTTGATCTTCGATCCTGACCTGCAGCAGTCCATCTGAACCTGTGCCTACGGCTTTCCTGACATGGCCATCAGGCCTTCATGCATAGTTTAACTGAGATCCAAGCATCCACCTGCCTGTTTTCCCTTTCTCAGGATCCCCACAGCGAAACATGCTTTCTCATAATCTGCTAATCCCATCAAGTAGTCACAGATGCCTGCTGTGACCATACTCAGTCGACTCAAATCAGTGCCTCCGAGTAAATGCTTTCCCTTCAGCAATATCAGCAGTATACGGTGAGGTCTGGATGCACGGACAGAGATAAAGATGGAGAAAAGGAAAACAGGGAAAATATCCCTGTTTGGCACAGCATTTCTCAGTGGCAGTGCCCTTTCCAGACCAAGGAAGAGGAACAAGGAGGTGGGAACCTGAGGAGACTCCCTTGCTGGGGCTGCATAAGTCAAGCGGGTCTGGGGCCAGGTTCCAGACCAGAGAAGTTCAAGCTGAGCTCCCCAGTTTCCTGTTCTTCTTGGCAATGGGCTTTGTTATTGCTTGGGATTTTGAGCCTCTTTGGGAATAGGCATGGTACCTCTGCCCCACCAAAACCAACAGGTTTGCCTTTGTTTCACCTGGCCAGTGTTTCCCAACAAGGGTGTAGGGCTCCTTTACCCCCACCCCCATATGTTATTTGGCCAGGCAGACCAGTTCTGAAACTTAAAATGACTGGAGGGAGGCCCTAGAGGTGAGTTTTCTATCCAAGCGTTTTTCTCTCCTGTCAGCTGGAACTTGCCTACCATTTGTGCTGATGCGTATTCTAGTTCTGATAGGGAAAAGGTTACATTAAATATCCATATAACACGATCAAACCAGTGGATCAAACAGCTGAGGCTGTTTTATCTCAGATTAAAAAACAACAACAAAATAACAACCAAACAAAACCAACCCAAAATAAGAATATGCAGCATAACTTGAGAGGAATCACAGAAACCTCTTTAAAGAAGAAGATCAAATTAAAACTGAGCTCCAGGGTCATAGGACCCTCTCTAGTTGAAGATAATGTTGCTATGCATCAGAGATAGAGGCTATGGAAAATGTCTCCAGGGCCTCCAGCCTTCCTATACTATGTTTAAAGAGATAATCCGCTTATTGCTTTGCTCTTTTTATTAGAAGAGATTTCAAACATGCAATTTGGACTTTCTTTAACCACAGGAAAATGCTTTTCTCTTCCCAGTGTTGAGGAATTCATTTCAGAAAAAGCAATGAATAGACAGCATGGCTTATTAGACCCGTATTCCATTTTTTAAGTGATTGTGGCAATTATAAATATTTTTGAAGTCAGCAATTTTAGAGTTTACTAATATGACCAGAAAAAATCTATGTTGACAGAAAAATTTAGAGGATTGTACAGGTATAACAATTCCTTTCCTTAACAAATTTGAAGAAATGATGAGATGAATTATGAATATGTCGCAGTATGGCAATAAAATATTCAGCAGAAGGTGGTGGATTAGATGAAAAGTGAAAACTTCCAAAATAATGCTGCTTAGTTTTTCTGTTTTTCTTTTTAAATTTTATAAATGCTAAAAATGCTGGGTGCTACTGGTAATTTCCTGGCAAGGATCTCACTTTGCAGTGAATTGATTTGTCTTGTCTTTCTGTTACCTTTTTAAATAGTGTGTTTCTTACATTTATGCCTGAACAATTCTGTATCTTAAGTAGCTGAAGCTGTTTAAAATGAAACATGAGAGGAAGAACGACATTTGGAATAGAAAAGCCTATTCTAGGAACAGTCAGTGCTAAAGTACTGGAAGAATCACACTAGGTTCTGATCAATTAAGTGAAAAAGTACAAATTTCCAAGAAACGCTGGCAATTCTGGGGATTTGGGCTGTGCACCAAAGCTTGCCAAACTCGGGGAAGTCACTGTGTTGATTTCAGTGGGTTTCGGATTGGTCCTGCAAGGGTAAAAGTCTGCTGCATGAGAAAAAGGAAGTTTTGAAGCTACGTAGCCACAAGCTATTATCATTTCTTTAGCATCTTGCGCCATGGGCAGCCGCAGTAGCATCAGTGTGAGAGAGAAAGGTACAAAGCAGAAGACTGTGAGAGCAGCGATGTTTTTAAATGGTACAGAGTTTTCCAAGGAGGTATGAGGAAATGCCTTCAGGCACAGGTAGGAGAGACTAGGAAATACAATTTATATAATATTGGTGTAGCTACTTCGTAGCAGAGATTTGTTCAGGAAAAAGGCAGTCATTTGGTCTTTTTGTCTTACCTGAGAGTAGATGCAGAAAATTAGTATTACTAGGAGGAAAGGAGTTAATTTTTAAATGTTGAGCAATTGAAAAAAAAAAAAAAAGAAAAAAGAGAAATTGAGGATCAGCTCCCCCAGCTCTACAAAGGTGAGAGGTGGTGACTGGGCGGTTGTGTTCATTCTGCATGTTTTGCTTTAAAACGAATGTTGAGAATGGGTTCCTCTTAAAACCTGTGTCCCTAAGGACCTCGGCTTCACTTGCTTCCCCCAGCATGGTGCTGTTATGCACAGAGCATGCTTTCAGGTTATGGTGGTATAATCTTTGATTCCCAGGTGTTGAATTATCCCTTTGTATTGATAGGATTTCAGGGAAGTGGAGGCCCATTATCAAAGTAAGCAGTGGCGCAAGGTGGAGGTGCATTGCCTGCCACCTTCTAAAGGAGGTGCCGTGTTAGCACTAGGATCCTTTGCCCTCTCCACCAGGTGTGAGCCTGTGGTCCTGAGAGGTGCTGTCTCTCACCGTGGTCATCCTCAGTGTGTTGTCTTAGCTGGTATTGCTGCAAAGGGTGTTGGTGACACTGAGGTCATCTAGTCCCTTTAAAATAACTCCTTCACAATGCTTTACAGGAAATCCTAATTTAAGAAGGCAAAAACCAGGGTCCACGTGAATGGTTCGCGGGTTTGATCCTTTTCTGCAGAGGACAAGCTCTTGCATGGGTACTGTTCTGTTGTATGAAAGACGCTAAGTATATTTTGCCTTTATCTGTAGAAAAGGAATACCTTGCTGTGGTGGATAACAACAATGAAATGTATGTCCGAGGTATAGTCCAAGGTGTTCTCCTTCATTGCTTGTGTTCTACTCCCCTTTTTTTTTTTTCTTCTCGGGAGTGTCACTACTGTAAATCATCTCTAAATACCCAGCTAGGGATGGCTCCTTATCAAGGGAGGTGCTTGACCAAACAGCACCCAAGTGAAATGATTATTATTGCTCTGGTTGTCACCACTGTTCCACCTAGCAGTGCCCTAAGGGTGTATGAGTCTGGGTCAAGGGCAGGGGTCTCTTCTTCCTGCTGGACTGCCTCTTGGGAAGACCTGGTGTTTCTTCAGCCCTTGGCCATGCAATACTGTGACCCTGTGAGACAGGGCTTTAGGGAAGGCAGTGATTGAAGCCACCAGATGGTGCCCTAGGTCCTCTCTGCTCCCTTTCTTGTCCCCTGCCTGCCCACATCCCTCTGCCAGAACCCCTGGTAGCCCCCAGACCACAGACTCCCCGGGGTGGACACACCTACAGCCATGCAGAACATCCCCAGCCATGACTGTCTTCTACCGCTGAGATTGCTGCCTCTGGAACCCCTCACAGCTCTGCGCCAAGGCCCAGGTGCCACCCTCACCTGTGAAGAGATAGGGGCAGGACAGGTTCCCCTCCTTTGCATCCATGAAGTGTGGAGAAACAGCTTCATTGGATACCAGCGTCTTGGCCCAGGGCTGCCCATGTGAGTGACAGGAGAGTGGCTGCTACACCATCACTGGGTCAGACTGGCATCTGAAATGCAAATTTGGACAGATGTTGGAGGCTGCTTGGAGCTGCCACTACTTTCTTTCACTGTTTGGTAAGAGCATCGCATCTTGGGCTCAGGAAAACTTACTGTCTGTCCATGGTGAAAAAATCCTTTGCAGCATATGCTGCTCCTCTTCTTTGCTGTGTCAGGAAGCTCATGAAGGCTCAGACACATCCCTTTCTGTGTTTGGGATTCTGTGGTGGTCAAGATTTGCTATGCACCGTGAAGTATAATTTAAGAGTTTATAAATAAAAAAGATCAGTGAGCACCAGTGACTACCTGGTCTCCAAGGGAAGAGGGAAATATGAACCTTCAGTGTCTTCTCTTGCTTGATTCTAGGGCAAGCCAGTCTCCACTTACTGCCAGAGATAAAATGTTTTTCTTTGTTAATGATAAAATAGAAATGCGGGTTACTAATGGTAACTAGTATGTTACTAGGTACTTCACTATTAATAACCAGGCCTTAAGCTGCCAGACTGTGTAACAAGCTGTGGATCTGCAAGGTTCTCGGCACCAGTTCTGCAATGACAGAGCCACCCAGGGACAAAGCGCAACGGCTCTTTGACAATACCGAACAGGTTCCCATGAGAATTGGCACGGGAGGGCAAATTGTCAGCTCCTGAGGCAAGGACTCTGATTTAGGCAGGAGGGAAGGGCTCCCTTTCCAGGAGGGAGTTTTTCTCCTCACCGGCCGACGAACCTCTCCTGGAGCTCCTCTTTTCCTTCAGCTCTTTGAAATATGTGAGTTGTGTTGTATCGCTCTGGGCCACATGAAGATTTGGATATACAGCTGGTAGGGCCAGGCAGGTCAGCCACCCTGCTTTAAGGAGTCAGAATGTAATTATCCAAATTGGAACAGGGTGAACATGGAAAAGCTAACATATGGGCTTCTTCAAAACGTTATGTCTTTTAATAACCAGTCAGGGCCTCTGGTTTCTATCCCATCTGAAAGATTTGTCTGCCTACAATTTTCTGCAGTGATATCTAAGCACTTCCAGGGGTGGTAATTTTACACAAAATACCTGTACCACAGTGAGCTTCCCTCCCTTGTGAGGGAATTAGTCCTGTAATGCTGCTAACGGTGCTTTTGGCACTGACATGTGCCACTAAAATTAAAGATTTCAGAAGTCCTTGCAAAGCTCAGTATGACGTTTCAGGTTCATACATGGAAAAAATGGAGATTCAGGAGGTTAAATGACTTTTACAAAATTGCAGAGTGTCAGAGGTGTAGTTGGGAACAGAATTCGTGTTCCTGTGTTCTTACTTGTATCAGGTTGCCCAGGTAGGAGCCAGTAGCTGGGTAAGTAGGAGCTGCTGAGCTCCTTATAGTATAGGGGGGGGAAAAAAAGTTTCTTCCTGAGTCACCAGCACCGGTTTCAGTAGCGCTTTGCTTTTCATTTTTGATTTCTCATGCAGGTATCGGTCAGGCTCACATCTGCCCGGCTGAGGTCTGTTTACTGAGGGAGCAGAGCTGCAGAGAAGTTCCTGCTCTCTTTTATGGAGGTTATCCACCATTTTGGCAATAAGGAAAGCTCATCAGAGCCAAATTACCATGGAAAGCCCAAATACGTATGCTGTAATTCCCCAAATAAATGTTTATGGAGGGAATGTGCTGAGTTGCTGCTCATCCACCCCATAAAGTCTTCCTGATTGCTGAGGAAGCTCCTGAGCTTGTTAAGAGGTTAGGACAAGGAAGAGCAAATGGTTGCAGCTGAGCCGCAAAGGAGCGCTCTGCTCGCGTGGGAGGGAGGCAGGGAAGTCCCTACCATCCCAACAGTTAGATGCTGGAGAAGAAGGAGGTGTGAGGAGAGTTGATAACGCTGATAATTACGTGAATGGAAATGCTTGCCGTTCTTTGTAATGTTTAAAGGAAACCACACTTTTGAGGTGATGTAATTCCTGCTCGGTTGGGTTGTTTATTCAAGCAGTGCGGTGCTGTGCTAGCACATGGGGAAAAGAAAGTAAAACTTCAGCTCTGCCTTTGCTCTCTCGGGATTTCTGTACGCTTTCAGACTCATTCAGGTCAAGGCAGGGTGTGAATCTGAAGTACAGCAGCTCTTCTGGCATGGCCCTCTGTACAGACCAGCCCTTTGCTGTGGAACATGCAAAACGCAGATGGGGGTTTTGAAGAAACCAGTTTAATAGAAGAAGCTGTAACTCTTGTTCTTCTCCTCCCCAAAAGATTTAAAATAATCTTGCTGTCCATAAAAATCAGGTTAGCTATTTTGGGCTCTTGCAGAGCTAAAATGAATGCAGCATCTCTCGTTTCCAGTCATGATAAGTTGCTAGATATCAATTCTTAATTGCTTGATTAATCTTGAATTTTCAGAGCTGACAGTGCCTGTCCTAGCACTTAGACAAGAGTTGCGTTTAAAAGAAAGGAGAAAACACTTCCTTTTTCTTTTTTTTTTCTTTTTCTTTCCTTTAAATATAGCCTACAAGGTAAGAGCATGAAATTACAGAGAGGTTTGTAACATATGATGTCCTGAGAAAGATGGGTCATTAGGCAGAGTGCAAGTGAAACAGTCAGAGGTTCATGATAAACTAGGGGGGGTGATGAATTAATTTTAGCTTATGCTTCAGCAATTCTTTACACGACTATCTCAAACCCAAACATTAGTAGACTTATATTTGCTGTACGCTTGTGCGCATTAGGCCATGTTTTTTCTTCAAATAAATCAGCAGGAAGTTTTCCTTCATGAAGATCATGACATTTCTATGGAGAAAAAGGCCATTCAAGGTCAACAGTTATGGGGGACTATACCTTTGTGTGCTTTGTGTATGGTTGGTCTGATAATTATCACTCTGCATGCTCCCTAAGGGGTGTTGTTAAAAAAATGTAGACCACATTAGGAAAGACATTCAAACCCCTTTTAGAACACTTATAAAACTGTTTGGGCTTTTTTTTTTTTTCCTTTTTTCCCCAGCAATGTGTGTGTGGCATATCCAGGATGAGCAGCAACATGGTATATCAGCCCTTGCTTGGGAGGAACATGTTAGTAGTGTCAGGCCTCCTTTTCTGTACGGCAGGCAAGGCCAGAATATATGATGGCACGGTGTGATGTAAAGGCGTTATGGGTACATGTTCAAGTTGTCTTTCCTGTGTTAGAAAAAAGACTTACCTTGATCTCATCCCTTTAACTAAGGAATAATAAAGCCTCTGATTTTTTTCATTCCAATTAACTGCTCTATCTGGGTGTCACAGACTTCCTGGGAGAGGTAAGTGCTGTCTGGGACGTCTACTCCAAGGTCTGTGTAATCCAAGGGAACATTATGGTGACAATATTAAAACACAGGAGTGCCATGACTGCTGTTCTTACCAGGTGATGAGCCAGTGACCTCTGGAGAAAATTCCAGTGGTAAAAGGGAAAAATTCTGACAATATTCACCCACTCCCCCACTCCCAACCCCTCTGAATACAGCACTCCCTCCATGGCTACCTGCTGGAACTGGGCACGGTTGTTTTGGTCTATAAGTGTCTCCAGCAATGGTGTAGAGAAGGGAAAGTTTCCACCATGTACTGGGCTGAGACCCATCGCTCTGCAGATGTCCCTGTTAGTGGGCAGTTAAACAGTCCCAAAAGCATATTGTCCTCATCTAGTCCCTTCCTGCAGTCAGGATTTCTTAAC
The DNA here is from genome assembly GCA_013400135.1 of Rhinoptilus africanus. Taxonomy (NCBI): domain Eukaryota; kingdom Metazoa; phylum Chordata; class Aves; order Charadriiformes; family Glareolidae; genus Rhinoptilus; species Rhinoptilus africanus. Next base: position 321,534 of record VXBO01011708.1, on the reverse strand, counting down.
TGGTTTCTTGTGTGCTTTGCTCCATCCAGTTTTGTGTGAATCAGGTGATGGGAGCTCCTCTGGGATGCCGTCTTGCAGTCGTGTAGATTAATGTTTCCTTTGCTTAATTTAATTTACATTTATACCATTTATACTCCCTCAGACAACCCTAAACAGTTTTTCTCGCTCCCTGGTGCTTCTGCACCCCTGAAGTTCTCATACGCAATTCCCATGATGCTCTTCACAGTTGTTATTTGGCCAACCTACACACGCTCTAATCCCTTCCAGCTTTTTTATCATTTTATGTTCCTCTTTTTTTTTTTATTTCCCTCCAAGTTGTTGACATCTAGCTCGCACCGAGTTGTCCAGAACTAAACATGTCTTCAAACTGCGGTCTCACCGCTATATTAAAAAATGGGACTATTGCCTATATCTCTGAGAAGAGGTCTCTGCCTTTACAACCCCAAATTAAATTAACTGCATGATTTTTGCTGCCATATCACATTGCAAAAACATATTAAATCTGCTGTCTACTGTCTCCCTGAGGTCTTCTGGTATTCCTGCTTTCAGTGCTCGAGCACAGATGATTCTTCTCTTCACCTCTGTTTCTGTCTTTCAGTAGCTCGTATGTTGTACCTACTGCCTTCTTAGACACATGGGATCATTCAGGGTTCCTCTTTGAGGAACAGCAGTGTGATTCCGTACACAAAAGCAAATCCTCTCTATTTTTTAGCATGAAATAGTCTGTCTCCACCATTTCCCCTCCATGCTGTCCTACGATCATCTGCCTCAGTGCAATTGAAAGGCATGCTACTCTTTTTGGTTTCCAGATTTTCCCATTTATAACTGCATAGAGCGCTGGCCTGCGTGTTAATAATCTGCAACAATCTGAACGTCACATACTGATGTTCACGGATTGAAACTCTGTTGCTGGAGAAAGGGAAATGCTGTTCTTTCCTGAAGAAGTTTCTGTCCCAAATGTCAAGAATATGGATTAGCTTTTCTTCGCTGGGGAATGACATATTAACATGTTGTTTTGTGGAGACATCTTTCTAGGGGTAACTCAACACTCTGAAATTAACTTCACTGGGAAATAAGGTCTATCACAGAACTAGCCATCGTCCTTATTTTCTGTGGTATAAACGCAGAACAATGTGAATAGAGGAAATTAAAAAAAACACCAACAAACTCATGAAACAAAATCACTTTGCTCCATGTATCATTTTCTTCCTGGGGAGAGAACAAGAAAAAGAAAAACAAACCCTCCGTGTGACAGATGTTAGTCAGATCGGCTAATGCAGTCCTAGAAGGTACTTGGATATTACATTTATGAAAACAGTGCAAGAATCGATACAGAAGGGAATACATTTTATCATATTCTATTTCACAGATAAGAGAATCTGGAAGAATCGGTTAAAGCAGGCAAGACATTAAAAGTAAAAGTGGTGGTGTAGCCGTGATGGTCTAAAGATCCTAGGGAAGCAAGGTTTGCGGTGAAAGGTAATATCTTTTATTAGATCAACTGATAGAGCTGAAAAAAGCAAACAAGCTTTTGGGCTCAGGGTCTCTTTATCAGATCTGACAGAAAGTAGCAATATTCAAGCTAACTACAGGTTAGATGCAATTGCTCTTAGTTTAATCTAATTATATTAATCAATTTGACCATTTCAGAAAAAAAAAAGGAGCACCTATGGAGCGGAAAGGGGTGTGAGCAGAAGTGACTGACAGGTTTCTGGTTCTCTGCTGGACCACTAGCAAAAAAGGGTTGTTTGTGCTGGTGACAAAGGGAGAGGTCAGCAGGGAGGCTGGAGCAGGCGAGGAAGGCAATGTTTCCATTAAATCCAAGAGCTTTCGTATCTAGGGATTATATGTTTTAATTCTGAGCTTTATCTTTTGGCAACAATTTGTAGGTCTCCTTCGGGATAAGGATTGAGGGGTTGGAGTTGTTGCCATCTGACAAATACTCTCCTAATGATGAGAAAATGTTTCTGTCCTTTATTGGCTGGCTATAACGCGCTCGTTCTAAGACAGCAATTATTTAGTTTCATTCACATGGTTTCTGTGGGGGTATCTCATGTGCTGGATGAAGCGATGAACTGTAGAGATTTGGGACGAGTACATGCAGGAACAAAGAATTTTGGCGGTTTTGCTGTGGGAGGAAGGGCATTGATTATGCTGTCTGTGGAGCGGTACTGGCGTATTTCATGTTTGATGCTCTGGCGGTATCTGGTTCTATTTCATGTGTTTTCATCTGCGGATTTGCTTCCTGTAATGAGCTGGGAAAGGGAGAGCCTGAAGGTTAGGACAAGAAGCACTGGGAAAAAAAACCTTTCAGAGACAGTAATTTAAAAGATTATTTTATGTGTGTATTTTAGCATGGAATATTATCGCTATCAGGGGCACGTGATTGCAGGAGGGAATGCTACAGTAGAGACTCTAAAATAAAAAGCAGAAAACCAAATTTGCAGAGCTCATGTGGTCAGAGACTTTGCCAGTCCTTGTTAATTTTGGTTGCACGAGACAAACACCAAATAAACCTTATTCCCTTGAAAAGTGATTTTCTGAAATTGCTGTTGTTGCTGTCGTATCTTTATTGCAGTAAATTCATATCTGTTTTGCTGGAAGAGTGACCTTGCTGGATAAAGCAGATCACCACTGTTCCCCTCAGAGCAGGTGCAACAATATCTGCAGGGCTGGCTGAATCTCACAGCTTCTTGGTGCGTTTTGGATGGCTGCTGGTCTTATTGCACCTGCTTTATAGAGGAAGTTTTATGGTCTGTAGGTTCTCATGTATGGGCTAGCTTGCAGGGTGCCATTTTTTAATGTCAATTGTGGTGTCTAGAAAGCTGATGCCAGTGTAGGAGCAATCTTGGGACTGACCAGAGCAGCAGGGAAGCTGCTCATTGAATTTGCGGTTGTATTTGATGAAGGAGTCTGAGGTTTTCCAAGCTGTCCGCATTTCTGATAGAAATGTCATCTATGTTTCCTATATACGACCTGGCTTGGTGGTATAATGTTTTTCAGACTTGGTTCATGAAGAAAAATGGCATATTGGGGCATTAAGGAGCTGCAGAAAGGTGATCTCTCTCTGCCCCCCACTTAGAGCTTGGCAAACAAAAGAAGATGACTAAATGCTGTCTAAAGAAGAGCTGGATGCTTGCTGCATGATGTAGCAGATACGAAAATTTCACATGGTTCAAAAAAAAAAACTAAACAGACTGAGTGGGTCGGGAAGGGCCTGACCACAGGATCACCAGGTCGTGGGGGATTCTTCTGGGGCAGTGCTGCCATCCGCTTGTTGGAGCTGTCTTAGGGTTTGCCTGTTCAGCACTCTCACAGGCAGGATGCTGATCTCAGTGCTGCTGTTTCTCTGATCTCTTCTAGAGAAAACGAGGGGTTTTCCTCTCTTTTATTGCGAGCCCCAACTAGAACGCACATAATTACGTTTTTATTTACTTTCCAGGCTGCTGCGGCAGGCCCAGGCCTACGCATCAGTGCCTGAAGTGCAGCAACAGCAGCCTCAGGAGGGGAACAAACCCCGTTTTACCCGCTCCTACCCCAGGCTAAAGGAGGCCGGCGAAGCCCCTGCCGACCCGCCTCCCCTGTGGCCCCGCAGCACCCCACTACCCGGGAGGCGGCCGTTCCCCTACGGAGGCCGCCGCCCGCCCCGCGGCCCACCGCGGCTCCCTTTCCCCCGCCGCAGCGGGGCCGGCCGGGGCCGGGGCAGAGGCCGATCCCACCGAGGCCTCGGGGGAGGGCGGGCCGGCGGCGCCGCCTCCTCTCAGGAAACGGGGGCGAGAGCGTGAACCT
>VXBO01011708.1:270603-317541 GCA_013400135.1 Rhinoptilus africanus | reverse complement strand
GGGCCGTAACCCGAGCTCTCCCCACCCACGGGGGACGGGGCGCCGCGGGTGGGAGACCCGCCGTCCTCGCCTTCCTCAGCCGCCTTCCCCGCGTGTGAGGGACGGGCTGCCCCACGCCGGCGGCCTCCCTGGGGCTGCCGAGAGCGGGTGGGGGGGGGAAGCGCTGGTGCTTCCCGCAGGCAGCCGCTCGCTGGGGTTTCTGTCCGTCCGTCCGTCCGTCTGCAGCCGCCGTTGATCTCCCGTTCCTTCATGGTCTTCTTATGGGGAACAAACGGTTAACGCCGTGCGGTTTTGTGCATTCCCTCCTTCCCTTCGCCCATCTTCTCTCCCCCTCTTATAGACCAACACGTCGTGACCTTTCTGTCTGTTAAGAAGAGTATTAAGGTGATTATTATTTTTGTCAAAAGCACCATCCCGCTTACGAGCAACCTTTCCCAAGCTGGATTTCTGCTGGCGGTGGTAACTGGCCCCTCGCCCACCCGGGACTTGCCCACTGGGACCGTGACTGGAAGTTGTTGACAGCACATGTACCACAGGCTCCTCCAGCGAGCCACCCAGGGTTACAGCTGGAAACTCCCGGTGGGAGCCCAGGCAGCGGTGAGGCGGGACCCACTGCCAGGTGAAAAATACCCCAGTGAGGCTGGCATCCCAAGCCCCGTCTTGTTTGGGAAGTGCTCAGTCCTGGTTTTCCCGGGAGTGTGGTGCTGGGAGGGGTGTCGGAGGTGGTAGAGGTGAGGAGAAGTTTGTGAGTAGAATCAGGGGGTACTAGGAAGGTGGGCTGGGGAGGGAGGAGGGCTTTGCAGGGAGCTGGGGTGGTGTGGGAGCAGGCTGGAGGTCAGGGAAGAGCGGGCAAGGGGAGAGAGCACAAGTGATGGAAACAGGGGGCTCGGCCCTGTGAGTGCTCCCCCGTCTTTGTGTGTACGGTGTGGTATGATGCTGCTGAAGTGAATGGTTTGATGTGTGTTTGTGGGATTTTTTTGCCTGCCTTTTCTTTTTTAAATTTTATTTTTGGCCTGTGACCATCTCTACTGTAATACAAAAATAACCTGCTCCTGGGCACACCTAGCATCTTCCTTCATACACCAAGCAGCCGCCTGGCTTGAGTCTTAACGCAGGCGCCCGTTAACCCTGGCTCTGTCCAACTGGGAGTGTCCCTGGGAAGGAGTTGTCTTCCCCTGTGTGGTTATCTTGGCTTGTGGGGACGGAGACGAAACCACAGTTCCCCTTCAGAGGAAGGCGCTGGGCTGGCCTCAATAATTGTGTTAAATCTCTTCTAAGTCAAAATTAAAAATAAGTAACGCTACAAAGTGAGGAGGAACAACAAGCCACCCGCTGCCCTCTGAGCGCCTGGTGCCTGTGAGGGCAGAAACAGCCCTGGTGAAGCTGTTTGTGTTTGGGTGGTGGGGTATGACTGTGATGCAAGCAGCAGAAAAACGATGGCACACCAGGGAAGGCTGTGGGGAGAGGGGAAGCTGAGGGCCTGTAGCATCTTCCAGTGCAGCTAATGTGTCCCGAGATGTTTCACATCTCTTGCTGCAGGCTGTGGAAAGGGCGAGGAGGTTGGGCAGATATCGCTGTCAGCCTCAACTGTTTACAAGCTATGAGTTAGCCTGCTCAGGCTGCCCCCACCCCAGCATTTTTAAGGAGTGACATTGGAGTCCTTGTTGGCATCCTTCAGGGTAAACCAGATTTGCAAGTTTATGCATATCTTCATGCAGACTTGGACCTGGAGTTTATTTTTAATGAAAGTTGGGGATTTTATGTAGTGTGACCTCAGTTAAAGCAGTGAATGCTCAAGAATATGGGGCAAAACCATGAAAGCAGGCAATGCTGATGTTAATTGCTCATTTTTCACCAACCCCTTCTTTTTCTAGGATTTCTGTCTTGACTCCTTGCCTCCCTTTGCGAGGTGTTTCTTGGTCGTGGTGGAGAACAGAAGAGAACTTGTCAATAGCCAGCTGAAAATAGTCAATAGTGCTGATAATATGACTGATTTTTAATGTAACTGGCTGTGTCATGAGGTCCTGGTCTGGGACCCTGATGGTTTGTTTCATGTGGGTCATTAGCCGCAATGGAAGACTAATGACTGTGGCTGACAACTTGTGTCTTCACAAAATAGGAGAAAAGGTTGGCTTTTCCCCTAGAGCGGATGGGAGATTTGAAGTGAAAGTTAGTTCATCTGTCCCTTCCCTTCAAAAAAATGTACAGCACATTTTTGAAACTGAGTCATCAGGTACAATTTATTTCAAGTATTTTTAAGCTATTATGAATTTGATGCACTTTGGCCACATGCTCACTGGAAATTTTAAGACAGTCTTGCTCAGATTTGCTCTGGCCTGGGCTCAGAAAGGCGATGAGGGAGTTTCCTTGCTGGGGCCCTTTCAGATCCACACAGCGCACAAGTGTCTTAAAAGGATTGGGGTAGCCACCATACAGTACTTGCTCTGCAGAGGTGGTATAGGAGCAACATAAACTATCCGGCCCCGTCTTTCTGGCCAGCCTTTGCTGACGGGGGTGAGCTGGCAGCTGTTGTGGTCAGAAGCAGGAAGAGGTGGAATATTTTGATGCCCTGTGCTGTTTGGACTAACTGGGAAGGGAGGGTGCAAGGCTTTTGTCCATCAGCCAAGCCTGTGCCGAAGGCCGTGCTGCCTCCCCCTGACAGACCGGCGTTACCTTTTGACTCTCTCTGAGCTGTGCTTCTTGAGAGGTGCAGCATGGGGTTGGGTGCCTGGTGTGCGGGGGGCAAATCTCCCCCCCGGCAAGTCACTTTGTCATGGAAGTCATAACAGGGATGTACAGGAATGAATCTTCAGGAATGATTATTAGTGTCTGATGACCTGGCCAGGATTGTGTAATGACACTGAGTAAGAGATAAAAGCTTTTATATCCCATAAACTTGGTTCTTGCTTCAGGGTGAACCGTAAGGCTTTTGGAAACCTGTGAGTTTGATTGCTCTCTGGTAACTGCAAACAGACGCAAACGTTAATCACTTGAAACGATTCCTTATAAGAATAGACACGGACTATAGGCAGGAAAGTGAAAGAAGAGCTAATTGCTATTTTTTCGGTGTGTTTTTTAAATCACATTTAATCCTGCATATGTGATTCTGCGAGTGACCCAGCAGCTCCAGCAGTTTATTAATTTATTTAAAACAGCTTTGTAGTTCACCTTGAAAACCACTTCCTGCCATATGGTTGTATTATTTCCCTATGCCACGTTTTTTGCTAATTATCAAGACCATTTGCTTTAAAATAGGTGTTTTTAATTTCACAGCCTTGTCTGCCTCTCCTGCTTGATCCTGCCCTGGAGTCAAGAGGCTGTGTCTGTTCATTCTCCATGGCAACAGGCTGTGATTTACTTATTTCAATTTAATTAAAAAGCAGCTATCAAATTCTAGGCATCTTATATGTTCCTTATATTAGAAAAATATCAGTGGATCAGTCTCCACAGCAGATCTGCCAGCCTCAAAAATAAAATGCTCAGCCTGAGCCACTGGTTTCTCTCACAGTCTGTCCCCTTTGGAAGAGTTTAGGGGAGAGGGAGGGGTGCTGTGGCCTGTCCTCAGGTGGAGCAGACGAGGGCTGCTGGACTGAGGTCTTGGGTAGGATGCAAGTTCTGGACTCCTGTGGCATTGCTGATAACACCAGCGTATCAGTTTAAACCGCAGGACTACCTGTTCAAGGCCGTTAGTTCACCTCTCTCCGCCTGCTGTTGTTGTGCAGCTGTTGGGAGGTTTTGGAGCTTGATGGGTTGGCATGAACACCCAGACCTTGCCTGTAAGGGGGAGCATGGGTTGCGTGCCCTGTACATGGACTCCCACTTGCTGGGACAGGCGCTTTCTGCAGCAGCTACATCTGCTGAGCCATTTTTGGGGCTAGTGCGAGGTTGTGATGCCGTTGGGTGAAAAGAGTAAAAGTATCAGTGGGCACAAACATCTATACTTGCTGCAGAGAAAATGGCAGTTCTGCTAGAAATGTTACAGTGTTTATCAGCTCTCCTCATGTGAGAGATTTTACAAGTCCAAATGCTTTGTGTTGTGTTTGGTTTTTTGGTTCATCTTGAAGCCTATCTGTTTTACCATGCGTGCATGATACGGCTTTTGGTTTTAAGCTAGTCACAGTGCAGAAGCCCACAATGCCCTGTTGGTTTAAGCACGCCTGGTATTTCTGTGCAGGCTAGAAATGAAGGCCTTAATCCTAAATTAGTTTTCCAAGTGCTGTGGTTGTACAAATACTAGTCTGTGGCAGTCAGGGATAAAGAAACATATGGGCAATGAGAGGCAGATGTTGGCTAAAAAGGGGATGGTGTCAGGGAAGGCCCTTGGGGATAGCTGGATGAGCGGGGTGAATTTACTAACCTACAGGTGTTAGGTTTGGTAGTAAATGGACGGAGTGTAATTAAGGAGTGCCAAAATTAACACTACTTTTTGTCTTCAATACCAACACCCCAATTCTTAATAGGATTATTTTCCCTTGAAGGGACTATTCGGATGACTCAGCCTTTGGAGTACCTGCATGCTGGTGGTGTTTTCTTTCTAGGAGAAGCTGGGCCTGCTGAGTTGTATAACTAGACTCAGGTGCTATTTCTGAGCTCTGCTAATGTATGGAAGGAGAAAAGTTGCCTGTGCATTTTTATTAAGCCTTAAGGAGCAGTTATCATCAGAAGAGTGCTTGCACAAAACTGCACTACCTTTTTTTTTTTCCTTTGGTGTTGCTACTCCTGGTGCTTTTTCAAAGTCACTGCTGGCAATTTTAACAACAGGTTTTTGCTTCTCCTAGCCCTGCCAAAGCCTGTGAGGCTATGGCAGAAAACGTTGGATCTCTCCTGGCTTGTCTTCATCGATTAAAATTATGTCCAGAGTTTCTAACTGCAGGTTCCTAGTGATCATGCATCAAATGGGAAGACCCTCTTTGAATGCATGAGGTTATCAGTTAAGCATGAGTTTACTAGCAAAGCCAGCATGTTTGGTCTGTGGGATGCTGAGCGGTAAATCTGAAATCTCATGATGTTGTTTCTAATAAAACCGGAATGAACCCAAGCAAAACCTAAAAGCAGGCTTTTGTTTGTTGCTGTATTTAAGCAGGTACATTTAAGGAATTTATATCCCAACTGGTAACATCCCTAATTCTTTATTACTGGTTTTACTAGAGTACAGTCATGATCTGTATTCTTTAAGAGTTCATCTGTTCCTCTCGCTTATCCAGCTTTGAAGTAGACCACGCTGATATTAATTTCTGTATAGCCTGTAACCTCATCTATAAAATGAAGGGAATACTTCATACAGGCAGCTGTGAAGTTACATTTATTGTCTGTAAATTGCTTTTAGTAATTGAGCAGAGGAGGTGGAGAGGAATAAAGACAGTGGAGTAATATGGGCTTGTTGGTTTTTTTAATCGAAAAGAACTGTGTTATTTTTGTTCATCTGATGATGTGGAAGATGATGGGGAAAGAAAAATGCTTTATCAAGAGCACCCTGAAACTAATTGTTAAGTTTGTAATGAAAACAGACATTTCTGAGCATAGTGATGAAAGCAGCCATCTTGTTTGAGAATAACAGAGTCCAATTTAGAAATAGGTGCAATTACTGTTGGAAAACCTGCAATATCTCTTGTATTTCTGTATGGTTTGGGTCTGCTCAGTTTCAGTGTCATTGTTTACCTACGTGGCTGCCTTCATTGTCCAGTTCAGAAATGCTATTGGTAGGTAGAGCCTAATAATAGATAAAACTCCCTGTTTCAAGATTATTAGCAAACACCTCTATTGCAGACTTTTCATACAGGCCCCTTTTTTTGTGTGGACCAGTATACTTGTTGGGTGAAACCCCAGCTTTACATGGATAAGGATGGATTTTCTTGCTATAGCTGAACCATTCTAACCACTTACTCTTTCTAAGAGGGGTGGGTGGTCATACCTTGCTCGTGGCTCCGTGGACATATTCCTTGCCTTGTGTCCACTCTGTTGCTAAATGGATCCAGCTTGTTCGGCTTTTGGAAACCTGACTTGCCCAAAAATATAAAAAAGTGAATAGTTTTCTCCTGGGACAGAGAGCTGAACATGCTCACCAGGTTCAGGCTAGTGTGAGAGCTGCCGCGCAGGAGGGGCAAGATTTGTTTTGCAGTAGTGAAAGGTAGGGAATGAAAGAAAGGTGGAAATGGGGCCCCCCTTTTTTGGCAGCAGTGAACTATTAGCCTCATTCAGCTGTAATGTGAAACCTCGCCCTCAGCCTTCATTTTCAGGTCCCTCCCTTCCCCTGCACTCCTCTCATTCTTTCCCCACGTTTCACTTTTGCGCCTCCAGATGCTGACTACATTCCCAAGCAGTATTTTCAAAAGGGGAAAAAAAAGCAAAAAGGTTGAGTTTCACTGCGTCTGCAGTAAGAGACGTACCGTAGTTCCCGAGAGCCCATTGCTAACAGCCCATTGCTATGAGCCTAAGAACTATTATTATTATTATTAGGCTGATATATTATTATTAAAGGACTCAAAAAATAGTAGCCATAACCCTCCTCTGTGAGAGCGGAAAAGGAGACTGCCTGAGAACATAGGTGTAGGCTGAGCTTGTGAAACAGCTTCTCCAAATGTGGTGATGGTGGCCGTTTGGACTGAGGTCTCGGAGTTGGTGGGACCATGTGGTCCCTGAGGCCTGGAATAAATGGCAAGGGCAGAGAAACATTTGGAGAATTTTCTGCACGCCTGTGGTGAGACAGGCCTGAAGCTGGGTATCACAGCATCAGGAGGAGGTCTCTCCATCTCTTAAATGTGACTTACAATTGCTCCGGGTGCAAGTACATGACTAATTTTCAGGCACCAGCAGAAATTGGGAAGGCCTTGCATGGGAAGCTGCTGTGGTAGTGCAGAACAATGCTGTCTTGCTCCGGGGATGCGATGAAGCCATGAGTGTGCTGAAGCTCAGACTCCGTGGGAACTGGCCAAGGCGAACTTTGCTTCCAGTGACCAGCGTGAACAGTGTTTCTGCCTCGGCTTTGGCGTTGATGGATCGGTGTATCTGCAATATCCCTAGCTGACTGCAGGGAAGGAGGGATGTGTCACCTAACGAGATGCATGGCCCAGCATCTACTTAGCAGGGGCACAGTGCAGGTCAGAGTGTACATTTGGGAGACGAGATGGAGGCGTCTGTTGGCCTACAGTGATTGCTTTATGGCTAAAGGAGCAGATACTGTGTCTGTCTGGTGAATTTTATACAGCATGAAGGTGAAGATGATGTCAGTGAAGAGTAGTGTGCCAGAGGCTGCAGGATGCAGTGAGCCTGTGCATGGGTGGACCGACCAAGCGGCTGTACCTGGCAGGAGGGGCAGGTTGCAATCAGTGTAGTGCACAAATTGGAAATGTGTGTGCAGCCATTTTCAAATAAGGAAAGTAGTAGGGAGGGACGAGGAAATTTGCCCCAACTTGAGAGTTGTTAGAGGTTTGTTTCGTGCTGTACTGCAGTTGGTTGGGGCTTTTTTTAAGCATTTGGCTCTAAATTCTTCTCGTTGGTATGTGAAGACATTCTGGCAATAGAAAGATTATTGTAGGGTTGTGTTGCTTTGCATGGTAAGATTATACACTGGGTGGCTGTTACAGTGGGTTTGTGTTCCAAGGATGGAGTGAATAAAGGAAAGAACCAGTGTATTGATATTAAATAATGGTGCCACTGGATGTGCTGAGTACAAAGTGTCTTTGTTTTCAAGGATATGGTTTTTTAAAGTCTGCCACACTTATAAGCCAGCTGCAATATTTTTTTTTAAAAGACACATTTATAATAGAGGGGGCAATATAGAAAATGCTGTAAGTAATCTCATTGAGGAGTATGTTTTTCTTTCATCTCCTTGCACATGCGTGCAGCCTCTGGGGAAGATGTTAGTGAAGGAGCTGGATAATCGGGGTCTTCTCTGGAGCTGCCATTCTTCTGATTGATGTAGTGGGTATTACCTGGGGGATGTGTACAGATGCAGGGGCTGTCTGGGGTTTCATCTCTGCAGTCTCCCTTTTTTTTCCACTCCTCTTGGATAGAGATGTGTATCCTGGCACTTTTGTCTTCCACCTACATCTCTTTCTCATCTGTAAATACTTGCTGATTTTTTTTTAATTGTTGTTCTTCTGGCACATCTTCAATTGTGCTTGTAGTTGGTGACTCTCCTCCTGTGCTGCTTAACCTGGCTCATGATGGTGGGTGTTCCTGTAAGCCAGTCTTTTCCTGGATCTCTTCGCTGAATTTTCATGCAATCTGCCCAGTCTGCGCGCTTCTCTGCTGTTGTGTTGGTCTTTCTAGCGAAGATCCAGGTATCCTGTTTGACTCTCGCAGTGCTGCAGCTGTCCTGTGGTGTGAGAAGGAGTGCAGTGAAAGAAGCAGCCGTTCAGGGCCCTGTTTGTCCTCAGACTGGAAATGTTGAGGGTACATTAGAGTTCCCATGTAGGACTGCAATAATTAAATAGTGCTGGGGGAAGAGGGAGTAGAAGAGCATGTGATGGTCACTTCAGATAGATTAACAAAGAGGGGCTATTATGGTGCCAGCAGAAGACATCCTTCTTTGGAGGTTCCTAGGCAGGAAATATTTAAAAAAGCTGTCCCAGAGAGTGAGAGGAAAGCCCAATAGGTCTGTGCTATAATTAATTGTCCAGATACCACTGGAGGAGCAGCTTGGAGAAGGGAACTCATACATGAGCCGGGTGTGGTGTAGAGAGGGAAACGGGAATTTCCTGAATTTTGCTTGCAAAGCTCAAGTGTAGAAGGAATTTTAGACATAATAGATGTAAAGAAGGACTAAAATTAATAGGTAGTTCCTTTTTTTTTTTTTTTTTGCACTGCATGCTCCTGGCTAGTGTTAGTTGAACATCAATTGAAGCAGTACCGAGCATGCTTGGGAACTGGAGACATTAAGCAGAAAGAGAAAGTGAATCTGATTAGCTCTGCTTTTCATGCATTAAGCAGAAAGACGGGCTGAAATGTGATTGCAAACAGATAATAGCAGCAGGCTCCTGAGGCACCACCACGACCCAGCATATGGGGTGATGGATCTAACCATGCCATAGAACCGTTTCTTGTAATAGAAGCTGCTTCTTTTTATGTTGCGGTTTCTGTTGTACTTTCTAATTATCCTGTTCATCGCTGTCTGCCATTTTGAGCCTGGCCACACGGGATGGCTCAGCCCCCTGGAATGCGTGCCCTGTTGAGCAGTTCTGCCCTGAATAGTAACTGTAGCACTGGTAGCCAAACGGTGTGAGGGAAAAGGTGCCAAGGCTCAAGAGTCCTAGCTATTTTCCCCCTTATTTCCAAGAATAATGGAAGTGGCAGCTGCTGCTTTTGCCATGCTGAGAAAGATGAGTGCTGGTGTTGCATGTAAAGCTCTTAACTTCCCTCTGAAAGCGCAAGTATTGGGGTTTGACAGCAGAAGGTTCTTAGTGACCTGAAGAAAGGGGCATCTATCAGGACTAATTATAAGTAATAAAAAAACCTGACTTTGCTACACCAGCCACTTTCGCAGCATGGTAGCAGAGATCACGGAGCCAGTTCCAGTCCGTTGCCTCTCCTCCCACATAGGGCAAACGCAGCAGAGAAAACAGGCTGGCAGAGGCTTGGCTGGTGCAGGCTGGAATTGGCACTGCCAATAGAGCATCCAGCATCCCTGCGTGCTGCTGGGGGAGTTTTCTGTGTTGATGTGGTGACTCCTTCCCTGAAACAGGCTGCTCTCCTTTCTTTCCACCCAAGGTTTTCATTCATGGAAAGCCTAAATAACCCTTTCCAGAACTGGTGTGGATTGGGAGAATGCAAAGGGAGTGGGAGAGCAGAGCTCTCCTTAAAATGTCTGAACAAAGCAGAGTAGTAAGAAGCTCGTGTGTGTGTGTGTATATGTATTTTAAGGCCAGAAGGGGCGGGTCAGACTGGTGTTTCCGTGACCTTTTCTCAACTGTGTCTTGCCTTTCCTGCCTGCTGCCTTTCCTTGTCTGTCAGGGGACTTCCACTTCCTTCCCACTGACCTGCAGGGCTGCAGGCAGCCTCCCTGCCCTTGTGGCAGCTCCCAGCTCTGGCTCCAAGCCCAAGCTAATAATCCCGACAGATTTTACTGGCTTGTGCTCTGCTCCGTGCCTTGCTGTAGGGGAGATGGTGTGCGAGGTTGTGGTTTGCATGACTTTCGGCATCATGCTGGCCCTGGGATTCCACCTGGCGGCTTCCATGTGAAATCCAAACCTTGTAATAAGCACCGTCTGAGACTCTGGTAGAGCCTGGCTTTGCTCAGTGAGGCCTCTTGCTTCCCTACCTGCAGGTGACCGGCTAGCACAGATGTCGTCCAAACACACCTTCTAATTGTCTCTGGCTGTCCGGATGATTGCCAGCGGTATGGGGTTCGGGTGGAGGTAGGAGGTGTTGATAGCCAGGAAAGGAAAAATTCATCAGGTACCAGAGAGGATAATGAAGATCTCCTCTCACCATTCTCCCCACGCATCAAAGCACACTTAGAAAAAAATAGAGCGTTCATCTTTGACCCCCATTAATGGCTGGCTTGGTCTGCGTAAGAGTTTTATGAGTCTGCTGCTGCTCCCACAGAGTTTAATTATTTAGAGCGTGAGGTGGAGGTTTGTGCTTTCGCTGCTGATGGCCCGGGGTTCAGGCCCTCCTGACGGGCCAGGGGGGTTGGTTACAAAGGCGGTCTGACTGGGTTTGCAGCCGCTTGCTCTGAGGAGCCTAAGGGAGGCGCAAGCTGCAACTGTGTAGTCCTTGTCAGGGCTGGGAGCGTATCCTTCTCTCATTGTGTGAGCTCCTTGTGACTGCATCATGTTGAATTCAAGGTCTATGTCCTTATCTTCAGGGTACTTAATGGTCTGGACCTGAGATGCCTTAAATGACTACCTGAAGCTGACGGGCAGGCATGCTTGTGACAGATACAGCTCGTTGCTGAGTCTAGAGCCCTCCTGGTCACTGGTAGAAGCTTTAGGGGCTGGTGTAAGACTCTGGTGGTGATACCTGACTTATCAGACCTGGGCTACATGCCCTTCCCGCTCCTTGCAGTGGCATGCCTTCGCCTGCCTGCTTTCTGCTAACAGCCCCCTCCCATTTCCCCTAGCTTCTGCTCCTCACTGTAGCAATCACTTTCCTGCTGTAAGATCTTCAACTGGCTGCTCCCTTCCCTTTGTAAGTACATCAGCTTGTTCTTGCCTTCCCTGCTTTTCCCCATCTCATTCTTCTTGGCTGCTAATCCTCCCAACGCTTGGGAGCACAGAATAAATGTAAGAAGCAACCGGGCAACAAACTGATGTGCCCAGAGACCTTTGTGAGTTCCCGTTCACAAACAGATGGCCGGACAGCTAGACCAGGAGTATTTCCCAGCTGTCCTGCTGACCATTCAGCCCTGTTTCGACTTCTAGTGGGAAGTTGCCCAGCTCCAGGTCAGTTGACTGGGACATGGGGTGGTCTGACGCATCGGCTGGCCTGCTAGAAGTAGGGTCACACTGATCATGCTGGCCTCCTGGCCACTGCTGGAATGGGTCAGTTCCTCTTGGGGTTGTGCCGCCTCTTAGATTGACAGGTCCTGAGGGCTTGCAGTGCTCATCAATGCTGAAATGAAATGGTGGCAACTGTTTGCTGCAAGACTGTAAGTGGAGGGTTGTTTCAGAGCAAAAGTAGTTGGTATTGGCGGATCTGGGTTTAGCTGATAGCAAAATTAATTTATGGACAGACTGGGAAGCCTTGTGTAATGTGGAAGGTTCACACTATATTTCTTGTACCATGCCCGTTGATAATGAAAATGCCTATCACAGCAGAGACTGAGCTAACAGATCGCCTGGTGTGTTGTTGCTTCTGAAGGCTGAGCTCGTTGTGCATGCTGGGGCTCACTTCTGTACTCTGCCTGCTGCTATTTGTTACCCCTTGAGCTCAGGGACCACTTGAACCTTCACCTTCTCGCATCTGCTCTCCTGCCATCTCCTCGTACGTGCCTGATCTCCTGTCTTCTGCTGTAGTAAGGGCCTGTCCAGGCTCTTGGTTACATGCCAATGGGCTCTTCATGCTACCCCTGTTTACCCTGGTTTATCTCTTCCCACTCCTTTCCCTGTTCCTATTTAATTTCCTTTGGTATGGGACTAATGTTCCAGGTTGTGTTTGGAGACTGGGTTGATCTGAGATGGCAGAAAGAGGGAGGAGGGGAGGGAGGGGGTGGGTGCTGGTGGATGTGAGTTTCTGCCATCAAGTCGGTCTTTAATCTGTTGATTATTACAGACCTAGCTAAATCAGCTGCGTCTGCTAGACACATGCTAGGTGCTTTGTGTCCTGCCTCCATATTCTACTCTGTTTTTCTATTTATTTTTTTTTCTGAAAATTAATAGGATTCTGACCATTGATGATTAAAACATCGCCTGGAGCTTTGGAATGGATCAGATGCATCAATCAAATGTTACCACATTGCATCCAAAGAGAGGAATGCCATCCAGCTGCGGGTAGGGTCTATTTTTTCTTTGCCCCCATCAGTGTCTAGAGTTATTGGAAACCACCTTGGTTTTTTAAATGCAAGAACTTTTAATAGAAAGTTCTAGTTTTAAAAATTAATTATTGTGTGAAAATTTGACTGCTTGCAATTTTTTTTACTGTTATGGAGTAATGTTGTGCCTCTTTATATTCAAAATGTTATTAACAATCATAAGGCTTTGCAGGGCTTTGGTAAAGAAAACATTTCAGTAACTACTTCATATATTTTGGGAAGGAAATTTGGTGTTTAAAATGAAAAGTAAATCTATTCTGATTACTAAGAAAGATGAAAATAATTTAACTTGTTTCAGAAATGTCAAAGTTCAGGTCATTTGTCCCGGTTCTAGAAATTAATGTAAAACAGACTAATACCCTTGCATAAACTGTTTCCCTTGCAAGAGGGGAGAGGAAGCAAATAGATGAGTAGGAAGTCACATCTTTGTGTGCTACTCATGTGTACTTGGCTACTGTGACAGCAGGTATAGCATGAGACCTGGAACGAAGTAAAAGGTTGGAGAGAATGTGAATCTGGAGCCTCACATGGGCTTAAAGCACAGGTTGCAGCCCGAGCGGCAAACTGAAGTGGCTTTTTGGCTCCCTTCCACTTGCTAGTGCATGGCTACCCATTATCTTCTCGCTGGTATGCCACTTGGCTGTTTCAGGAGAGAGGCTGCAGAGACAAAACACTTATCTGTCTCTCAGAAGGCGATGGACTTTCCAGGTCAGGCATGAGAAGATGTATGTTAGGGTTTGTGTCCGGAAGTAATGCTGTTCCAGTGTTGCTCACTTGAAATCCGAAGCGCCTTATGCTTCATGTTGATTTCCTGTTCTTGTTAAAATTGCTTTTGCTTTAGAGACGAAGGGTCTTAAAGCTGAGGGGTTTGACAGAGCGTGCTGTGGAATGATTCTTTTCTCCTCAGTATGTAAGTTTCCTGAATGAATGATTCTGAAGTAAAGGTTTCCCTGCAGAGCCTGCCTCTGTTGAGTTTTTACACTGTCACGGCAATAGCAAGACTAGTAGTGCTATATTTCTCTGTCCCTCATTGTGGACCTTTGTCAGTCATTTCAGCCTTGGCAGGCTGGGAGAGATGAGAAAAGCACGTATATGTTTTGCTGCTGTTCGCTCTGCGTATCTTCTTAGGGTAGGCAAAGGATTTTGGTCTCCAGAGAATGTCTATATGAAACCTTTTAGCAGTGCTAAATTTATAAAAATAATACCAGAAAATAGCATAATGGTGTCTCATTTCAGTCATCTCTGAATAGGGTTGTACTGCTTTCATTGGACGTCTGCAACAAGTGTGGCTCAGATGTTTGTGAGCTTTGCCTGGTTGCTGTAGGTGAGGGAGAGGTGAGCCTTTTATGGGTCCCTTCTGTGCGATGAGCCCAGCCAGGGTTTTGCTGCATGTGTATAATCAGTCCCAAATGTTTCTTTGCTGCTGCAGCTGCACATAGTTTTATTCAAAACTGGGCTTCATGTCCTCGATTCTTTCCCTCACCCTCTTCAAAAGGGAGGGAAATGGTCAGGTTGTCTGTGTGTTTCCTGAGTAGGTCTTGGTTGAGGTGAGGAGCAGAAGACTCTCTGAGCCAAATGAAAATGTGTCTTCAGAAATGAGGCTGATGTGAGGATGTCACTAGAGAATTCAGTTGGTTTAAATACTAGGTGTTAGTGTGTCTGTGCTTGTGCTGAATCCTGGAGTTAACTATTGCAGGCTTGTGCTTGGTGTTAGGAATCATCTGAACACCTTCCAGCTTGGCTGTCTACTAGGTACTTCTCCTTCAAGTCCTGTTTTGAAGCATGGCACTGCATTTCGGGAGGTTTTGGGGCCACTGGTGTAACACGCATGAACTAGTGGACGTGTTTCAGCGAGTCTGTGTTCTTGCAGGTACTGAACAGTTTGAGTCAGATCAGTCTACTTCGAGTGGTATTTAGCAAGTGGGTAAGTATTTTGCAGGAAGTTGGAGAGTTAGCTCCCATCTGTTGCTTGTGGTCCAAAGCGGTTGATTTAACCCCAGACAGTGGGGGACCCATAGGTTGGGTCACAGATAGATGGATGGATGGGACTGTCTAGGAGAGGAGAATGTTCTGCAAAGAATTTAATCTTGTATCTTAAGCCTGAAATAGCTTTACTAAGGAAAGACAGATTTCTAGAATAATTGTTGGGGGAAAACTAATGTTTCTTTAAAATTGAATTGCATTGTTTCAAATTCTGGTTTTGAACATCTTGGCTTGGAAAAAAGTTTGGCTCAAAAATTGCTCTGTGTATGCAGAAGGATCTGCAGAAAGATTAACGGATAAGAAGGAACTTGGTCTAATTGTTTTGTGTTGCACTCGTTAAAAGATTTTTTTCATTTGAGACTGAATTTTTTGCCATGGTTTGTACCTTTGTAGTTCAAACATACTCTTCTTCTGATTCTGTTTTGTTAAGTCTCCCTGAGAGCTTGTATGTACAGTTTGAAGAAAACAAGATGTAACTGAGTTAAGATTTCTTGAACTTTAATTTTAATACTTAAATTGCTTAGCCAAATGGCTTGGCTGCTGGTGAATTATTATAGTTCAGAAAGAAACTTAGATGCCTTGTTGGACTTTAGATATCTTGGTTGAAGCAATGAGAATGTTTTTTTTTCTCTTTCTTTCTTTTTTTTTTGACTGATAGGGGCTAGAGCCTTACTCCTTGCTCTGCACTTGCATGCTTCGTTTAATATACATATGCATTTGTAACAAAAGACTTTTTGCAAAGCAGCACTGATTTCTTCTGCAAAACAGAGAGAACTGGAAAGCTGAGCTGTAAGACTGTCTTTCCTCTTTTTTTTTCTCTCCCCCCTCCTCTTTACAAGAAGTTACTTTAAATAGGGAGCTGTTCAGCAGGTTGCAACCAGAATTCTATAATAAGATCTCTGTTCACTCTCCCTACTTTTTCACATGCAAAGTTGTGGCTGTAATTATATGACAGCTGCCCTCTTGGCTGACATGCAGCAGATTGAACTGGGGATCTCCAGAGCTAAAAGTGTGAGCTGCTACTCTGTGAGCTAAAGCTCTATAGCTGGAGGCTGTAATGATCTATATCCTTCCTGACTGAGTGTAGAAGGGAGCTGCAAAAAGCACTTGCTGAGTTATGGTGCATACAGGGTACTCACTGTGTACATGGTTACTTCCCGGGTGTACTGAAAGCTTTCTTTGAATGGTTCGTGAATTGCACAAACGGTTGTCAACTCATGGGTGCTTTAAAATGACACTCCATTTTGAAGCCTTTCTACCTTAAATAAAATAATTTTACTAGCCTGTTTGTCAGGCACAGATGTTTGTTGCTGTATGTGTATGTTGTGCTGAGCATGAGGGAGCCTGATGTTACTGAAGTCCTTCAACTCTAATGCAATGTAAGTGTTACCCATACTAAGCGCAACATGAAAAATTCTACGCCACCAGTGATGTTCAGACAAATTTGCCTTTTGTTTTGCCATTAAAATAGGTTTTTCATAGATGGCACCGTGGGAGCTTTGTAAAAGCAAAGGAAGGAGAAGCGGGAATTGTTGGAATCTTTCCTGTTTCCTGAGGACCAGGAAAACCTGAGCAGTGCCAGAGTTTGTCAGGCTGAGGAAAAATGAGGGGAAGTAGAACCATATGGAGCTTCATGAGTAGTGTCAGCCGTGGGTAGCTTCTGCAACCAGTGTTTTGTGAGAGGGGGAAGTGTGTTACAAGTTGAGACATTAATTCTGAACTTTGTGATGTTCTTAACACCTCCTTTCCCCCCCATTCCCAAACAAAAAAAAACCACCAAAAAGGGAGATAGGCGTCTGCTAGCTTTAAATGGGGCAAAATATGCATTCCTGTCGATCTGCACAGTTCAAAACCAAGCTGATCTTTTCCCTCATTCAAAAAATATAATTTTTATATATTTAAGGGAGGCAATTAAACATTAAATAAAGTCAAAACTGAGACAGGCTTTCAGACCTAAAACACTGAGTTAGCACCAGTCCAGTCTGTCAGAAACTTACTTGATACCATATATATTATTAACAGGGACGTTCTCTGTGTAAATTAAGATAATTTCCATATATGTTAGGTCATGTCCAATTATACAAGTCTGATCATACTAAATCATGGTTTAGTTAACGCCCTCCACCCTAGTTGCATCCTTCACTGCCTTTCTTTGCATGAATTCATGCACACAGGGTTAGTATAAAGGTACCTATAGCATGGACTAAGAAATTCCTATTTGCTCACCTCCCACCTCACATTCTTGTCCTGTATCACTGCTGTCATCCCACTGGTTGTGTGGATGCAACCATTGGTAGGGCCGTGGTGTAAGATACATCAGCGACCTGATGTACGTCAAAAGCTCCATCCCTCCAAATATGTGAAACGACCCAGGCTACAACAGTCTAGTCCACGGTACTGCCTTGCAAGCAGAACTTGGGCAGAACTGGGGAGGAGATGTTGCAGGAGGGGCAGAGGGAATTTCTGGAGTCAGTGTTACTCCTGAAAGAGGCGTCTTGTGGGACTGGCCCCATCAGGCCATCTCGCCAGTCCTGGGACTCAATTCTCTGCTTCCTGCCCCATCGCTCCTAACAGAGACAGTGGGATGAGGCTTCCTCCTCTTCCCCCAGGAACCTGTTTCACAGCCTAATAGACTTCACTGTCAGGAAACATTTCTTGATTATGCTTTAATCATGGGTGTCAAAATCCTTGGTCCCTGGAATGACCTTAGCCTGCATCAATACAAATGGCTTCCTTGCACACGATGCTTAGAGCCTGCCTGTCTCCCCTTCTCTGACATTTATTGGAGGTTTGTTTCAGCTGTACCTTGGCTAAAACTCAGCTGTCCTTAGCATCGCTGTTGGAGGCCATTGCAGAAGTACAGAGCTGGGAGCCCATATCAAGGTCCTGAGTTGTGATCTGAGACGGGCTGGTCACTCAGAGTAGGTTTTCAAGAATCCAGACTGCTGGCAAGTTCACCAAATACAAGATGAAGCAGCATTCATGTGCATCTCTACCTCAGATAGAGCCAAGTCTGAGGAATTGTTACAGCACAGCTATCCCCTGACCTAATTACATTGCTGTCAAACTCAGGAGTGTGGGTAAGGCTCAAGGATATTCCTGCAATCAGTTTGAATCAGGTCCCTCAGTTGGTTTGTTTTTATATGACAGAGTTTGTGTGGTCTATGTTGAAGAGGGTAGGGAGAGCAACGCACCCACCTGAGATGACAAGGGCTGTGGGGAGGCCCCAGCCCCTGTCCTGAGGTAACAGTAGCCAAGGGGAGGCTCTGTACTCAGGTGACAGTGGCCATGGGGAGGCCCCAGGCCTCCTCCTGAGGTGACCAGGGGCGAGGGGAGGCCCCACTCCCGTGCCCGGACCAGTAGGGTGTCCGCATCCTGGTCCCGCCTCACCCGGGGCCCAGCCTGGCCCTTTGTTCCTGTGCTGGCTCCCGGGCCCTGCTGGGACAGGCTGTCCCTGCCCCTGCGCTCCCCTCAGCGAGGGCCATTCCGCTCACCCAGAGGGCTGTCAGGGCATTGTCCCGCCTGGCACAGACCCACTGTCCCCCAAGCTGTGCCCTGTCCTTTGCAGTTGGTCCAGGAGCTCCTGCCTCCCAGTACCACCAGTTTATCCCGTAATAAATACCCACTGAGGGCCTGAGACTGGCTTCAGTCACCACAGGGGCACTGGGAGCTGCTTTTCAGTGTCCCTGGCCTCTCCCCACACCCACCTCTCGGCTCTGGTGGTGACAATAAACATCCCCTTGCCTCTGCCCTGTGTCTGCATCTCTGGGATGCTGGCTCGAAGGCTGGGCTGTGTGTGGCTCTTCACACTGTGCCTGGTTTTGCCCCCCAAAAGAGGGGGTTTGGTCGTGGTGGGGAGGCAGAGGTGAGCGGAGGGCTCTGCCATGGGGTCAAGGGGAGCCAGGCAGCCCTCCCTGCCCTCCTGGTGTGAGAGGGACAGGGGCAGGGGAAGGGGGAAAGGCAGTTGGCAGGGGAGAAATGTTTGAGGATTGTGTCAGGAACGGTGTGTCCAGGACTGGGGCAGTGACCGTGCCCCTGTACTCAGCACTGGTGAGGTCTCACCTTGAATGCTGTGTCTGTTTTTGATACCCTCATTCCAAGAAGGACATTGAGGTGCTGGAGCGTGTCCAGAGAAGGGCAATGAGCTGGTGAGGGGTCTGGAGCGCAAATCTTGTGAGGAGCAGCTGAGGGAGCTAGGAGTGTTCAGCCTGGAGAAAAGGAGGCTGAGGGGAGACCTTATCACTCTCTACAACTTCCTGAAAGGAGGGTGTAGCCAGGGGGGTCTGTCTCTTCTCCCAAGGACAAGAGGAAACAGCCTCAAGTTGTGCCAGGGGAGGTTTAGGATGGATATTAGGAAAAAATTCTTCATGGAAAGGGTTGTCAAGCGTTGGAAGAGGCTACCCAGGGCAGTGGTGGAGTTGCCACCCCTGGAGGGATTTAAAAGCCGGGCAGATGTGGTGCTTGGGGACGTGGGTTAGTGGTGGTTTGGGCAGTGCTGGGTTAATGGTTGGACTCAATGATCTGAAAGGTCTTTTCCAACCTAAGCGATTCTGTCATTCTGAAATACCAACCATGAGGCTCTGCAGCGAAGACTCTGTGTGCAGTGTATCCAGTTTGGGAGGTGTGGAAAATGAGTCTGCCTTGCTCTGTGCTCACGGCATGGCTCTCTCCCATGGCTGATGGCAGTTACTGCCAGCTTGCAGTGGCTGGCTGTGGGAGGATGGATGGGTTTCCTGGGGAGAGGAGTGTGCACCCACTGTGTCAGCCCTAGTACGCAGTAATAAATAGTCTGGTGGAACTAGAAGACTTCCCCCCCGGCCCCGTAGCACATAGCTGTTGTTTTGCACGTGTGGACTTCACATAAGAATTTGCTGTCTTCCAAATCTCTTCTCTTTGTTGCCGCTTGCCGAAACCCCTACATTCCTTGTATTCCCTTTCCAAGGTAGGATGAGTTGAGCAGGTTGCAGTGCTGCAGAGGTAAATGAATGTATCTTTGACTTGTATCATATCATTATGAAATCAGCTCTGTTTTCTGGTCTGTTCCTGGTACAGTCAGACATTTTGCTTACTCTCCTATCTGCTGCTGTGATATTGGTAGACCTCATTATGTGATGTCTTTTTCCAGAATGGATGTAATTACTCTGGAACCAGAGGGTGTATGAGCTGTTCAGATAATGACCTGTTAAACTGTTCACAACTGGAATGGATGTGAAACCAGAGCCCTGAAATAGCTTCCTTTAGTGTTTCTCCTGATCCCGTCTGCTGCGCCCAGGGTGGACCCCTCTGCATCCCCATCCTGCCTCTGTGTGATCCAGTTGATGTCCTGGTTCCCTTCTGCTCCTCACCACTCTGCCAGGGAGTTATTCCTCTGTTGTCCCCCCATGGTTCTCACTCCTCACCTGCTGTGGGTTCTCATCCTCCTCCTTGCTCCTCCTTTCGTCGGTGTTCTTGTCCAACTTTCATCGGTGCCTTACCATCATTGGCTCTTCTGCATAGCTCTGCCTTTCCTGCACTACCTGCTTCACAAGGGAGAGCTTTTTGCTTTCCCCCATTCCCCTGGGAGAAATAAAACTTATGTCTCATCTAAAGGTGCATAAAACCTGGCCACGCTGTCACCAGATCTTTGGGTTTTTATGTCCTGCTTGGCTCAGGTCGTCTCTTTCCAGTTAGCCATGCATGAAGTATCCCTCTTCCCTTATCTTTGTTTTCATGGGGTTTGCATGCAGCGTCTTGCTCTCCTGGGGCTCAGTGCCATGCCTGTTGAATCCAAGGGTGTAGTTTTACGAGCGTTGTTTTCAGCAGCTCCTGCTGCTGCTGCTGCTCCTGAGCTGCTTGTTCAGCTGTGCCGTGCAGCTGAATGTGCTGCTGCACACTGAACTGGATCAGGGAATTGATCTGGATTAAAGTAGCCAGGGTGGAGAGGAAAGCTGCTTAACCCCGCGATTTGCCCAAAGAAATACTTCAGAAACTACAGTTTAAGGGCACTTTGTCTTGATAGCGCTTTGACTAACAACCCCCTGGTTTAGAAATCCCTTGTTTAAATGTAGAGTTGCTGCCTCCCACTCTTCAACCCCTCCTCCCGAAGGAGTAACACCAGCAGCCACCTGCTTCAGGCTTAGAGCAGCTGCTGCAGGTTAAGATGTGCTGTGCAGCAGTTCCGCGAAGCGTGGGCTACAAAGCCATTCGGAAGGGTCGAGGACCCCCTGGAGTAAAAATGGACATGTGTCGAAGAGTGTGCAAAATCATCCTTGTTGTTCAGCGTCTTAGATTTAGAAAAGGCTTCTTGCTTACCGTAATTGCTGCTCTGGTTTTACCCTGAGCCGTATTAATGTTCCAGGACGTTGCTGTGTCACTAAGTTTCTGGGAAATACAGCATACCTCTGGATGCTGGCTTGAAGCTTTGAAAATCCTTGCCCCTGCCCAGCTCTGCAGGACACGTTTAACCTTCCCCATCCCTCACAAGGCTCTTGAGCGGAGCCCTGTCTGGTGGCTCTGCTCATGCTCCTCCACTCAGCTTTCACGCACCCTTCCCTGCCTTACTGTTTGTGTGCTCCCAACTTCATGCTGTCCTGGGATTAATTTTTGTTTAAGATCTTCGTTCCTTTAATGACAGCGGGAACTGAAGGCTGTTCTCTGTGGGGGCTGTGGTGTGCGGCTGTGCTTGAGGTAATGAGACTTGATGAAAACCTCTTGTTACTGTGGCAAGATTTCTTCCTTCTCTGTTTAAGAAAAGGGGAGGGGGGGGAGAAAAGAAAAAGTGACAGGCCCTGCTGGGTATGTTAATATATTTTTAATGGCTTGCATGTGGCTAGCTGAAGACTTATTTGTCCAGCCTGTGAGAAAAGTGGAGCAGCATGTTATTCTTGTGCACCTTTGACTGAGCTTAGCCAGGAGTTGAAATGGGAGAGAGGGAGGGTTGAGTGAAAATTTCACAGAAATCCTGATGATACAAATGAAATCTGCTAGAGATGGAGGGGGGTTGGGAGGGAGAGGAAGAAGATTGGATCCCAGATACCTCCTCCCCTCCTCCTCCCCAAATCTTCCTCTTTTTCTGGAATATTCCATCGTCTGTGATCATCAAGAGAGCTACTGTCTCAGACTGTGGTATTTCTACCACTGGTGAGGGGAGAGCTTTTTCTGAAATAATTGCCATATTCCTGATGAGAAACAAAAGGGTTTATGCCACGGTGGGGAGCTGGGGAGAGGAGGGAGCTGGTGGGGTTGCAGAGGGAGGTGCAGGTGGGAGGGTGCTGGGCATTTTCCCCTTCCAGCCTTAACGTGCTAGTTAAGCTGCAGGCAGGATGATGCTGGTGGTCTGAGCCAGCTCCTCGGTGCAATGGGGGTTTTGCTGCTTTCCTGTTCCAAACGCACACAGAGCGCTGCCGGGGTTGGGGGCAGCCGGGCTGGGGCAGCTGTGGGTCCTGGGGGTCAGAAGCCCAGCGGCCAGGGATGCGGTGTGGTGCAGCGGGTCAGAGCAGAGGTGCACTCGATGGAGCTGCGAGGAGGAATATGCACAAGGAGAGCGAGAGCTGCTGGCGAAGAATTAATGCTGCATAGCCCTGGTGAGAGGGGGAGAGAGCAAGCGGCGAGGAGCCCTGGCGCTAGCGTGTGCTGATTAGATAGAGCAGGCAGGAGAGGATGGCCTTGGTGACACATTGAGAGGCTGGCTGGAGGGGGGTTATGGTATGGACGGGTACGATGGACCAAGCCCAGCCCCCGTGGCTCCCACCACAGGAGGGTTGGGGCGGCAGTGGTATCTCTTTTCCATCCCTGCAATCTCATTCTTAACAAAATCCCAATCAAGGGCGATGTAACCCTGGGGCAGGAAGGACAGAAAATCAGGTAGACGCTAAACCAGTGTTTTCCCTGGTGCCAGTAACTTGTTGTTCCTCAGGAAACAGCTGCTGTGCCAGCTCCGTATCTCCTGTATTCAGCAACGAGCTCAGCTCTCTGTGTCCGCTCACAGGAGGTCTGTCCACCCAGTACTGGGCCCATGTGGTTTGGGGGGACCTCCTCCAAGTGAGGAAGCCAATGTATGAGAGGCATCTTCTCGTCAGGGCCGTAAAGGCATGCCAGCATCCATTGAGGCAGGTGCACGATTAGGGTCACTGTTGGGAGGAGGCTGGGAAGTTGTTTTCTTGAGTCCCTGCCCAGTCCTGGAGTAGCGTGTGTGAGAGTTGCCAACAGTCCTCGCCTGGCTTCTTGTTCCCATCAAACGACTGTAGTGCTGGAAAAAGTCCTGCTGCAGATGAATGCCCCTTCTAGGTGGCAACATCTCTGGGTGTTCCTCAGAGAACATCCCAGCAGGGCCAAAGCTCTATTCCTGTCTTTTTTTTGCCGGGGGTAGGGGGGAATTGAAAGTTTGACTGTATTCAATCTTGGAGCCGAGGAACGGTGCTAGACTGGCAATTCTATGGACGTCCTTTGTAGCCTGCCCCTGCCAACATACCAGATTGCTGACTCCCAGGCACACTGTCCCCTCTGATTTTTAAGTATCACAAAAACAGTTTGTGGGAGATTTCTCTGAGGATACTGTAAGTCTCTTTGTATTACAGAAGACTAGAAGCACATATGGTGAGTTACTGATATCTAACTGAAAGGACGGCAACTTGTTAGCCCTCACTGACCGGATTGCTTGGCTCATCTGACCATACCCTTACTTAGATTTAAATTAACTTTCAGCTGTTTTAGTAAAAAACAGTTTAGTGGTGAAGCAGGCAAATCAGGGATACATTTGTGTTCTTTATAAATCTGTCCACACACGAGTTTAATGCCATTTTACCCGTCGGCTTAAAGTGCTTCAGCTTGCCTCTCCTTGCGTAGGCAAGCCCTGGTTTTTGGTGAGTGTCCACTGCTTTCTTAACCTAGTTTTTCAGCTGGACTGAAGTTGCTGACGGCAACATGACTTATCCAAGAGCATGAGTGAATGTGAATTGGCACAAAATCAAAACCAGAGACCCACCAGGCTCCCAGTCCTATAAATTCTGGGTTGTTGAAGCCCTGCTTTGCTTGAGTAGCCAACAATAACAGTCAGCTAATACAGTCATATAGTATTATTTTTACTCAGGCCTGTTTCGCTGATAGTATGCTTATAAAACAATTGGAAGGTTTTTGTTTGTCTCCTTAAGCGTGCTTTTTAGTGTAGTGTCCAGACTAGTTATAAAGATGACCCAAAGGGAATGTTTGTTTTACACTGGGCTTGTACCAATTTATCTCTTCTCCCCCACCCTACCATGATGGATTTAAAAAATGGTGCTGTTAACAAGCCTGATATATCTAAGACAATAATAAAGAGTAACGCGTGCTCTGTATTTTAATATTTTGGGGGGGTTAGTTAGGGAACTGCTGCTCAGGCATAACGGATGTTTCTGTGAGCTCTAATACTTTAATTGTAGGTAAGAGAGTTTTGAGTCTACTGGCTGTCTTCAGCTTAAAACAACTGAATAAATACAAGTCTTGGTACAGACAGTAACAAAAGCAAGTGGAGACCAACTAGAATTTGACATGGGCTGAGTAAAATCCCATTCCCTTTTAGCATCACAGCTTTCAGTTTCTCAGTGTTTAGAAGGACATGATTTTCTTGGTCCACTGACTGTCATAGTCTTTCAGCCTAGAAAAAACTTCTATTGCTAGGTGAGGAAGATGGGGGAGGTAAAGGAAATGGCCAGAATTTTTGTCTTGACATTCTGTGTGTAGTATGTTTTTAAAAATAAAACAAAATCCCCAAACTAAAACAAAAAAACAAACCACAAAGCCACATGCATCTGTCTATTTTTAGTTTTAAAGATTATTTTAAGGTCATCTCTAGCAATCTCATGCTACAAGACACTTGCTATACCATCCCCTTTGCTAAGATATATCACCATAGCCCTGCTTTTCTGTAGGCACAAGGTGTGCAAGATGGTTTTCTTGCTTTCTAGTTGTTTACTGAGGCAGAGCTGAAGACACTGATTTGACTTTGTGGAAGGAAGCCATTGGGGAGGGTCTCAGAAGACCATAGAGTATCTTGCTGATGTTGTATGCAGGTGAAAAGGGGGCATGTTATTTCTGGGAGTGGAAAGGAGTCCCCTGACCTCAGTGTTTAATTCCCTTATGCAGGAAGGGGAGCACACAAGGCTGGGGGCACGCAGCTGACATGGGTGCCCACCAGAGACCTCCATGGGTCCAAGGAGGGTGTCCCAATGAAGTGGCAATCAGGTTTGATCATCAATTTAATAATCCTTCACCCGAAGCTTGCCCCCATGCCTCTTCTCTCACTCCTATTAGCCCTTCCCCCTCCTTGGGAATCTGCAGTCGCATTGTGGGGAGTAGGGAATTGCAGCCTGTGAACTGCACCCAGCAGCTCATGGTGGTGGCTGCGGCTGCTGCTAAATCAGCCAGCTGAGCACCTGCTGTCTCCCCGCTAAGGGAACTCAGCAGCCAGCTATTTGTTGTTAAAGTGACACTGTCAAAATAAAAATGCTATTTTAAGCAGGCTCTTCCTTGCATTCCTGAATAATGCACTGGACTATTAAACTAAATGATATTTAAGAAATCACACTGGTCTCCCATTTGCAGCCAGAGGGGATGGCCTCGAGCATCAGGTATGAATTACCTATGCGCCCTGCAACCACAACTTTGAATTCCATCAGGCTTGACTTAGCCCTGTATGCTGAGGTCGATAAATTGACTTCCACGCAGCTTATTATGTGGGGCTCTTTAAGATGTGACCTTATTAAAACCTGGAGTCCTCTCTGGACATTAACAGTCCCATGGCTGTTTACCTAACTATAGGGGAGGGTGTGGCTGCAGTGTCCTTGACAAAATCGGTTCCTTCCCCAAAATCTCCGCTGAGAAGGGCACGTGCTGGTCGTTCACTGAGCGCCAGACATGGCTGCAGCTTGTGGCTGAGTGGATGGAATCTTCTGTGAGGGGCATCAAAAGCAGATCTCAGCCTCATGCTAGTGTAAGGGCTTAGGCTAGTAGCAGGGAGGCCCTTCCCTGAACGGGTAGTTGCGTACTACACTTGATTACATTATACTGTTGGTGAGATTCCTGTTTTTCATTAAAAAAAAAAATATAAAAATTCCGGCTCTCTCTGGCCAGCTGTTGTGTCATTTCATAACCTCAGACTGTTTCCTTCCCTCCTCCTGACCTATCAGATCGTTTTTGTAGTGCCCTCAGAGCCGCTGCCTTCTCTGTCTCCTCTTGAACTTCCTGCCCCCATTCTTCATATGCTTGGCCACAAGTCAACATCGAAACGCCTGTGTGCTCAGATGGGAGTTCAAAACTGCTATGAGATATTTAATATGTGGAAGACAAAGCTGAATTGCTACAGACATGCGGGAAAGAGAAGGGAGTGACCCAGCATCCTAGGCTGAGGCTTGAGCTAGCGCCTGCTCTTTTCTCCCCTGCCTCCCAGCCTCTTGAGAAAGTTGGAGGTTTCTGCCAGAGTGTCACATCTCTGCTCCTGATTATGTTCCAGTGCTCTTTTTTCCTGGCCCTTTTCTTTTCATCCTTGCTCAGAGCATCTTGGGTGGCACGCAAGTAGAGAACAGGCCTTTGTACCTGACACCGGCTCTTTTGTCAGGAGGGAAAGACGAGCACCGTGGTTAGGGCACTGTCCCTGGCTTTGGTTCTCCTGTTCAGATGCTCTGCTGCCTGCAAAATGGGGCCGTTGCAGCCCACAGGGCTGGAGGATGTGTGTGCTTACAGCCTGCAAAGCGCTCGACAGCGGGAGAGGGGAAGGCTGGGGATCGACAGCTGCAGAGCTGCCCCTGCCCTGCAGTAGCAAAGTGGAATTGGCACCTTGGGCTTCACTGGGAAACAGAGGGTGAGAGCTAATAAAAGATCAGTTTCTAATCTTCTGGTTTTTGGGAAACGCTCAGCAGCAGCAGAAGTGCTGGAGCCGCTGATCTACAGATTGCTGTGGCTTGGCTTAGTCTTGTTTCACATTATAATGGTTTTCTACGAGCCTCTGTGTGTGTGTGTGTTTGTTAATGAAGGCTTTGGTTCAGTACAAGCTGTTATTACTGGACCACGATTTCTTGGTATCTTTCACAAGCAAGTGAATTTTCGCAATGTCCTGCCTCTCTGTATGCACATGCATGCACATGTGTGTGCACTTGGGGATCTTTCAGGATGGAAAGTGCAGTGGAAATGTAAAATACTATAATTATGTGCAGCGTTCGTTTCTATTTTTGCTCTGCAGTCAGCTTGGCAAGTGGAACTCTGTGTCTGGGCAGTATCATATCTGATCTGATCTATTTGTCTGTGCTTTTTTGCATTGTGGTTTACAGCCCTGCAATTGAAACCTTCAAGATTACTTAAAGATGGAATGAGAGTGTGCTTCCATTGAGCTTTGTAAAGGACATTTCTTCTAGTGCAAAATAATGGGCCTAAATGACTTGACAGTGTTCCTTTTAAATCCACCACTTGGTTCCTGAGGGGGCGGGGGCGAGGAGGTAATGTATAGGTCTTACAGGAATAAAGCCAGTGTTTTGTGCTCCCCTGCGGCTCTGCAGCAGTAGCTCACTGACTGACCCTATTAGCAAAGCCGTGCTGTCATCGCGGGCAAGTCCGATGTGTGGACAGGGGACTGAACTAAACAAATAGCGCGAAGTTGGGGGATGCAGCGAGGCTATGGCAGCGACTGCCAAATGGGGGAAAAATGAAATGCTGGTGGGGAGGAAGGGATACTCCCTTATAGCTCAGTGGTGAAAAAAATATGCGAGTCTTTACATCTCTCCAGTTTCCTTTGAAGGTGCAGCCGTGGGAGTGACAGGTCTGAGGACTTCCAGTGCAGCCAATGCCACGCAGCGCCATAGAAAGGCAGGTTGGGGAGGGTACATTTCTCTGAGCTGCTCCTGAGCCTGTGCACCAGCATCGCTCTCAGAGAAGCTGTGACTACTGCTGGAACCTCTTATGGATGAGAGGTAGAGCCGAGGCCTCAATCAATCGATTGTTAAAGATCCCACCGCACTTTTCACGAGATGAGGGGACAATAACCTCGGTGTCCTGGCCAGATTCCAGTTCATTACTTTCTGCCTGTCTAAAATTTCCCCTTCCCCTCCCCCTGCAGTTTATCCTGGAGAAGTTATCATTTGCTTCCTCTCCTAATGACTCACGGGTAATGCTGCTGGCACGCAACTGATGCTTTATTTCATCCTGGTGATGAGGGAGTGATCCCTGTGATTTGGGGTCTTTGGGCTGAAAGAGGTGCTATGGAAACACAAAGATGTTTGGAGTATACACATATACACAAAAGCGCTGTTGGTTACGGTTCCCTTCAGCTGCCGTTTCGGAACAGGTAAACAGGTTTTCCAGCTGCATCTTCCAGCTAAATCCAAATCATAAATGCGCGTGTGTGTCTTCAGTGTGTGTGTGTGTGTGTGCGCGCAAGCCTGTCTCTTCCCCCCCCCCTTCCGTCTTGGAACAAGAAGAATGTGTCAAGCCCTCTGGCTGCAATCCAGGACTCTCCGTGGAACTATAAATCGACCCGTCAGGGAGGGGGAAAGAGATTAACGTTGGCCGTCTTCATTAGTGAGTCCCCAGAGGAAACTGGGTCTGCCATGAGCCGTGAATGAGACCAGCTGAGAGAGGAGGGGGGAGAGTTTGCGGTTTTTATCACTGCCTCCAGAGACCCTGGAGGAGTGGAGGAAAAGAGTGTGATAGGGATGGGAGGATGTAAAATGAAGGAAGACGAAGCTTTCCAGCACATCACTCGCTCCCTCATTGGAGGGCAGGTAGCTGGTTGCTGCTCCTCCGCGCCAATCCCTGACCTGTGAGCCCATGTGTGTGGCTGGAGTACTTGGCATGCTAATTGGGAGCAGAGAGGAGCGAGCCCAGTGGCAGTGCAATGCCCTGCCATGCTAAACAAGTGCCGGTAATTGCATTCAAGGTACTTTCATTATGTCAGATTTTTCACAGAACCAGAAAAGTGCATTTATCATGAGCGGCATAATTCTTCTTGGGCATTGCTCCGGGTGTGTGTGTGCTTAATTCCCTGCCCCCCTCTCTCCCTCCCAGAAAGATGAAAGTAATTCTTGCCTATGTTTCATTCTCACTTGCACACTGATTTTTACAAATAGCTGCTTTGAGCTTCAAACAACAATCTCTTTCTTCCTCGCTCTGTTTATTGTGTATGTTTGCACTGCAGGCTCATGCAAACACATGCATGCACTAAAGTACACGTGTGCTAATTGTTGTTTTTCCAGGCTAAAAGAGGGAATGGAGGCTGCAACTGCAGCTAGCAATGTTTCAGGTTCCCTTGTAAAGTCCCCAAGAGCCTGGATTGTGGTGGTGCTCCTACCAGTAAAATCTGGTTTAAGCTGGTAGTTGTCTTCCCCCCCCCTGCTTCTTGCAGTGAGTGACGCAGGCTCGACAGCTCCAGATAGTGATGCTCTTTATTCACGGAGCAGGCATCACACACATTGTGGCAGTACCAGCTATGAACGCACACTGTTCCTACCAGGGTACCTAGACGTGACCTGAAGGGACCGGGAAGAGGGAAGCTTCTTGTCTGTGCCTGTGTGGTCCTTGTCACCTCTGCAGCATGACAACAAGAGAACCAATTAGTGTCAGTTGCGGTGGCGGTTCTTACTGATGGGGACAGAGACCCGGCTAAGATGTGAACCGAGACATTGTATGTCTTCCTGCGCTGCCTCCCCGCAGGTCTCTGGGGTGGGAGAGTCGCACTTGGGAACAAGGGAGCTCTTGGGAAATGCAGCTGGTGCCTGCAGCCACGCAGGTTGCTGGAGGTGTGAGAGACCTTTGCAGGCGGTTGCAGTTACCCATCTGCCTGGCAAAGATCTCTGCTAAAACTTGCTGTCTTCTTCTCCCTCCCCTCCGCACCGCTGTGTTTTTGTTCTCTTGGTGTTTTCCCCTTAGACAACTTAGTGCCCTCAATATGTGCACGGCTTCCTTTCTCCACTCTCCCTTGATATCCGCAGTCCTTTGTAAAATACAGTGCAAGGCTTCGCCTTTGCCTTTATGCGCCCCACCGGTGCGTAGACACCTCTGCTGTGGAATTTGTCAGCTTCTTGAAACTGTTTTCTAACTAACACTTGCAACGCAGCTGTGACTTGTGGTTCTAGGCAGCTAGTATTTATGAAGTTAAATGATGCTCCTTGCTATTAAAAGTAATAATCCATTATTCTGATATTGATAACAATTTTTTAAAATGTTCTGGTTTGTAAAGACCAACCCATAACTTATAGATCCCTAGCTTCAGATCTTTGCAGGCAAAACTCGAAAAACAACTAGTAGTATTTGGAGTAGAAATGTGGGCAGGAAGGCGAACAGAAAGCTGGGGGAAAGGAGCTGCTGTTGATGTGAGAGTACTACTGGTCCTAAAAAGTGGCATTAGTGAGTCAGCCCCAGAGCTGGTCTGAAAGCCAGGAATCCTGCTGCTTCCTGGTTCCCTTTTACACCTCTCACTGTTCCCAGCTGAGGAGCGCGCACTGATGTTTTGCCAGACCTTGGAAGGAGAAGAAATAAATGATGATGTGTAGAAGGGTAACTGCACTATGGTGTGTCGTAACACAACACCAGCTACGGTGTCACTGATGAACAAGCTGATGGATGAGTTATTTACTCTGTGATCCAGAGGGAAGAGGCCACCTTTGCTGACACCCACCTCTGAGCAGTGTGAGGGCCCTGCTCTGAGGGTGGTACTGTCATCTGCAGCGGCAAAATTCCCCTTTTCGTCATGCAGCCCTTTGGAAGCCTCCAGTTCAAGCCTGACCCTGCTTAGCTTGTGGTGTGGCCAGTTGTCTTCCGGTCTGCCAGGCGATCCACTGCTGGCCAGGGTGGAGGTCCCTGCTCCTGGGGGACCTCTGTCCTGGTGGAAGGGTGGAGGAGGGACAAGGGGAATGCAGCCTGCTGTGGGGGAGAAGTGCTGCAGTAGATTAAAGCAGCTGCTGAGGGACTACTCCAGTGAAGCTTGAAATCAGATTGTTTGACAAACATCATGTTAGAAGCACCTGGCTGATTCTGTTTGCCCCACAGCTCCCTACCTCAGAGAGAAAACAAGGATTTTCACTGCTCCAGAATCACTTTACTCTTCCCACTTCCCTTCCCTCGCTATGCCCCAGAGGGCAGATTGCCTGCCTGCAGTGAGCCACGGGTGACTGCTGGAGATGGAGGGTGGCAGAAGGCTTTGGGAACCCTCACCCTGATGGCATCCCCCTGTCTGTGAGAGACAGAGAGCTTATGGAGAGGTGGGATTGTTTGGTGTGATTTTATTTTATTTTTTTCCCAGCTCTGATTTTTGTTCTGCCTCATTTGCATATTGTGTTTTTTCCAAGCCTCTGCATCTCCTTTCTTCCTCCCTGTTTTTTTTTTTTTAATTCTCTTCCCTCTGCTCAAGATTGCTCCCTAACTCTCAAATGTCCCTCCCCCGCCTCACTCCCCCCCACTGCATTTTTCTTTCATCCTTTGTTCTTGATTGCTTGTGCCCGGGAGCAAAGAAAGGAAAAGGAAAGGATACCATCTCTCTGTGAAATACAGGAGAGAGAGAGAAAAGCAGGCAGGCAAAGTTGTCAGCCTGGCAGAGTGAGACTGAATCCATCTCAGGAACCTTCAACACATGGGATTCACCTCCTCCATTACACTTGCCGTGCCATGCAATGTGGCTCTGGTCCTGCCAGCCTTGGATGGGACTCCCCTGCCGAAATGTTGCTTTTGGCATCTGCTGTCCCAGGGGAATGAAACAGGGATCAGGGATGGACCAAAACCACCTCCTGTGCCAGCCTAGATTGCTAACAGGGTCCTGTGCACAGTCCCCCCTTGTTCCTGGTCCCACTGTGAATCCGCTGTGTCTCGCTCGCACAGGAGTGTAGGTAATCATCCGAAATGTGTGCACATGCTGGCTGATACATCACATCTTCTCTTTCCTTCCATCTCCTCTCCCCCTGCATCAGCGGCGCTGCCATAATCTCTCAAAATCAACAGGCCATTACAGCCTGATGTAACTCAATGAGTACTCTGAGACAGAAATCCTGCAGTGTACTTAAAAATCCTAATGTAGAAACACAGCGCTGTCCTGCATTCTCCCTCCACCTCATTTCCTGGTTTCTAGTGTAAAATCAGCATTGTTCTATGTCTGCACATAAGGTTTTTACAAGAGCGGATTGCTAGGCTCCAACTAGCCTTTTATTCTCTTTCAGCTCCCAGAATCTCAAATAACAGAGGCTGATCTCTTCCCCTGCCACCCTAACCTTCTCCCTTTTTTCCATAGCTTTTTGGAACGGTGACTTTCAGCTCGTGCCTTGGAGAGCGGAGATCGCAAAGACCTCGCAGAGGCCCTCTGTTTTGTACGCCTTTACCCATCTGGCCTGTCCCTCACCAGTGGAGCATGTGCTTTTGTTGATTAGACCCTGTGGGTGGGCAGTTCAGGTGAAGATGGGCCATGCTGGGTTTTGCACAGCAAAAACGTCCTTCTGCTGTTTGCCTTATTTCCCCAGAAGAGCTTTATCTTAGATGTAGCACTACATTTCAATCCTTCTTTTTAGTCCCCTCGACCAAGATTTTGTTGTAAGCCACGTTTCTGCCCAAGAGGACTATGATCTGTAAGCCTTATTGGGAAGGGGCATTTGCTGTCCTTGTATTTGCCGGTTATTCCTGTTTCTCATAGGATTCTTCTGTATCTGAGACCTAGGTTGCAGGTCGATGCAATGGGGAGCCCAAACTTTGATGTCATATCCCGCAGAACTGGATTTTTAGTGATTATTGGTTACCTAAGATAAACATGAACAATGGACAAAATTGAGTGAGAAGCTTGCTGTATGAATCACATGTACTCTCAGTGGTCCTTCCTAGCCTTTCACCATGGCATCTTGCTGGGAGGATTTGGGGTATCACGGTTTGTGTGTTGCTGCTTTGTCAGTAATGAGGTGTTATTAGTGCTCCTTTCTGACCTGGCCTGAGAAGGAACGTAAATGAGTTGCCTGAAGTGGAGTTACAAAACTGGATGCCGGAAGATACTGTACCACGTAGCTCCTCTCCAGCCTGCCTGCAATCTGAAAACAGGCATTGAACTGCTTATCAGAACCTGTAAGGTAAGCTGCATCCTGAGATGTAGAGAAAATGGTTGGTTTGCTGTCTAGGATCCTGTGCGTGATGCTGGTGACTTGGTCCCCTTCAAGATCAGTCTCTCTTTTGCTTCTGTGGTCCACTGATGTTGACTAATTGCAGACAGATGACCAATGCAAAAAAGCTGGCAGAGGTGCATGATTTTCATTAGCTGTCAAAAAGAGGCGAGCAATTAGCAGAATCTCTTACCTCTTCTGCCTACAGGCTGAATCCAAAACTCTCGTTTATGGCAAGAGTAAAAATGGCAGGTTAGTGATGAAGTCTCTTGTTCAGAGGAAGTATTTGGGGTTCTTGCCAGTGGCAAAAACATCTGTTTTAACCAGGTAGCTGATCACCCAAAATTTTCCTGTGATGGGGTGGGTCTTTGGGTATCATAGTGGAACTGAAGAAGCACGGTCTTTGCTTCGTGCCCAAGGTGTAGTGTAAGGTGCCAGAGGCACACACCACACGGACCCATTTGGTCTGATAAGCTGTCTTGGATGCTGGAGCTGAGACCAAGTGTTGGTTGGAAAGTGAAGAACAACTCTGCTGTGGCTAGTTTGGAGCAATGAACCTGAGACAGAAGCTGCTTCTTTATGTCTCTGTCAGTTGTCTTTATTATACTTTGAAATGCGAGGGTCTATACTAGTTTATAACTGATTTCCTATCTGATACCACTGTGGATGTTTTCATTATCCTTAGAAAAGTCTTACTTAAATTAAGATACCGGCCAGTTTTTTTCTGGACTGTCAAAGCAACATCCTTTGTGCTTCTGTCCTGTGGCTGCAGAGGCTGTGACTGGGCAAAGCCTCCTCTCAGGTGGTGCCTGCATCTAAGAAACTTCACTTGTTCTCCATGTCCAAGTGTCCAAGGAACCTCATGCCAGAACTGCAGGCACTGGCTATGAAAATGAGAGTCCGCTCTGTTCATGCTTATCCATACACCTAGCCAAGGCATTTTATAGCTTATGATCCACTGGTCCCAGTCAGAGCATTACAGCTGCTCGAGCAGCTTTAGCTTCCCTTTTCCTTTACTTTCCCTTCTCTTCACCCCCCTACCTTGCACTCCTTTAGAGCAGTTTCTTCTCTGGCTTCCTGTAAAATCTGTCCTTTGGTACAGAAAGCTCCTGTGCAGCTGCGTGACTCTGGAAAAGTCTTGCTGACCATCTCTCTTTTGTCAGTTCTCTCTCACATTCCTCATTTCATCTGAAAACACTCTCTTTTCCCTCTCTTGTCCCTCTTAGCGTTTCTCTTCTCCTTCCGTTTTAGATATGAGCACTTGAGCCAGTTGGGAATATTGATTAAATGTGGGGTTTTTTTGTTGTTTGGGAAGTGTTAGTTTAAACAGTAATAAATGTCTAAGACACAGCATTTCATACAAGTTTCACAGGGAAAGGAATGCAGTGTTGTCCAGCTGCCCAGAATATCCCCTGGCCTGCTGGCTAAAGGCCCTCCTCTGAGCTGGAACAAGGCTTTGCGCCCGAGGTGGGCGGGCAGAGTGTTTTTTTGCTGGTTGTCCTTACTGAAACAGATACTGCTTCCCAGTCATGCCTGGGGACAATGTGAGGGGATGGAGGAAGCACCAGTGGCTGCGTAAACCAGCTTTGTCACCAGCAGCCAGGATCCAGCTGTACCTTTGGACCCTTCTGTGAGGAGGGGAGGAGAGGCTTGTTTTGTTTCCTTAAAGCTTTGGAAAGGCATGGGATCTGCTGCAGTGTAATTAAGGCATTCTTACATCTGACTTTGGAAACCAGTGTGTGATAAGTTTTTCCTGGAAAATGGCTTCAAAAGGCATTGGAGAGTGAAAGGGCAGATCTGGGTGGCAAGTTATGATCCAGGTTCTTGTTGATATGATGCACTAAGTCGTTTGTCAAGCTGCAAGTTCATATTAAGTGGTACTGGCAGCGCTGTGGATGCGATATCGTTTACAACACGTGCAGCTCAAGGAAAGGAGGGAAGGTGTGCCATAACACTGGAGGGAAGGTGCCGGATGAGGACTCAACATGCCGCGTTTCAAACCCAAGCTTGCCTCTGCTGACGATGTTGTTTAGCTTCTCTGCATCTCCAGAAGAGGATGCGCCTGAGGGCTCCCCTTTGTAAATTGTGGCGGTGGGCGTCTGACAAGGAAAGCAGGAATCAGGCTTGAACCCCTTCTGACTGAGCTGAGGGAAGAGAAGCAGATGGACAAACCCAAATGGAAGCAGGCTTGCATTTAATCTGTGCCATTCACAGTTTGGAGTTGAAATCTACAGCTCAGAGATGAGGCAATATTGGGGTTTGGGTTGTGGGTTTCAGGGTGTTTATAAGGGCATGGCTTTGTGGTGGGTTGAAGTAGATACAAATCAGCACGGTTGCCAAATAGAATGGACTCAGTTGCCTCACACGTTCTTTGTTACTACTGTAAGTGTGCTGTGGTAAACTAACCTAGTAAAACCATCACTTTTCAGTCAGATCTAGTAGGGGAAATACGCCGGAGTTGGGAGGGGAGAGGCAGGAGGGGCCTGATTGCCCCTCTCAGCAGAAGTAAGGACTTGGATTTTCTCGATGTGTTATCCAGCAACTTGTTTTCAGCTTATTTAGATAACTTGTCTGCCTCTACCCTTTGCCCTCTTCTGTTATCCCCATTTAATAGTATTTCCCAGCTTCAGGAGGGTGTGATGAGGGTATCGCAGGCTGTGAAGTGATCAGATGAAACATGCATGTATGTGTATACGTGTGTGAAGGAGAGAGACAGACCCAAGATAATAATCTCCGCTGGCAAAACCTCTGTGGGGCAAGAAATGCCATTGGCAAGGGCTGCTGACGGGAGACAGCGGGCTGCCTTGGCACAGCCAGGTCGGCACAGAGCTTTCCGACGCGTGGCCAGCCGGGTTGTGTTGTGCCGACCATGAGTGACGCAGCCCAGCACTCCCCTCGGTGGCATTTCGCAGTTTGTCTGTAACACAATAGCACTGGAGCGCTGCCGCCCATCAATTCTGAAACTAAAGGGGGTGGCAGCAGTGGGCAGAAACCTATTGATTGCGCTGTAAATCAGAAGGCTAAGGGAAAAAGCCAAATTCCCAGGAAAATTGCAGGTCTGTCTCTCACCTGCTGCAGGCAGAAGAGTCTTTTCTGCCACCGCCTCGGTGCATGTGCAACATCAGTACTTAAATCATTTGTGTACAGGGGCAACTGTTAGTCCAGGGCCTAAGATCAGTGCTAATTCTTTACATATTTTGTGCAGGCGTATGAGGGGATTTCATCACAGCTGAATTAGGTCTGATAACGTTGCTGGAAGGTTCAGCCTTGCTTGAAAAGTAAACCTGAAGAGAAATAGTGCAAGTGAACTACTGGAGCTAAGTGTGAGCTGGTGTAGAAAGGAGGCAGAACTTGATCCCTCTGCTTTTAGGATTGATGTTTGTTTTTGCAGCAGAAGACAAAGATCAGTGCCATAGGATTGCCCTGCTCTCTTTTGCCTTTGTGCCCTGGGGACCATCTGGTTTTGGGAATGGAAAGCCAGAGAACTTCCCTGGTGTCAGTCTGTGAAGGGAGATGGAGACCTCTGGGAAGAGGGAAGGGGTTGCTCT
Organism: Rhinoptilus africanus; assembly: GCA_013400135.1. Classification (NCBI taxonomy): domain Eukaryota; kingdom Metazoa; phylum Chordata; class Aves; order Charadriiformes; family Glareolidae; genus Rhinoptilus; species Rhinoptilus africanus. The sequence goes on along the minus strand of VXBO01011708.1, from coordinate 281,470 downwards.
GGGGTGGGATGTGATGGGATTAACGTGGGACAGAGATAGGAGCCAATGCCAGGGCTGGAGAACGCAGGCGAGTTAGAGATTTGGGGGACAAGATGAATTGCTGGGCAGGAGATGGACAGATGGAGAGAGATATTGGAGGAGGTCCCAAAATTGCCCTATTTAGTACATTTGGGAGACTCATCGCTCTTCTCATCACACATATGTTTTGGGAACGGGCCAGGGGAGGTTTCAACAGAATCAGAATCACAATCTCAGCTTTTTTAAAAAAAACACCCAAACAAAACCAGACTCATTATTTTGGGGTCATTTTTATATGTATAGAGAAGCTTTTTTAAAAAAATAAAAATCTGTTAACAGTTAATACCTCTGGGTTTTCCTACCCTTCCATTCTAAACGGGAATTTTTGCCAGGCTCTGGATCAAGTATAAACAGGAGTTTCACATAGATTCAGGACATGTAGAGGCAACCTGGGAAAAGTGGAATGGCAGGAAATTATGTTGGTCACAACTGAAATGCTCAGCACAGCCAAAGCACTTGAGCTAGTGAACCTTTTTTACAGCACGTGTTGCCCCTGTGCCATAGATTGTTAATTTTTTTTACCGGGAGCAGATGGAGAAAACCTCTGGGGATGGGATATTTCTCCTGTGACTGGAGAAGTGCCTGCGCGCGCTCCGGAGAGAGGAGACTCGCACCTCTTGCTTTGCATACGTCTGGGTTAGCAGGAAATCTCCGCGAGAATCATGGCTGTACTGGATCCGTGTTTGCTTAAGGTGCTGAGGGATGCTGAGGTCAGACGAGCTTCCTCTGCTGCAGTGGGGAACTGTTATAATAAGCGCCGTTTCTGCTGTTACAGGCCACACAACGACGAGATATTTATTAGGCTAATGAGCAAATTATAATTCAAAGCTTCAGGATGAACAAAAAAAGAAATGTATGTTAGCTCCCAACTGGTAATGGTTGTAGGATCAGAGTCACAGAGTTCTTGAATTTCAAAGTTTTCCCAAGTGACCAGCACATGGATGAGATGCAGCTCTATATGAGTATGCGGTTATATTCTTAAGCTTAGAAATGTGTGTGTGTGTTGTGGTTGCAATATAGAGGGAAAAAGCAATCTTACCTCACTTCCTGCCTTTTTCTATGTGAATTCTCATTCATAAAGCACAGAGAAAGGAATATTTTTGTACAGTGTTTCCTAGGGGGGATTTTTTTTTCCCCCCTGCTAACAGAAAATGCAGAAAACTTTGGCCATGCATTCAAATGCAGCTGTGTTTGGTTTGTGGTGTAGAGGTCTAAGTGTGCATTAGGACATGACCTGCCTAGTGTACCTGTTTTGTATCACCTCCTTACACAGAGGGGGGGGTTGTGTAAACTATATTGACCTGCTATCCAAAGGCAGTTTCGGATTACAGTTTATCTGGGCTGGATTCAAATGGTGTCCTCAAGGAGAAACAGTCTTTAATCATTTGAGCTGGATGCGGCGTGAGTTTTGGAAACTGGCAAATATGTTGGCATTTATGTAATAAATACAAACTTTAAGAGTGTTCCTTTTCCTTGAGGAACTCTTGACTTCATAAGCTTTTATTGTGAGCTGGTTGTTAGGGCTGAGAATTTGCCACTGACTCCCTCTCCCCACCCCAAAACAAACAAATAAATAGAACCATATGTAGTTGACTTCATCCTCCAAACAGCCTCTTAGGCTACTTCTCTATGAAATCAGCAGCTTTTTTTTTTTTTCTTTTTCTTTCAAGTTTTGAGACATGCCAGACCACTGTAGGCTGCTTGGAGAGGGAAGATCTTAGCCCTAGCAATGACTCTTAAGTCAGCTGTCAGCTCAATCCAAAGTATCAGTCATTTTCCCATAGCTAAAGTCACTGCAACATGTTTTTCTTGCCTCGTTCCCTGTGTGAAATGAGCTGCTGTAGCAAAGGGGTTTTAAAGACATTCTTTGTTGGGTTTTGTTTTTTGGTTGGTTTTTTTTTTTCCAAAATAGAAACATTTAATCATCTTTTTAATCATACTTCTCGATGTACAGCCAACAGCAATTATTTTTTTCACTGGCTGTTTCTGGTTTAGACTTGGCATAAATCTGTTTTGATTTGTCAATGGTGCGATCTGGTTCTAGACAACAAAGTGACCTGAGTACAGATCAGCCTGATTCTGTGTTTTATTCTGGCCGATACTACTGACTTCCCATGTGGTCTTTGCTCAGTGACTTATAAATTTATCTTTTACTTTCATTAGCTTTGAAATCAAGGTAGCTCCTGGTACACTCTCAAGGGTTTTGTGGCTGTTTTATTCAGTTGATATTGGTAAAGTGTGCACCATATCCTAATATTAGAGGAGGAGGGAAGCACTCTGTGACCCAGCAGAATGAGAGTGAGCGCATGAAGGGACAGAAAGGGACCAGTCACAGAAGAAGAGGAATTTCATACTAAGGGGTACGGGAGGGAAGCTGGTGTTGAGCTGTGGGGAATGTGAAGGGTTACAAGAAAGGGTGAGAGGAAAGAAGATGCTGCAGCTCAAAGAAGGAAAGCAAGTGGAGCACAAATGAGAGCAGCAGTTTGGAGCAAGGTGGGCTGAGTCAAGGAGTTGGAAGAGAGAAAAGGGAGGAAATAAGGAAAAAGATTTGTTCAGGTCAATTAGCTTTATAGATTACATTTATTTGATTTTTACTTTTGAGGCACTACCCTATGTTTCTACACTTCGCTTTAATGATGCTTTCTTTTGTTTTAAGCAGCTGACCACTCTGAATTACCATACTAAATAATTTTGAGTAGGAAAACCTCCCAAATTTGCTCCTGAGGCGCTATGATGCCTGATAGCACCCTCCTTTCCCTAGGAAATAGCCCCTCGAATTCTTGAGAGTGTTAACAGCTTGGCATGGTCCCCTGCCAGTTTGTCTTGGTGGCTTTCAAATGTTGTCCTGTTTTCTAGAGTAATGTGCCTGATTTAAAACTGTGCCTGTGATAAAGCATCTGGTTTTGTTTGTTGGGTCTCAGTGGTGGTTGTCCTTTTTATCCCTGCTCGCAGCTCCGCATGTGAGGGAGGAAGGAGCTGCAAGAAGGGGTGCAGCGGCGATGGTTTGCAATGCCTTGTTTTGGGAAATAAGAGGGAGGTGGCTGATGCCGTCTGAAACGGTGTTGCTGTTCCTATTGTTCTGCCAGGCCACATGGTTCAGCCACAAAGCAACTGATTTTCAACATGAAATGCTTAAAACTTCCCATTTTGAAAGATACTAATTTAAAAAATAACGAAGCACAAAAAGAAATGCTAAGACCAGTACTTTAAAAGTACCTGAAGATAGATGAATCTCTTGAAAATTCTCCCAGTAAAAATATTTGTATTTTCTCTCACTGGACCAGTATGTTGAAGCATAACCTTGCAGAAGCTTCTGCACTGACTAATTAGGCAGTGGAAAAGCAGAGAGAGAAATCACCTCATCTCTGACAGCAGCACCAGATAAAAAAGTTGTGGAAAATATAGGCAACTGCTGCAATCCCAGGCTATAAGAGCGGGGTGGAGACAGAGGGGCTACCTTCCCCAGAACTCAGGTTGGTGTTGCGTTGACTCGCAGCACTCATAACTGCTTCTGCTAGGATTAATCAGGAGGAGGAACTTATTCCTTAATGCATGATGGTCATCTGTAGGAGCCAAAAGAGACTTTCTGGGGGTCCTGCAGCCACCCATCACCAGCGGTGCGGGATGGGGCAGGCACTTGTGCTGCCTGCGGCCTCGGGCAGCGGCCACCTGCGAGACATAGTGGGATTTGGCATCCCAGGTGGGATGGAACGAAGACCCCGCTGGACGTGGCAGCTCCTGTGTTGGGCTTTTATCTTGTCCTCTGCCATAAGCTCATCTCCTTCAAACAGTGACAGCCCTGTGAAATCTTCCAGGAGCCACAGCGTTTGTCTCCCTTGAAACTTGGGAGGGCAGGAGACGGAGAGGAGAGGATACTGGGTTGGTTTTTTTTTCTTGTTTTAGGCTTTTATTTGCCTGGGTTTTTTTGTTCCCTGGTGAGTGCACAGCTCAGTATTACAGGCTGGTTTTTGCCTTCAAGAAATTCCTATGAAACGATCAGAGGATCTGGGGGTCTGTGAGATGCTTCTGTATTTTGAGTCCTAATCACTTAGGTGAAAAAGAATAAGTAAATTATATATTGAACCGCTAACTGGTGCTGAGGCCTGGTGGTTTCCATGGCAACCGGGCTGGAAATAGCTGCCTGTGACATCACCAGCACGGCACAGGTAGAGTCGCATCCCGCCGTCGTTTCCCACTGAAGAAGTGAGCGTGGCAGGCGCAAACACCTTGACATTGCAATTAACATATGCAAATATCCCAGCCACCCCTGGGGTACCTGTCCATCACCGGGGCACGCCGAGTTCACTGCCCACACAGCAGAAATCTCCGTGCCCTCTTGCAGGTACTAAGGGAGGCCGGATCCCCCCGACCCACGCCTGCCCTCTCTGCCTTGCCCACGTTGGGGTGCGGCGCGGTGGGCTGAGTGAGGCCTGTCAGCCCCACATCCAGGCTGGGGGGCTCAAGTCGTCTTCTCCTCTGCTGGCCGGTGATGCCCCAGTTGCCCGAGTTGCTCCTCTAATTCATCTTACAGCTGCAGTATTGCACGTGAGAGGGGAGAGATTTCTAAACAGCTCGGCTTGGACACCATTTCATCTTTCTGGAGATGGATAAAAGACCTGGTAGGTTTGGTTTTGGTCTTTTTTTTTTCCTTTTTTTTTTTTTTTAACAATTTGGTTGGTGTATTTTTTGTTTGTTTGTTTTGTTGTTTTCTGGAGGATTTGTTTTTATTTTCCCTTTCTCTCTTATCTTTGAGATGGCGGGAATGTAAACCTTGGTCTTTTCTGGCATCGCTGAAGGACAAGTGGGAGGTGTAAATGAATCTATGAATGTGAACATTTAAAACCTTAATTGAAGGGGTGAATGTGGTGAATCTTTAACAAAGGCCTTCTCTATTCAAAATATTCATTGCTTATTGAAGTAAATACATTTTAAGCAAAACAAACAAGCAGCCTGATTCAGCATGGTTATTTGATCACCCTCATAGAGTCAAGAATGGAGGTTCTGCCTGCAGCCTCTTGCACTGTACTGCACTCTAGGTACAGGTGTGTCACGCTCTTGTGCGACAGGAACCATCCTCCACTGAAGCCTGGGTAGACAGTGGCAAGGTGTAAGTGAAGAGTAAGTTGCTGTTCAGCTGTGGAATTGAATATCCTTTAGTCAGCAACGACAAAAAAACCCACCCCACTGATCTGATGACCTACCTCTACGCATGATCAAAGCACAGTAGATGTGAACTTCCTTCCGTGCGTTTTCTGGTATTTGCGTTCAATTTCGTTTTAGCTGTCCTGAGTGATTGCATTTCCAATGTTTTCCGGAGAAGACGAAACCATATGCTTCCCTGTTAAAGTGATTTGTCCTCTTTTCCCCACGCAGCAACAGGCCTATGTTTTTAATTTCTTGGTATCTTGGACCTGAGCATAGTGCAGGTAGCGGCAAATGATCCCCCTTTTTTGTTTGTGCCTGTCAGAGGTTTGTAGGCAATTCAGGTCCCAGCTCGTTGGTCATTGCTTAGCAAGCTCTTGTATTTAGTCCTTGTGTTTGTAAATTGATTTCTGGTTCTTGGTAACGTACTTGTTGCTCTTCTGCAGCCTTCTATTTTGTCATGAGTTTTTTTGAGCAGGTTTAGCCCAGAAATAATGCCAGCTTTCCAGTATGGTTGCAAGCAAAACCATTTGAGGCTTGTCAGCTCTAGAGACTGCTAATAATACTGCAGCAAGCGCAGCTATTTGTCTGCAGCAGTGCCTACCTGTACAGAGGAGTAGCTCTGTTACAAGAGTCTCCTCCAGGAGACTGCCCACCAATGTGTCCTGCGTCTCCTGTGCCTGTATCATTGCAATGACTGTGAGTAGAAAATGCTGATGTTTCAGTTGTGGTGGCCGGCTCTCTCAGGAAGGGTCTCATACTGTCTCTTCCCTTTGGTCAAAATAGATGCAGTCTGGATGATGTTTTACATTGAGATATAAATGCTTATCTGTCATAGAGGCATAAAGACATTATGTGTTTATAATGGGAAAAATGACACAGGGCACTGGATGGGGAGTTTTATTAGGTGCCAGCTGAGTGTTGTTTGCAGATAGCGTGCTGCACGGACCACCTATTATGCTTCACAGACCAGCAGTGACCTGTGGACCACAGTTTGTGTGATGCTGTTCTAGGGCCTTATCTCCTAGGAAAAGGAAGACAAATGATGCAAAGTTTTATCGTCTCATTGTAAAGCTAAATGACATTGTGGGCTAGTGGGTTTTTTTTGTTGCTTTTCAGTATCAGGAGTTGATTCTTGAGTGTGCTGCAGCTATGTTTCTGCTGCCAGAGGTGAAATAATTGTCCTGATTTCATCAGTGTAGATGCAGATAAATGTCCTTGAAACTACAGAAGACTCATACCTTTATCATGTACCTCCTTTTGGAAGCACCTCCAAGTACTAGTAGCTCCTTTTTTCTTCTTTGGATGGACTACTTTAAATCATTCATATTGTTGTGGCTCCCAAGGGTTTTTTCTTCCCCAAAACTTGGTTTGTAGGCAGTGGCATCAAGAAGGGATTAGATATCTAAAGTATGAAAAATATGAAGATCTGCAAAACCTTGCTGACAAAACGGAAACCTTGCAATGCATTTCACTGCTGCCATCCCTAGTTAGCTGTGCTACCACTAGGGATGAGGCAGTGGAGTTTCAGATCATCTGTGGCTCATTAGAGGAAACAGCAGAATTTAGAAGGACTGAACATCTACCACTCGTGGCTCCTGAGCAGGCATGAAAACTTGGTCTTTGTTAAGACACCTTATTTTTAGTTAACGGGTTCAAGTTATGTCAGGGCAGGTTTAGATTGGATATCAGGAAACATTTTTTCACTGAAAGGGTTATTAAACATTGGAATAGGCTGCCCAGGTAGTTGGTGGATTCACCATCCCTGGAGGTGTTTAGGAAAAGGGTAGATGAGGTACTTAGGGACATGGTTTAGAAGGGGTTTTTGTCAGGGTAGGTTAATGGTTGGACTTGATGATGTTAAAGGTCCCTTCCAACCTCACCGATTCTACTATGATTCTGTGATGCGTGAAAGACTAGGATCAGCACTTCTGTCTTAAGGTACCTACTGCTAACTTAACATTTGTTGTGTTCCCCGGGGTCTTTTATGCATCTGTCTTTCAGAAGGTGAAATCTTTGGGCCAAAAATGGGCACGGTTTTGTTATGTAGACATATTGATAAGATGAGAAAGTATGGGACTGCTGAATATTCCCATCAGAGTCATTGGCAAATGCATCTGTCAGGAAGGATTTGGTGATGGGTATTAGGATAATGATCCATGGGAAGGTGGACTATGACTTTTCACTCCTTGTCACCTCTACTCTTCTTGCAACTCACGAGGTCTTCACAAAAAGGAGAAGCTGTTACTACCGCTGGCTGCACAACATGTCGTTCTCGGACTCTGCAGATGCTGTGGATAATATCTGTGCAGGAGTGTTGCTTGGGAAGGGTGAAAGCGAGAAGATAGGGGTTTATTGTCTTTAGCGCTGAGGTTTGCTCAGGTCTCAGTGGCTGCAGTCTCCAGAGTTAGATGGTTTGTGTTGGGAAATAGGATATCATCAGTGGAGCCTACTGGGGTAAACCAGCTGTTTGTGCACCCTAAAAATGTGCACCACTTTGTCTTTCCTCTGCCGCAGGGTCAGGAGGGGGAACAGAACCGAGCGTGGGGCTCAGGGAGCAAGAGGGACAGGGGGTGGGTAGGGGATGAACTTCAGGGAATGAGTCCGGCGGCTGGAAGGAGTTGGGCCCCCTTTAAAATGGCTGCCGCCGCATTCAAGGGGCCATTTTAGGTGCCTGTTATCCTACTCTCACTTAAGGGTGCAATTTGAATGAATGTGAAGCCAACAAAAATGTTAGATTCCAGTACAAATCTGTTCTGATTTGGGGATTCATCTGAGTCCCAACAATGCGCAAAGTACTGCAGGATGAGAGGTGATATATTGTGGAAATGTAAGATATGAATTTTATATTTATTACTGACTTGGCAGGGTGCTTTTCACATCACCATTCTGGTACAATTTTGATTAGATTTTTATGCTGAGCATCGGAGAAACACTGCTCGTGTGTACGTAATTCTCCCTTTTGTGCTTCTCTTCTCTGATAAGGAGAACTCTGTGCTGATGAAAGAGACAGAGTTGACAGTCGTTGCACTGTAACAACACAGTTTAGACAATGCCAGTAAAAACTTCCTCTGCCAGCCTGGAGGACATGTGCTGACACAGAGCAGAGTGCCGCGAGCAGTGGGAGGACTGGTAAGTTTCTGTGTCTTGCCCAATTCCCGACCTCTGCGAGAGTTCGGAAGGGTGATGCTAGTTTCTGTGATGTTGACGTGTAGGGGGACTTGTTCAGTGGTCCTCCGTCCATGTGTTGCTGTCATTTGTCACAAATTGTTTTCTCATAACGGATTTTGTTTACTCCCAGCATGTGCTGGCTCTGAACTAGCATTGAAAGCAGATAAAATTCATCTGCAGATGGAGTGCTGTCTGTTCCCTCACAGGTACTTGTTTTCATTAAATGGGTAAGCATCAGGAAAATACCCTCCCCTGAAGACTACCACATAAAGTCAGAGCTCTAGGGCAGTGGTAAATTTGTTGTGTATATTTATATTTAGTTATTTATACAGCCCTTGTCTTTTGTATAGAGCTTTTTACAAGCATTGATGCATGTATTCCACCTTGCTTTGTGTCAAAACTAGTAGCATCCCCATTTTATAGCCTCATAAAGAATTGTGTTGTGTGGTTCAAGATGGTGCAGGAGGTCTGCATTAAAACTGTGAACTGAACCCATACTTCTCGGATTCTCGGTTTGGTGTCAAATAGCCAGGAGGAATGAGGGAGAAGGCAGGATGATATTTTGCTTATTTAAAGATGTATTTACATATGTTTGTGTTGAACCTGCTTCTGGAGATGAACAGCTTCTATGTTGCACTTTTCATTAAAGTAATTGTTTTGAGAAGGGGCTTAAAAGGATAAAATGTAGTAGTTTTTTGCATCTTCACCACAAACAGCATTGCAATTGTACTGCAGAAATGCGTTTGGCTTGTGGCATTTGGTGGAACCAAAAGGTTTGACTCAGTCTGATATTGTCAGAGCAAAATGTATGAACAAACAATTGCCAGCAAGTCGATTTACCACGATGAGATTATAAATTGTCATCTGGGCTATAGTAGTTGACTCTGTGATCCTTCTTCATTGCAATAAGGAGTAAAACATTTGCTTAAGCCATCAGGAGGTTGGTTGGTTCAGTGTTACTGTGACTCAGCTGGCAAATGGTAACTTGTTAGTCATGGTAACTCAGTGGCTTACTTCTGTGTTTGCATCCCTTGGACTGATTTTGGTGGGTAGCCATTGTCAATGGAAGGCAAGTGAAAGGAAGAGCCTGGGAGTTACCCGATTGTAATCGTGCCCCTCACTGCTAGCCTGGATAAAAGCAAATCTGTCTGCGGAGCTGCTGGCTGGTTGGAGAAAAGAAATGGAAAAAGATTTGTCTGGGTCTAAGTTGCTGCCCTACTAAAGTAAATTTGTCACCCTTATTAGAGCTGTGAATTCTATTATTTAAAGTTTTGGCAGCAAATGGAAGAGGCTTAAGGTGGTGTTATACGGGTTAGTAGTTCATTCCCTACCCTCCCACAGCTGGAAGAGTGGCTCTTTGCAGCAAAGGTGGAGAACCCTTCCCTTGTTGAGAGCCAAGCTGGTCTTCTGGGCATCCACGCGTTAGCCCATACCTTTGCATTACCCAGCAGTGATGTGTGAAGTCAGGTGGCCCCAGCCTGTGCAAAATGAACCTGTGGACTATGCTCAGCCCCTGGGCTGCAGATCTTCTACTTAAGGTGTAAAACCTTAAATTGCCCACAATGAGGGCCGCCTCTCCAGGAGGAAACCTTGCTTTCAGCATAAACCCGCTATGCACTTAAGCTTGTTTATGCAGGGAAGTTAGCATGCAGTAAGCTGGGGTGTGAGTTTATGGCTCCCTAGCTGTCCAGGACTATTTTGTGTGGGCATTTTTCATAGGCAATTAAGAGCTGAGCTGCTCGCTCCAGTGGTGAGTGAGAGTGGCTATGGCATGAGCTGGTGTGCAGGGCCCGGCATGCTGTCTGTTCAGAGTCTGGGTTATTGATCCCTTCCCAGGGTGAACAAGCCCTTGGATAACTTTTGGTTCTTAGAGGAGGCCCCTGTGGGATCGAGCAGCAGCGAGTTGGTGGGTTGGGACCGAGGAGCTGTGTGGCCAGCAGGGCTGTGCACAGCTGGGACGCAGCCGGCTTAAGCATGCCATGCACAGGGCAAGAACATGGGCAATGCAAGTGGAAAGCGCTTGTCTGGGGAAGGGGCAGCGTCCAGGAGGAGAAGGGGGAGCACTGGATCCCGCTTGGCTGCAGGTCATGCCGTTGCTCAGCGGAGGAAGGAGGGAAGCAAGCACTGCCCGCGGTGGACCAGGAGCTGGCATCTGAGCAGCCTCACCTCTGCTCCGCCGGCTCTCGACGGCCCTTCCTGGCTGCCTGCCGCCTCTCCCTGGCTGCCAGCCCCCTGCCCGCTGGCAGGCACCCCATCCCCTACCCAGGCCGGGAGGTGAGAGGTGGGCTGTGGAAAGGACCAGCTCCCTTGGGCCCCCAATCCGCCCCAGCAGAGCAGCCAGCCTCCCCCTGGCTCCCCGTGTCAAGCGCGTGTTTAAGCTTGTGCTAGTCTCCTGGACACCTTCCCGGTGAGTTTTCCAGAGAATGACTACAGATGAAATGCAATTAGACACAGATGGACGGGAGGGGGGGGGGTG
>VXBO01011708.1:178722-244413 GCA_013400135.1 Rhinoptilus africanus | reverse complement strand
GTTAAGGGACCTGGGGGTGTTGTTTGACAGCCAGCTGAATGTGAACTGTGCCTAGGTGGCCCATAGCACCCTGGCCTGTATTGGAAATAGTGTGGCCAGCAGGAGTAGGGAAGTGGTTTGCCCCCCTGTACTCAGCACTGGTGAGGCCACATCTCCAGTACAGTGTTCAGTTTTGGGCCCCCCACTACAAGAAAGACATTGAAGTGCTGGAGTGCATCAAAGAAGAGCAACAAAGCTGGTGAAGGTCTGTGAGGAGCAACTGATGGGCCTGGGGTTGTTTAGTCTGGAGGAAAGGAGGCTGAGGGGAGACCGTATCGCTCTCTATGGCTATGTGGAAGGAGGTTGTAGAGGGATGGGGGCTGGTCTCTTTTCCCAACTAGCAAGTGATAGGACAAGAGGAAATGGCCTGAAGTTACATCAGGGGAGGCTTAGATTGGGTGTTGGGAAATACTTATTCGCTGAAAGGGTTGTCAAGCATTGGAACAGGCTGTCCAGGGAGGTGGTCGAGTTACCATCCCTGGAAGTATTTAGAAATGTAGTTGTGGCACTTAGGGACATGGTTTAGTGGTGGACTTGGCAGTGTTAGGTTGTCGGTTGGACTCATAGGTTTTTTCCAAGCTAAATGATTCCGTGATTCTATATTACCATGTCTTTTCTTTTGGTTTCTCATCTTGCCTTCAAAGGAAAAAAAACAGTGCAGTCAACAGTGTTCTGTCATATGGTGTACACTTTGGTTTACCACTGTGTGTTTTCCCTATTTCTCTTCATGCATGTGGAAGTGGAGGGGTTTCCCTTTTCCCCTTCTCCACCATATTTGCATGAAATGTTGTGCTCATCAGATTTCCTGATGTTCTTGATCCTCACCGTACCTTCTGCATATTGTTATATAAAAATGGTCTCTTAGATGGGTCATGAAGAGTATGATGGACACTTAGCAGGCAGTGAATTAAATGAGTTGGGCACAATTTTTACAGAAGCTGGTAGCATGTTGTCTTTGTATCACAGGGCATCACCAAGCGAGTGGCAGATTCTCTTCTGTACTGCTGGAGAGCGGAAGTAGCAGGAGCATACTTGAGAGTTGCTCCAAAGTGACGCTATTTATTTGGCATGAAAAAAACCAACCCTGAACTGTGCTATCCTTATCCCCCTTCCCTCCAAATCACTGCATTGTACTGGAGAAACATCCTTCCTCTGCCTTCCTTAGTCTCCCAGTTACTGCGAGTGTCTAAAGAGAACTTTTGTGATGCAGAATTGTTTAGTTGCCAGCTGTGGCAGGGGATTTGCTTTGGTGATGACCCAGGGAGGTCCACTAGTGGAGGTATTCTGCATCTGTGCACTTCTGACTTCAGTCTGCAGCATGTTTACTGCAGTTTGGGGAGCAAGGTGGTGATTCTTGCCTTCTGGTCTTTTCCCTTTTGTGCTGGGATGCTTTTCTGCATTAGGTGTCTCCTCATATTCCAGTTATCAGAGACAAAGCTGTGTTTTTTTTCTTGAGAATTGTCCAGTTGAGTACGTGTATTTTAGAATGATGGTAGTATCCTGCAATTAGGATATAGAAATTCGTCATGTGTTAATTTTATTTGTTTCTGTGTCTCTTTGCCTTGCAGAAGTATAGTTTGCCGTATGTTTGTAAGGTGGAATTTGTGGAAAACCAAATGGGTGTGTATTAAAACAGCTAGTGAAAGTGGCAAGGGGGGGAAAGAGGTTAAATATGTGTATACTCTGCAGCCTAATTGAAAACCTGTGGAAAAATGCAACTTGAGTGAATCTGAATCAAGCTTACCAGAGAAAGCACATCTCTTAGCTCAAGAAGCTCCTCAATATGGACAGGAGGAGGAATTAGGAAATAAACTTCCTTGCTTATAGACAGTACTGTCGTATTTATAAAGACTTCCTTACGCTGTGTTTTCTCATGAAATTTTTCACGATAAGCTTCATGTGCACATTGCCCTTCTGAAATAAGCTAAGGAATAAGAACTTTTTGCCTAGTTGGTTAACAAGACACGCAGAATTAAATCGGGAGCAATTCTCAAGGTAAAAGTCAATGACTTGGTTTTGTTTTCATCTTTCTAGCTGAAGCGAGGTAGCAAACTTTTTTCAGTTTTTCATTGAATGTTTGGATGCGTTAGAGCAAGGGAGGAAACAGTATCTCATCTTTATGTTTTTGTTACAGAACTCTAGGAATATGTTAGCATTATGGAATGATTATATATCACCCATCATGTATGGTTTATGTTAATTGTCCCTCTTTATTTAGCCTCTTCTTGAGGGGAGGCAGGATGGAGAAAGAAACAGTGGAGTCTTCTTGTTTTGTTTTTTCTCTTCTCTCCGGTGTACAGGATGGATGACTGCAGGAACTCAAGTTTAATAGAATGATGGGGCTGATTCTCAGAGTAGTGGACCATCTAAAGCTCTCTCTGTCTTACTTTGGAATCTTAACTAGCACTTCCAAAAATTGTGTTCAGAGTGCAGCATCTTTGTTACCATCCAGTAATCTGTATTTATAGAGATGGTGTTTCTTCTCTGGTGCTGAATTTGTCCCTCCTGTCTGCTTTCAACTCTTGACTCTCTTGAGGATATACGCTGTAGGATACAAGATGGAATCCAATGGAAGCTTCATCCATCAACTTTCCAAGTGTGTCTCCATCAACAACCTCAAACACTGCCTTACGCTATCGGTGTGGTGATACTGAAATCTGCTGAGGGAGGAGAAAGCTTTAGACCCCAGTTGTGAGAGGATCTGCAGTTGTAGCTTGTTCACTTTTGTGAGCTCCTTACACTCATTGGAGTTAGTTTTATGTCTGGTGTTATCTGACTACTGTTGTCATTCACTGTGCCTTTCGCTGGAGCATGGAGTTAAGCATCTGAAATTTGAAATAGCAGGGTATGGTATCTTGTTTGGTTATGGTGGCCTGAGTTTGTAATTTCAGACATTCAGCTGAGGTGTATTAGGAGTTTAATCACCTCATAAAATTGACATGTAAAGAAATCTTCTGGAAGGCTTTCATTGGTTCTGTGGGGAAGCTGCAGAGAGTTGACCAGTTTAAGTGCTTGAGGCTAAGGCTTAGCGATACAGGAATTTCAGAAAGTACGAACTTAAGTTCTTAACTGTTTGCTCCAACACTGCGGTACGCTGCCTCCTCTCTCTCATGTGTCTGTTGGTTACACCAGTATAACTACAGTGGGGAAGCACAATGGGATGGTTCAAGAAACTAGTCTAGTCTGAAAAATCCAAAGAAAACCTGCAGTGCTGGGTTGAGAACGAGAGTCCTGTGGATGGGAAAGTAGGAGAGGGGGCAACTCCTTAAAATAGTGCTGCCACTGAAGTCATCTTTTTGTTGAATCGCTTAAATGTATGAAGTCATTTTGTATTACTCTGAACTGTTTCGTCTGTCTCCCTGTAACTGTGGCTGTAGTGTTAGTGTCTCCCTGTTAGTCTCTTTTAGGAGACAGCACTTGAATTGTGGGAATGAATCTGCTCCAGTGTGAGGCAGATGCTGTGGAACCCAGAGGATGGAGGAATGAGCAAAGTGATGTTTGTAGGATATAGGTTGTAGGAGACCAGGAGAGATGTCAGGCAAAGAAAAGTTGTTGGGTGCTTTTAGCGTGAAAATCTTTAAAATGCTTGAAACTTTTTTTTGAGGGAAGTTCAACCACTTCTTTCTTACGTTAGGGAGAAGCTTATTTTCCCCTCACATTTTGTCCGTAAGCATCATAGGGCCTTGACTGTGTTTTTTGTTTCGAGTCTTCTGTAGCAGGAGTATTTGCAGACCTTCCACACCCAAATTGTTCTTAAGTCTGTGTTGCTTTAGAGGGATGAAGTGCTAAATAGATAGGAAGAATGATAACCTTGGCTAGTGAAACTTGAAAATGGTATAGTGCATAGCTAAATTTCTTGTGTTATCTTAAAGGAACAAAAATTATTTGTAAGAAGTTTGGAGGACATAAATTTGAGTACAGCTTTTCTGCAGTTGGATGGTAATTCTTTCATTTGTTAGTTTAAGTAGATCGAGGTTATATTTTTACCTGATTTTAATGTTATTGCATATAATGTAACTAGGTGGTATTATCCTCAACAAAGATTTTATCTTAATCAATAGATTTAATTCTTGTATACAGTGTGTAACCTGTATTGTAATAATACTTGCATATAACTAATAAAGATTTTGTTAATTTACTTCATTTGCCTTGAGGAGTTCACAGAAGTCTTAGTTACAGGCTCTTTGCACCAGGCATTGTGAAACAGAATAAGAAAGGCTTAATTGTATGGACTAGATTGAATAGAAAAGAAAGACCTGTATTACAGGTAATATTAAATGTAACCTAAGTATTAATCTTAGCAATTTGTCATAATTTGAAGAGATAATGCGTTTAAGACTGTGAAGGCAGGGGCTAGTACTTAGTTTGAACAATTTATAAAAGGTAATTAAAATTTGTGTACTAGATTTGTTTATTATTATTTTTTACTGCTGCATAGTTCTGAGTATTTGTGTACTGGATTAATTCTTGCAATGAAAATGGGGTCTTGGACAGGTAGAGCTTGGGAGCAATGCTCACTCTTCTGGTTTCTGCTTGCAATTAGTAATTGGCTTCTCTTCACTGACTTCAGTTTTGGTTGTGATGCCTTTGCTGAACCTACTGTCTGAGGAGGTGAAGAGCAGATTAGGCGCTGTCCTTGAAAAGGTTGCTTGGATTTTGCTGTATTCTGGAAGCCGATGTAATGTTTGACTATATGGAGACATTGAAGATACGAATACAGGTGAATTTGCAATGAGGCATAAAATGAGTTGCCAAACTCTTTGGAGGGCTAGTGAATTGGGTTAGGATGAGCTGATCTGCAGCTTGGAGAAAAGAAATGAAGAGCTGAGGGTTCGGTATTACTTTCATTTTGATGGTGGGAAGGGTTGTTTGACTGTTGTGTAAAGATGAAGAGCCTTTTAAATATGAACTTCTGATTTCAAGTGCACTTCAGTAGCCATGCCGCTTAAGCAGTTCCTGCTGTGCCCGTTTTGCTGGTACAGATGTTTGTGTGATGATACAGTGAATGGATCTGTCGGTTCAGAAATGGCTTTTCTCTCTTGCAGAATTGTTTCTCAGCCATATCAGCTCCCTGATCTGGCTTGCTGCATGAATGGCTGCTCTTAAGGATGGTGGAGGAGGCAGGCTCTCTTCAGCTAGTGCATAAAGAACTGACCCTATATGTGAAACCCAAATTGTTGGTTTAATCTTTGTCATAAAATGGAATCTGACTGATTTGCATAGATGGCAGTATCTGTTAAAAATTTAGATGAATAACTTTCAGCAATTGGTTGGTGGATTTTAAAGAGCTATTTAAGTGCATCTGTGCTGTTGATTGAGACTAAGAACCAATGACAAAAGAGGAAAATCAGATATATACAATTCTACTGAACTTCGATCATTAGTTAGATTTCTAGAAATAAGTATTTTCATAGCACATCAACTTTAATGCCAGCATAGAGCAAAATTCTGTTCTTGTCAGACTTCTTTCTTCATGTTTAGGGATATAAATTTAACAGTACTTTTTTCTCAAAGTACAGAGCTAAACTGAAGATGGTATTTTAGCTCTCTTCATGTAGTGAGTAAGGAAGAATTGAGCCGCAAAAAATTGGGTATTTTTGGTTTAGTGTTCTCAAAATACTTTTTTAAAAAATAGTTCAATAAAATATTTTGAGGGTAGGGGAAGGAATCAGCAGTCAAATAATATCCATGTGCAAAATTCTGATTACTTTGTTGTTGTTTGTTTATATAGTGCCTTTTATTATAGCAGTTGAATACTTTGAATATACCTGTTCGTGTCTGCCCTTTAAGATAGGAAGATGCAGTGACTCAGGCTTAGTAAAATTTTCTGTGGCCACTTAAGGAAATATATGAAATAAGAAGTGATCGTAGATTTTATCTCGCACAATAATCCCCACAGCACTTGCCTCTCTCAGCTGACAAAGCTCACTGTGTTCCTTCTGCCACGCTCATCTGTTCTTCACCCATTCTGTGAGAAACATTTCCTTAGTTGTTTGGATTTAAGATCATACATACTGACTTTCTAAAAAGCTGTACAGACATTATGATATGGAAGGCACTGTGTCTCTGTGAGATCATGGAAACTAGTTATAATCCACTTGGCCAAGCTTTAACTCATTTGAGGAAGCTGTTGATGACTTCAAATTGGGCAGGACAAAAATTTTTTTTTGGTCCAGACCGGTACTGGCACTGATTTGCCAGACATGTTGCTAATATGTCTTATTATTATACACCTAAGCGTGTGTAACAACTGCATATGGGTGTTTTTAAGGTATCATGTTGTGATTTTTTTTTGTTTTTTTTTTTAATGTAAAATTTTAGTTTTCAGTAACAAAGTATCTTGGAAAGTATGTAAAAATTGAAGTTAAAATCAGAATACTGTATCTGCTTCAGTTTACCTACTTCAACAGGTTCTGGCACTCAGTGAAAAACAATTGTGTAGTGTAGTAAGGCTTCTTTGATAGAATAAATTATGGTGTATTGTTGAGAGCCAGATCTGAATGCAGTTTTCTCTGGAAGTGTGGTGCTGAATAAGACAATACCAGATTTTCACATGTCTTAGATCATTCTGTTTTTGTAATATGCAAAAGTAACTTTTAATGGAACAGGATCTGAAACAGCTTTATAGAGAGGGATGAAGAAAATCTGTTTGCAATTCAGGGTAACCACAACCTTTTGAAGGAAGTGAGCAGTAACTGTTACTGCTTGGACAAACTGGTGACCTTTTGAAGTGCTGGCTGTCTTGGTTTACTTCCGTATCACACCTAAGCTTGAAAACTGAAACTGGTTTCCCTTTTATTTTAAAAAGGCATCAAATGTGGGAGAAATAAGTTAGATCTGTTACTTTGCTAAATGCAGTTTTAGGTTTGATCCTTCAGTTCATTTACTTGTGGTGTAATTGATTTGCCTTGTCTTAAAAGCAGTAGACAGGGTAATGTTCCCCCAAGACTGAAAAGAGATCAGCCTATTCCCAGCCGTTTCTCAGGTGTGCAAGTGATAACTGTGTACCTGCAGAAATAAGGGTTAGAAACTTGACCTTGACAATGGAAATGATACTCAGTATGTGGAAATCTTTTTTTTCCTATATTTCAGGCTTAATTCAGATCCTTGGTATTGTTTGCTTACAGGTTATGCCACTGAATTGCTCATACTCAGGTTCTAGCTTGGTGGGGTTTTTTTGGTTGTGGGCATGCTCTGCTACTTTAAGAAGATACAGTGTGGAAGGACAAAAATGGTAATTTTTGCTTTTTGTATGGGTTGTGACTAGAAATTACTACAGAGATGTATGTGTATCTCTGTATCTCTGTTATTTGCACAGCATTCATCAAATAAGTCTACTTTAATCCGAAGTCTGGACACTCTATAAAAAACCCCACTTGTTCATGTACTTTTTTTTTTTTTACTATGGAAAATGCTGTCTTACTGTTTGTCACCTGCCTGTAAGTACACTGTCTTTCCTGATAAGCATGCTAGGAAGTAAGAGGTCTTTGACAGATCACTGAAAATATATTGCATTTGACTGCTGCCTGAGAATTCTCTGCACAGATGGGTCGCAGTAGTCAACCCAAATCTAAAGAAAATTTAACGAAGCAGAGAGACCTCCCTTACCTCCTGACAGAATTAAGTGATGCTGGTTTTGTTTGCTTTTTTATAGGCTTATCATTAAGAATTAAGCATATCCCCACAGTGTTTTGGTTTCTATCTCACTTTTTTGAGCTGTCCATAGAGATGCGTTACTATGCTGGCATCAGAGTTACGTGGGAAGATCTGGGCAGCTGTCCTGTATTTGTCCACTCTTTGATAACTGGGACAAAAAAGTTTTAAAGATTTACATTGATTTAAAAAGCCTAGCACGGTATGTCGCAGAAGATCATTTCACACGGTAATCTTGGTGTGGGAAGACTGATAAACCCTGTTAATCAGCAGTGATTGGGGGCAGTCTCGTATACCTGCAGGAACCGTCGAAATATGCTTATGTGCTGTTGACTACCGTTTAATAATCTTGCTCACAGTAGGATCAGAATGCAGTAGCTCCATATCTTGAGGAACTCCTCTGTGTTAACAAAGGTGTTCTATAAGGCTGTTGCGGATGACTAAAGAAGAAACAAAATCTGTGTTGTAGATGTACTTAAAAATAAGTTCACATGGAGAAGGTAGGTTGAAATCACTTCTGATATTTCACCAATAAGTCTGAGATATGGATAAGAGGACCTATTGCTTCTCTCTATTTGTGACTTATGTGCAGTGATTTCATTAGTGAGGTTGTTTCTTTATCAGCCACACAAGCTTGGAATGGGCTTCCTTTGTTCCTACCAGGTTGAAGGCAAATTTTGATTACTGGGCTAGGGGTGAAGAAACGCGTGTGTTGGAGCAGAGTGAAACTGCTTAGCCTAGTGAATGTAGTCTGTAATCTCTAGAGGGATATGCTTAGATGATGCTACAGCTACAGGCTATAAATACTCGAGGAGAGTCACAAAGATGTATTGAGAGAGCTGGATGTGTGTGTAATGAGAGTGTAGGTGTGACACTGGAGTAGCAAAAGCTATGCCAAACAAAATCTTACCTTCCCTTTGAATAAATGGGGAAGGTTTGGGGTGGTTTTGTTATGTGTGTTAGAAAACACTGTAAATGTGTGTAAATGAAGCACCTTTTTGGAGGTGGAACTTTGCCCCTTCTGCTGGGCATGGAATTATGGATGTGTACTGCCATAATGGAGTTTATGGGATTGTATTGTAGTCCCTAGTCGGCAGCTGGTGTATCATTCTCTTAAGTTCCTGCACCTGGAGGAGTGTGTGCCAGCTGAAAATGTTTTCTTTAAAGACTTCCAGTAAAAATTTAGTCAAGTAATTTACCCCCACCCCCATGGATATAGGTAGACTTTGAAGGCCTCACCCATCTGAATGTGTTTTTATTAGCAAGGTTTGGCCATGGAATTATTCTTGATAGTTTTGCTGAGGACATAGCACTTTGATCTAAGCATTTTACTGTGCTGTTATTATTAAAATTATTACAATAGCAATTATAATAGTCCTGTATTTATAGTACATTAGTTACAGGAAATGTGCTATATGTTTTAATTTATTAATGATGTAATGGATTGAAGCACCTACTATCTTTTATTACTCCTCTTATTAATGAAATGCTGCCTTTTTTTTGTTTGTTTTCAGTTGCTATTCTGCTGGTTTTGTTACTCAAATTAAGGTCCTTGTGAGATATTCAAAGTACGTGTTATTCTGTAGGAGACATGAAAGCAAAAGTGTTTTCTTAGGGCACTAGCAATTTAAGTTTTCCTAATGAAAACTTTTGCTTGTCAGGATAAAATCCAAGATTCAAAAAAATATAATAAATTGAAGGAGAAAAACAAGTTCTCCCTGTTTTGAGTTAGCATATGTATGTTCTGGACTAAATAAATATTACATGATTGCATGAGATTATGGAGGGTATGAATTTGTGCCTCAGATTAACCTTTACTGGACCTGTGTTCCTAAAGGTATTTTACGACATCATGTGCTGGTTTTATTCCATTATGTAGTGAAAATTATTCCTTTTTAATAGTGAGGAAGTCTTAAGAATCTTGTTTCCTAGCATTGTTAATGTATGCTAGCAGTTCTCAAGCCTTTGTTAGTATTATTATGGAAGAATGACTGTCATCAGTGATGAAAGTTTTTGTATGATGTAATGCTTGAGAGGCTTCCTGAGACCTTGTTCAGACTACGCAAAGTAAGCTTTATTAAAGTCAGATTTTAAAATTATTCTGAGATTCTATAGAGAGGCTGAACCTGTGAGGAGGATGGGGATGTTGCTTTCATGAGAAGTGGGTGCAAAGCGCAGGAGTGCCAGGACGTGCGTGCAGTCTCAGTATCCCATGAATGTTGCTGATTGCAGAGCCCTAAACTGCTTGTCTAGAGAAGCTACTTTCTAACATCTGCCAGTTACATTACATGTTCTCTTACTTTTAGTTTGATAAATTCCTTCTGTATTTCTATGTATGTTTTCTTTCCTGCTTTTATTTTTTGTCTCATTTTTCACCTTAACAGCAAGTCAAACAAAAAGAGAGAAAGAAGCTTGTGCTAAGTATCCCAATTTTGAGGGCAGGAGCTTCAAACTGATGAAACATCAAAGGGAATGATTCAGAAAGGAGGGGGAGGGTTTATCCATCAGAAGCCCAAACTGAACAGATCGGCATGGTGTGGCATTCACAGAAGTATTATTCATGTAATACATCCAGCCTTTAAAAATGCTAAAAAAGTGGAAGTTCAGCAGCACTCTCTTACAGTATGGCACTTAACTTTACTGCTGTTTAACTCTTATATTCTAATATTTTAACTTCCTGTAAGGGGAGAGACAGAATTGGAAGTATCAACAATTTGAAAGTTCCTTTCTAATTCTAGCAAGTGTTTCGGTAATATACTCGCGGACAGCAAACTGCACGAACCAGAGCCACAACACAAAGATGCCTTTCAGTTAACAGAGCAGGATTGTGGAGACATGTGTTGCAGTGGAGGTTTGGGGGTTTTTTTTTGCGTGTGTTCTTTAGCCAGCATGCACAGAGAGTAGAAACCCAAATATAACTAGGATGCTTTTCTGAAAGACCCTAATGGTGGGGTTAGAGTCTCCTGTATATAATATACATACTAATTAAAAAAAAAAAAATCTTGAGAGGCAGATGGGAAAAGAGCATGATGCCAGACATCACCCGCATCTCCTCGTTTGTATGCCTGCTTTCTTAGGGCTCTGGTGATCTTCTACTTGAACAAAACTTTCGAGTGCAAAACTAGACTTGAATTTTGAGTGGGTTCAGTATAATGTGGCAACAAAACATGTGGCACAAAACATGGCTTAATGAGAAACCATAATGCAGGCAAGTCTTCCAGGAAGTCTCCAATCTGAGGAGTCAGGGTTCTGTTTCCTGGAAAAGTATGAGCATTGTCTTAAGATTTATTTAAAGGAAGGAGTCTCTCCAGGTGGCTCCATCCAGTTTGTTTTCAGGAACAGAAAACCCCAAAGTGTTTCAGAAATGAAATGCTGTTGTCATCTGTTTATGAATTTTATTTATTTAAATAAAAAAGTGTATATGCATGTGCTTTTTCGTTACCATACTTTTCTTAATGTGTCTAGTGATTTACAGAGGGACCAGCCAGGGTCCCCAAATAATTTTGCAGCTGTGGTCCAGTCCTTAAGGATGAGTCATGATTCCACACAGTGAATGATATATTGAAGTATGTAGGAGAGCCTTCCTGAAGTGCATTTACTTTGGAGTTGACTGTGAAAATGTAGATGATCATAGGTGGTGTTCCAAAATATATATTCTGTTTGACAAACTTTTCAGTTTAGTTTAATTCAAGGTAATGTAAAAGTCCTAAGGGATGAAGTTGTAGACTCTTTTGTTCAAAGAGAGTGGACTTGTTCTAACTTTCCATCTTTTAAAACAAAGCCGGGGGGAGGGGGAAATACCATGTGTTGTCTTGCTGTGTTGGTTTTCACCTGTGTCAATGGAGTAGTCAGAACAGAGCATGGAGCAGATGTCTTTGAGCATACTGGTGCCAGTTCTTTCATAGGTTCCCATAGATCCTTTTCGTTGGAGTATCTTGGTTTGAGCTTTGGTCGATTGTATCTTGAGTGTTTTCTAAGAAAGATCTTTCCCAGAGCGAAACGTGGGCCTTAAATGTCATTCCTGCAGTAGATCCAAGAGTGGTTTGCATTGTTGCATCTTTTAACATGGTAGCAAAATACTTGACTACTCCCAGTATTAGCCCTAGCAAATAGCTGGAGGGTGAGGATTGTTCTTTGCAAAACAAAATATTGTTGGAAGCTTGCTTCTTCAGGGGCATATAAACAGACTAAACCCAGTTGGTAAATAGCTGTGGGGGAAATATTAATGCCACAAATGCACTCCAACTGCTAGTAGGCTACCGACTTGTATTTTCTTGAGAGTGAGTGATTCATCTTACTTGCACTACCGAAAGGTTGGAAAGTTGCAAGGAGAGGGGGGATACACGTTTCAGTACCAGAAAGTAGGAGAAAAATACTAAATTTTAATTGCTGTTGAGTGAAATTGAGCAGTGGTATTGGGGTGACTGGGAGTTATGGATGCTATACCTTTTTTTTCCCTCTTTCTTTTTCTCACCCATTAGGAGGGCTTTCGAGCTGCCGCTCTGCTGCTGAACAGCATGCAGTCCTTTCGGGAGCAAAGTAGTTACCACGGAAACCAGCAGAACTACTCGCAGGAAGTGCACAGTTCATCCCGACTGGAAGAGTTCAGCCCCCGCCAGCAGGCCCAGATGTTCCAGAGCTTTGGAGGAGGTGCTGGCAGTGGACGTCGTGGAGCAACAGGAGCCTCTACAGCAATGCCTGGTGAGAGCTCTGGCCATCAGAGCTACCAAGGTTTCAGAAAAGAAGCAGGAGAGTTTTACTATATGGCTGCCAACAAAGATACAGTGGCATCAGGAGGGCAGCAGCCACCTCAGCGCAGGCCTTCCGGACCAGTACAGAGCTATGGGCCCCCTCAAGGGAGTAGCTTTGGGAGTCAGTATGGGAGTGAGGGACATGTGGGCCAGTTTCAAACACAGCACTCAACCCTTGGGGGTGTATCCCACTATCAGCAGGATTATACTGGTCCTTTTTCTCCAGGGAGTGCCCAGTATCAGCAGCAGGCTTCTAGCCAGCAGCAGGTGCAGCAGCTGAGACAGCAGATCTATCAATCTCATCAGCCTTTACCCCAGGCTACCAGCCAGTCTGCTTCTAGCACCTCACACTTGCAGCCAATGCAACGTCCATCCACCCTGCCTTCCTCTGCTTCTGGGTACCAGTTACGAGTGGGTCAGTTCAGCCAACACTATCAGCCACCTTCGTCCTCCTCCTCCTCCTCTTTTCCCTCCCCACAGCGTTTTGGCCAGTCAGGACAGAATTATGATGGAAGCTACAGTGTGAATTCTGGGTCGCAGTATGAAGGCCACGCTGTGGGTTCCAATGCACAGGCGTATGGGACCCAGTCAAACTACAGCTTTCAGACACAACCAATGAAAAGCTTTGAGCAGTCTAAGCTGCCCCAAAGCGGGCAGCAGGGCCAGCAGCAACAGCACCCGCCTCAGCACGTAATGCAGTATTCAAATGCTGCCACCAAGCTCTCTCTTCAAAGTCAAGTGGGACAGTACAGCCAGACTGAAGTTCCTGTAAGGTCACCCATGCAGTTCCACCAAAACTTCAGTCCAATCTCTAATCCGTCTCCTGCTGCATCTGTGGTTCAGTCTCCAAGCTGCAGCTCTACCCCTTCTCCACTCATGCCAGGTGGAGAAAATCTCCAGTGTGGGCAAGGCAACATGTCCATGGGTTCTAGAAACCGAATCCTGCAGATGATGCCTCAGCTTAGTCCTACACCATCTATGATGCCAAGCCCCAATGCTCATGCAGGGGGATTTAAGGGCTTTGGGCTGGAAGGACTGCAGGAAAAAAGGCTCACAGATCCAGGGCTGAGCAGCCTGAGTGCTCTAAGTTCTCAAGTAGCCAATCTGCCCAACACAGTCCAGCACATGTTGCTCTCGGATGCCTTGGCACCTCAGAAAAAAAGTTCCAAAAGGTCATCCTCTTCCAAGAAGGCTGACAGCTGCACCAACTCAGAAGGCTCCTCCCAGGCAGAGGAGCAACTCAAGTCTCCCCTGGCAGAGTCCCTTGATGGTGGCTGTTCCAGTAGTTCAGAGGATCATGGGGAAAGGGTGAGACAGCTGAGTGGCCAGAGCACCAGCTCAGACACTACTTACAAAGGGGGTAACTTAGAGAGATCCAACTCCTCACCAGCACAAGGCACTCAGAATGAGCCATCAAAACTCAGCAGCAGCCCTGCAGCTAGGGAGGATGTGGCTTCCCCTGATGGAAAGGAAGCAGTGGTGGCTGTGGAAAATGCCCCAAAAGTGAATGAAAAGGCAGTTGGGGTGATTGTCTCCCGGGAAGCCATGACAGGAAGAGTAGAAAAGTCAGGTGCCCAAGATAAACCTGCACAAGATGATGCTTCCACAGCCACTCAGGCACCCGCTAGTGCTAGTGGAGCAAAAGAAACGGGGCATGTAGGGACGCAGCCAGAAAATCAGGGAGGAAGTAAAGGGAGCAAAAGCGGAGATAACACTAACCATAATGGAGAGGGGAACAGCCAGCCTGGTCATGCAGTTGTTGGGCCAAATTTTCCTGCAAGAACAGAACCTTCCAAATCTCCTGGTAGTTTAAGGTACAGTTACAAGGATAATATCACAGCTGGTATACAGAGAAATATTGGTGGCTTTCCACAGTATCCTTCTGGTCAAGAAAAAGGGGATTTTCCAGGGCACAGTGAGCGCAAAGGTCGGAATGAGAAGTTTCCTAGCCTCCTGCAGGAAGTCTTACAGGGGTACCACCATCATCCAGACAGGAGGTATTCGAGGAACGCACAGGAGCATTCTGGGATGGCTGGGAGTTTGGAGGGAGCCATGAGGCCCAATATCTTAATTAGTCAAACCAATGAATTGACCAATAGAGGCCTCTTAAATAAAAGCATGGGGTCTCTCCTAGAAGGCCCTCACTGGGGCCCCTGGGATAGGAAGTCTAGCAGCGCAGCTCCTGACATGAAGCAGATAAATCTAGCTGATTACCCTATTGCTAGAAAGTTTGATGTGGAGTCTCAGTCTTCTGCCCATGAAGGGGGAGCACTCTCAGAGAGGAGATCAGTGATCTGTGACATATCTCCATTAAGGCAACTTGTCAGAGATCCTGGCCCTCACCCAATGGGGCATATGGGTCCTGAGGCCAGAAGTGGAAGGAGTGAACGTCTTGCCCCTGGCTTGAGCCAGTCCGTCATACTCCCTGGTGGCTTAGTATCCATGGAAACAAAGATGAAAGCTCACAGTGGGCAAATAAAAGAAGAAGATTTTGAACAGTCAAAGAGCTCAGCTAGTCTCAATAATAAAAAAACAGGAGACCATTGTCATCCTGCTGGCATCAAGCATGAATCTTTCCGAGGCAACGCCAGCCCTGGAGCTGCAGTCTCCGATGCTGCTCCAGACTACATTCCCCAGCAGGACAGCAGATCAACACAGATGAGGCGAGGACCTGGCAGAACTGGAAGCAGCAGGGGTAAATCACCTTCTCAATTTCAGGATCTTGCTGATAAGCTGAAAATGTCACCAGGCAGAAGCAGAGGCCCAGGGGCAGACCTGCATCACATGAACCCACACATGACACTATCTGAAAGAGTTAACAGGGGTTCCTTGCATTCTGCTTACCCTCAGAATTCAGAAGGCCCATCTTTGGCTTCAGCATATCACACAAATGCTAGGCCTCATGCTTTTGGTGACCCTAACCAGAGTTTAAATTCCCAGTATCATTACAAGAGACAGATATACCATCAACAGCAAGAAGAATACAAAGATTGGGCAAGCAGCACTGCTCAGGGTGTGATTGCTGCAGCTCAGCACAGGCAGGAGGGAGCAAGGAAGAGCCCGAGACAACAGCAGTTTCTGGAAAGAGTAAGGAGTCCCTTAAAAAATGACAAGGATGGAATGATGTACCTTCAGGGTAGCTCTTACCACGATACTGGAAGCCAGGAAGCTGGGCGCTGCGGTATGGGGAGTGATAGTACTCAGAGCAAATGCACTGAACTGAAACACAGCAACCAGAAGTTGCAGCATCACGAGTCTGGTTGGGACCTCTCTCGGCAAACTTCTCCTGCCAAAAGCAGTGGCCCTCTTGGAGCAGCCAACCAAAAAAGATTTTGCCCTCAAGAAAGCGATGGGCATCGTCGGGAAGAATCTACAGATTTGCCCAAGCCTAGTAATGCCATGCTCAGGCTCCCTGGCCAGGAAGACCAGTCTCCTCAAAATCCATTAATTATGAGGAGGAGAGTCCGTTCTTTCATCTCTCCTATCCCTACCAAGAGACAGCCACAAGATATGAAGAACATTGGCAGTGAAGACAAAGGGCGACTGATGACTTCAGCAAAAGAAGGAGCTGATAAAACGTACAACTCCTATGCCCATTCATCTCAAAGCCAAGATGTTGGCAAGTCAGTTGGAAAGGGAGATTCCTTCAAGGACCTGCCAAGTCCTGATAATAGGAATTGCCCTGCTGTTTCACTCACAAGCCCAGCTAAGACCAAAATATTGCCTCCAAGAAAGGGGCGAGGATTAAAACTGGAAGCTATTGTTCAAAAAATTACATCTCCCAATATTAGGAGAAGTGTTTCTGCCAACAGTGCTGAAACTGGTGCAGATACCGTCACTCTCGATGACATCCTGTCCCTTAAAAGTGGACCTGAAGGAGGAAATGTGGCTGTGCATGGACCAGAGGCTGAGAAGAGAAAAGGAGAGATGTCAGATCAAGTGGGGCCAGCAAGTCAGGACACCACTGGTGAAATAACTCTTCCAAGATCTTCAGAAGAGTGGCAAAGCAGTGAGGATGATAAAACAAAGAAAGAGGCCCCTGAAACTGCCAGTGTTGGTAAAGAAGGAGCAGGATCCAGCGCAGCACCACCACCATCTCAGAAGTCAGGTGGTCAGGGAAGGTCTGATGGATCTGTAAGCGGAGCTGGAACTCTGACCTTTTCTGACTCAAAAACAATTTCCCCTTCCAGTGTGTTTACTTCTGAACCAAATCCAAAGTCTGAGGAAAAAGATGGAGATGTGACAAACATTTCACCCAAGCCAGATGGTTTCCCTCCAAAGGGGTATTTTCCCTCTGGAAAGAAAAAGGGGAGGCCAATTGGGAGCGTGAACAAGCAGAAGAAGCAGCAGCAGCAGCAGCAACAGCAGCAACTACCACCTCCCCCACCACCCCCACCAGTACCTTCCCAGTCTTCAGAAGGGGCTGGTGGGGGTGAGCCAAAGCCGAAGAGGCAAAGGAGGGAGAGGCGAAAACCTGCAGCACAGCCACGGAAGCGGAAGCCTAGACGGGCCGCTCCAATTGTGGAGCCTCAAGAACCAGAGATCAAGCTTAAGTATGCTACTCAGTCTGTAGATAAAACTGACTCCAAGAATAAGTCCTTTTTCCCTTATATTCACGTGGTAAACAAGTGTGAATTAGGCGCTGTGTGCACAATCATTAATGCGGAGGAAGAGGAGCAGAACAAATTGGTGAGGGGTCGGAAAGGACAGAGGTCTTCAACACCCCCTCCTAGCAATGTGGAGAGCAAAGTGCTGCCGACCTCAACTTTCATGCTGCAGGGCCCTGTAGTAACAGAGTCTTCTGTCTTAGGGCATCTGGTTTGCTGCCTGTGTGGCAAATGGGCCAGCTATCGTAATATGGGTGACCTCTTTGGTCCTTTCTACCCCCAGGATTACGCAGCCACCTTACCCAAGAACCCGCCTCCAAAGAGGGCCACAGAAATGCAGAGCAAGGTCAAGGTACGGCACAAAAGTGCTTCTAATGGTTCCAAGACAGATACGGAAGAGGAGGAGGAACAGCAACAACAGAAGGAACAAAGAAGCCTTGCTGCTCATCCCCGCTTTAAGAGGCGGCACCGCTCTGAGGACTGTAGTGGAGCCTCTCGGTCACTTTCAAGGGGAGCTTCATGTAAAAAAGCAACCACTGACGGTGGCAGTGGTGGTGAAAAGACTCCTTTGGACTCAAAACCCTCTATGCCCACTTCAGAAGGTGGCACTGAGCTGGAGTTACAAATTCCTGAACTACCTCTTGACAGCAATGAATTTTGGGTCCATGAGGGTTGTATTCTCTGGGCCAATGGGATCTACCTGGTCTGTGGCAGGCTCTATGGGCTGCAGGAAGCTGTGGAGATTGCAAGAGAGATGGTGAGTACCTAATCTTGCTATATAAAATGACTTGTTTTCATTTGTAATACGTATACCATTTAGAATACCATTTTTCCTTGTTCTTCTCTCGTCTTAAGCAATCATATTTCATCTTAAATCTCCAGTGATGTCCTTCTGATGACCTTATTTAGATCTCTGCCACACCTGATCAGACAGACTTTTCAGACATCAGAAAGCTGGATGCTTATTACCTACTGAAAGTTCTGTATGTCCAAAGACTTTCTCACCACTACACTGATCTTTTTTCTCCTTATTCTATTCTTTTAGATATTTAATATTCTCTAGGGCTCTTCTTGGTGTCATACACCAAGAAAGGTGTATGAAATGACTTGTCCTAATGAAAGGACAAGTAGCAGCAGACACAAATTGCAACAAAGAAAATTCCAATTCAATATTAAGCGAAAAAAATTCACAGTGAGGGTGGTCAAACATTGGATTGAGGGAGGGGGGAATGACAGAGAAGCTGTGGAATATCTGTTCTTGGAGATGCACAAATGTGACTGAGCAAGGCCTTAAGCAGTGCACTTAACCTCTGAACCTGGATCTAGCTTCAAAGTTGGCTCTGCTTTCACAGGGGTCCCTTCCAACCTAAGTTATTCTGTGATTGTAATACATATTACACAACTGCAGGAGAATTTGCAGTCCTTACAAAATAAGATGGATAGAGTGGAATCACACAGAGGGCTGTAAGCTTTGAGTGAAACATGGATGGCTTCAGTATTGAATTCCGTATGAGTTGTACAAGTCATAGTGATAACTGACTTGCTCCAAAGTGTAAGCATACAATGAGTAAGAAGAATATGTAAAATTAGAAGAGGGACAAAGGGAGAACTTTATTCACAACCTTCTGATTGTGGATGGAGGCACTTGCTAGTCTTGGTTTTCTAAGACATAAGCTGATGCTTCAAAACCTCAGTTAATGTGGCTTTCTTTGCCATCATCAGTATGCTGCATCCCTTTATTTATGGTTACCTTTTGCATTACGCTTTTTCTTCTGGGCCAGACCATGGAAGAAGCACTAGTCTACTTTTTCCTGTTGCCTTGAGATTCTTCCTTTTCTAAACAGTGTTGGAATCCAGTTTGTATCTTCTCATTCCTCTATGTTACTTCGTACAGTGTGTTCATTTCCTCCCCATGAGCTTTTCTCTTCAGGTTTGATTCCTGGCTCGTTCTGCATTTTCACTCACTGTTCTTTGACAGTAATTACATGCTTCTTTGCCCTAACTTGATTTGGCCGGCATTCTTTTTTCTATCCTCTCATTAAACAAAGTCAGTTAATTTCATTTGGTTTTCATCAAGCCATGCCTGCATGCTGATGCAACTGCTGAATTTCTTATCTCTGATAATTGCAAGGTTTCTTTTGGGATCTCCACCACTGTTTGGATTCTACTTGCAATGTGGCCGTGCTTTCATATGTCTTGTAGTTACCCAATACTTTGAATTTCAATCGGACCAGCCTGATTATCCCTTTTTTCTGTTTTCAGGGTGTGTCTTTCATTTACGATCTTCTCCTAATAGCAAATGCCTTTTCTATGTGTTCTTGAACTGCTTGAGCTGACCTCCAGCAATCCTTTTTGTGTTCCTGTACCTGCAAAGGGGGGTATGCCAGGCAGAAACATGTTACGCTGGTAGGCTCTAATCAAACTTGACAAATAGTAGCACATTATCCACAGCATTTTTATGTGGGTTTTGCATATTGTTTGACATCTAGTTCTTTCTCTGCATGGGATCTTGATGACTTTCTGACTGTATATACATTGGCCTACCCTTTATCACTTACCTCCAACTGTTACAATCATCTTGTCACAAATAGAAGTTTTTTTTTCCTCTTCTTCTTAACCCTTTCATCTGCCCTTGTGGCACCATACAAGAACATCCCCTTATCTCCCTTGAGCCTTGTATCCTTTCTCTCTACCTCTTTCCTTTAATCACTTGCTCAACTCCTAGCTTTTCTTTTCCCCCATAGTACCTGTAGACATGAGTTTCCTATTTTTTTAAAAAAAGTGTACAAAATGCTTGTGGCCTCTCTTGCCTTTGCTACTAGTTCTTAATTTCCTTTCCTTCTTTTCATCTAAAAATTCTTTGATTGCATTGTCTGGGGCTCTTGTCCTCCACTGTGGCTTCAATTGTGCTCTACTACAATTGTAATGACTGTTTACGGTGATCTCTTCCTAGCTAAGGTTCAGATCCAGTACTTCATTTTCCTTTTCCTGTCAGCTACATTTGTCACTATCAGCTGTGCTGCTCTTGAAGTGTTGTTCCACCCTTGTTTCCAGTCTGTGTCCTCTGTTGATTACCACCTTTCTTTCCACTATTTTTTGTAGAGGCTGTTGTTCATTACTCCCAGCTTTCTATGTGGGGTTCCCTGAAGCTCTGCTTGTGCTTTTCTTCCCTTTATCTTGGCCTACCATGTCTTTGGGTAGTTTTCAGTAACCTCATCACTTTTTTCCAGAGTCTTGTAGAGCTTCCTTTTTGCTCCAGGTTCATGTTCTTCTGCCACAAACTTAAAAATTGTTCTTGAGTTCATGGTGAGTTCTCAGACTCTTGCTTCAGAATGTGGACTTCAATCTACATCATCCTTAATCCATGATCTGCCATCTTGTTCTGGTTTTCTTGTCACTCAGATTCACAATCTCCTAATTTGATTTTAAAGTTATTTCTTCCTAATCCTTCCTATTTAAGGCTAAGGCTGTAAGACATACTGCTTACTTTCTTTGTGTGAGAAGTCACATGTAGCCTTTCAGTGCTCTCCACTGTTCTGCCTGGATCCGTGTTTAATCTAGTTACAAGACTAGGCAAGGACCATTTTCTTGTGTGTGCTTTGTTTTGTTACATCTTCTACAAACAAATAATGGAATAGGTTTTCTCCTAGCATTACTTTTTTCTCAAACTTTTTATCCAATTTTAGCAAACTGCAGTTCTGTATTCTTCATTGGAAGCAGTATATCCTCCCCCCTTCAGTTAGGAGAGGGTTATGCGCAACGCAAAGATGGCAGTCAGGGTATTCAGAGGTGTGCCTGCCAGGAGCCATCCCCAGGGCAGTGGAAGCGCTCTTGAACTAGACTCTTTTGCCCTGCTGCCTGAGGATAGCCTTCTGGCTCAGGCAGCTGATTTCCTATGCTTGTTGCGTATGCTCTTTCTTTAGCTTTTCCTTGCTTTGCAAGTGCATTTTGATTTTGCTCCCTCTGACATGCAGTTCATCAGTGCTAGTGACCTGGAAAAGCAGATGTGCAAACAAACCATGTAGCTGCTTGCTAGCAGGAGAGAGTAGACAGATGTGTGCACAAGCATACCAGGAATATAGGTCCTAAATTTGGTCTAGGGTAAGGAAAGACATTAGTTTATGGCATATGAAGGATTTTGAGCGTGGAAGTCAATAATTCACCTATGTAACACGTTGTGTGCAAGTGAAATACTGCCATAATTTAAAATCTAAGTAAACTGTTTGTAATATCCACAAAGGGCAAATGCACACCAAATTTAAACTGAATACGTACCATTAAATGAGTTGAAATATTTTCTTTAGAGATCTGGCTCTGTTGATGTTGCTTATACAGCATAAGAGTATAGAAATAAAAAACTTAAACTTCTAGTCAAAGGCCATAAACCATCGAACCATGATGTAGAGGTAGTGGCTTAAGTAACCTACCTTGCATTTCTTCTCACACAAACTCATCTGTTTTTTTCTCACCTGGCAGCTTTATTATAGATTTTTTTTTCCAAACCCAGTTCCTTGTTTGCCTTCCAGAATCAGGAAGGAACTTGAAGCATTCTTCTTGCCATGTTAAGTTTTCTTTATATGAATAAATTCTGTCCTACTGCAGTTTTTTGAGAACAGCCCTGTAGTCAATCTCAAGGAAGGCTTAGAATGTGTGTGAGGTTGCTCAAAGATCGTCTTGTACTGGATGCTTTAGAAGAATTTGAGACTCCAAGGTGTTATTTTAAAAAGGTTTATCAAGCTGTGAAGTGACTCTTGTGAGCTTTGAGCTTTCCTTGAAGTCTGATTTCACCCTAGATGTGAATGTGTTATCTTCTAAGCAGCAATCCGGCTGGTTTCCAGAGTGCTAGAATCTGCCTTTCTAGAAGGCAAAGAGGTGTTACTCTTGCTCTGGCCACTGTAGAGGCGTTCTTAGTTCTGAGAATGTGAATAGTTAATCAGATGAATTGGGCTGCTTCAGATGCAGAATGGCTTAATCCTTCCTCTTTACTTTGGTGTTCAAAGTAGATACCCCAGCAGATGGACCTACCTGCCAAGTAGTCTGTCTTTCTCTGTTCAACCATAGTAAGGGTGCTAACTGGACTTCTTGCAGTTGGACGTTTTTTGCTCCAAGGCTAATGAAATCTTGAACTGAAAAAACGCCATCTCCCTATTGATGGATGATACTGTTGCCCATAGAATGCTTTCTTTCAAATATTGAAGGTGGCCATGTTTTGGACTGGGTAGAGCAGATTATAAGTGATTTGCATAAAATCCGTTGCCTTATAATACTAGGAATCTTACAGCACGTATTCCAGCAGCAAGTTTGAAAATGTATCCGTATTCTTCTCTGGAAATTTTTTGGTCTCTCTTCTTACAGTCATGTCAACCATTTTGCATGTATAGATTTGGAAAACTAACAGTTGCATGCAGTTTGCTGTAAATACCTTTAAGGAAACAGTTTCCTACCTTGTTTATCTTCTCATTGTTTTCCTATTCATGAGAAACTCATTTTCATGCAAGATGAAATCTTGGTTGCCTTTGAAACTGGCAAAATTATGAAGTCACTTTGGTAGTTGTCAGCAGATTTAATGTTCAAAAGAATTGATGGTCTTTATTCTCAGCATTAAATTTAAGAAGCTGTAAGCAAAGAGAAGAACAATGCAGAGAACATTCTCTGTGTTGAGTTGTGGAATCCAAGAAAGTAGTTCTTCTGTTGTTTTCTAAAAAGCTGTTCAGTAGGAAGTGGTATGCTGTTTCTTGGAAATTTTTTTGTAAAACACTTTTCTCCAAGGCAAAGTCTCTGGTCTAGCACAGGTACTGCTTCTGTGGGTTTTAGTGTTTTGGTTTTTTTCTTTCCCCTTCCTCTCCCCCTTCAGAATTGACCTTGCTGAAGGTAAATCTAGCCCTTGCTTCTGCTGACAGTGCTCTGTGAAAGGAAAACTTGTTTATCCCCCTTTTAAAAATCTCTTTTAAAAGGTTTAAAGAATTTAATGCTTTTCTCATCAATCTCTGCTTTGTTCCCAGCTTGAGAAATCTTTTAATTCTTATACATAGAAAGAAGTCCTTGGAACCTGTTTCCTTTGTTGCTCTTTGTTGAAACAGTCATCTTGGGTTTCGTTCAGGAGAGCTTCAGAGTAACAAGGAGTGAAGGGTAAAATCAGTATAACGGGAAGAGATTCTGGACTTTCTCTCACCGGTATGGAAGTTTGTCTGTCTGAGACTCCATGGGTTATCTTTCAAAGCCTGCTGCTTACCTGAAGAGGAGAAATCTGCTTGCTTCAGGACTGTTAACAGGCCAGTTCAGAAAGTCAGACTGACTTTGGAGAAAGTTCTTAAAAACTACATATGGGCTCACAGAAGTTCAGAACCTAAATGCATGTCTCTGTCTATGCAGATTGATACTTAAATACTTGAATTTTTCATTACTGCTAGGCAGTGGCAGCCTTCTGGCTCATGTTGAGTGTGCCTTTGTTAGTTTGTAGAGCTGGAGGCAGGTTTACGTATGCTATCCAGATTTCACGAAGAATTACTTACGGTTTCGGGCAGAAAAGTTGTCCTTGACCACTTAACACTCCTGATAGTTGATCTCCCAGAGTATCTTATCCGTGAAAATGTGTACTATAGAGGAAATAAGGATTGCCTATCTATTATATTTTGTTCATTCTGTTGCTTTCATAGAACCCTTTTCTCTTGTTTACCTCTACCACTCTGGATCCTAGCTGTAAATTGGGTAAAGAAAGGTGCCTAGAGGGATCACTAGGAATTAAGCTATTTATATTCTCAGATTTGGGAAATCAAAGCCTAACAAAAATGCTTCTACATGCTGTAAGTAATTGCTTTTAAAAGGTTCCTAACTGTGTGGCTAATCAAATGCCTGAGCTGGGGACTCAGTAAGAACTGAGAAAATTGTGGAAGGTTAACTACCTCTGGCAAAAAAAAAAAAGCTAAACATTTTCTAGCCCCAGAAAGCTGAGTAGCATAGCACTGTGAGTCTGGAGGTCTCGGTTTATTCTGAATGTCTCATTTGGCACAGATGTGCTTTGTTATCCCAAAGCCAGGCTAGGAGTGAGTTGCTGTCAAGAGGGGTGATCCTGTTTTATCCTCTTTGCAAGCTGTTTGCTCCCACTGTTTCCCTTGTGCTAGATCCACCAACTCAGCATTTGCTCAGTGGGTTGACTTTCAGCTGGCTAATCCATCAGAAGACTAGCCTGGAGTGGGGGATCTTTGTGCCAGATCAGCCACCTGAATCGGCTTACTCTCTGAACCATGTTTGCTGCATCTGATAGGGAGGGCCCTTTCCACTGGTAATTACAACCCTTAGATCAAGTTAGCCATAACACAAAGCAGTGCCCAGGTGACACCACTGCTTCAAAGTGTTTTAGGCCCACAGTGCTACTGGTTTTAAGCGTTGGGAGATAAGGGCTGACCTTTTATTCATTATCATCCTTTTCAGAGAAGAAAAATAGCAGAATCTGACTTTTCTTTTTCTTCTTTTTTTTTCTCTTTTTCTTTTTTCCCATCTCCATAAAGCCCCTCAAGTGAAGTTCTGCATCAGGTCAGGGTTCAGCTGAAATAATAATCTGCTGCTTCAAAGACCACATGTCTGACAAACACAGGAAGGAAAACCTGTGTTTCTTACACCCAGACCTGTAATAGTAGGGAAGAATTTCCAGAGTAGGAAGAAGTCATGCTGGAGCTTGTTAATTTTTCATTGTGGGGAAAGGGAAACGAGTAATGAATTTAAAACCTGCCTGTTAGCAGTGGCTGAAAAATAGGGTGTATTGAGAACAATTTTATCTCTGGCAACAGCTTTTAGTATGCTTTAACCCCTCAAGTGAGGAGTGCTACAGAATCTCAAGGCACCTTGTACAATTACCCTTAAAGTGGTTGAGTTCTTGGTTGGTTTTTTTTATCGACAGACTGTGTCCAAACACCTCGTTGCCTGAGCTGGAAATGCACTCACTCTTTCTTGAACAGCCCTTAGTACAGTTAGTTTAACATTTGCTTTCATTCCTCAAGAAACGGTGGCATCTTTAATATTCTTCTGCAGTGTTACAAAAATAAGGAAGCGTGAAATTTTGGGTGGAGAAGAAATTCTGAAAGACAAGCTGAATAATGAACTTCAGATTCCGTTTTCTCAGAAAGGCATTGCCATCTGCTGCGCTACTG
Source organism: Rhinoptilus africanus (assembly GCA_013400135.1). Taxonomy (NCBI): domain Eukaryota; kingdom Metazoa; phylum Chordata; class Aves; order Charadriiformes; family Glareolidae; genus Rhinoptilus; species Rhinoptilus africanus. Next base: position 219,216 of record VXBO01011708.1, on the reverse strand, counting down.
AAACTCTGTGTGCTGTCGTGACTCCTGGTCTGTAAGAGCATGCTGCACAGAGAGGAGAACCTGGTAGGAGCCCCTGTTGTATCTCAGTTCCTTGCCTTCCTCTGATAGGGACTGGAAGTGTGAATGACTAGTACTACAGCACTTTGTAGCTCACAGCAGCTCTGTATGTTGGTATCACAAGTCTCAAATGCCAAAAAGGTAAGCAGGCAGAGTCTACATCTACATTTCTGGTGCATATATTTCAGTATCACGAGTGATAGAAAGCCATTAATTCACATTTGTGAAATGAGGCTGGCTTTCCTTGGCTTTATTGTGAGTAGAAATCAGGTGAGACTGGTGCAGCATATATTGGTGATCCTGGATTGTAGATGGCAGGGAATGCAGTTTAGTTGAAGTCTCAAAAAAAAGGTGATATTGGGAAAAGAGGAGAGAGTTCTCCAGTGTCAACCTTTTGTATGGGGGCAGAGAGAAGAGGAAGGGGAAGTAATTTCTGTGCATCTTTATTAGCAGATTCCTTTGCCATTAGTTTATCCCAAAGTATGGGCATTATGTCTGCGCTTGCCTGTGGTTTTATATTTTACTGTTTGTCTAGCATGTGGAGTGAGGAAAGCAGAAAATAGATTTACTGACAATAGAGCGTTGGGAAAGAATAGGATGTTTAACCACTTACATTACTTGTAGCCAGGAGCACTGGAAACTTGTATGTAAAAAGGAGCTTGCTAATTCCACAGTTGTGGCCTTTCTATAAAGCATCAGGGATCCTCAAATTCTGTGTATAGTTTTGATTTAAAAATATATTTAAGTAACTTTAATTTCTAAGAAGCTCTTCCAAATGTGGATGGGGCCTTCTCTGTGCAGGAGATTTCTAAACAAAGCTTTAGAGCTTTCTGTTTGGCTATCCACAGGCTCGCACAGTCCTTTTTGTAAGATTTAAGTTGCTTGTTACTGTAGAGATGCCAAACTCTTGCTAAATTCTCAATAGCGAGTTAATACAATCCATTTATGTGTCATTTTAGCTTGAATCTTTTTAAGCTGTGCTGGGAGAAAGGTTGTTACAATGCCCCAAAACTGGGGAGGAGGGTTGTTGTGCTGTTTGTGTGTTTTGTTAAGTTAAACTGAACTAACTTCTTTAACTTAGACTAATTCCAGATGTTAGTCACTTGAGCTGTATCCCCTTAACTTCATTAGAAGAATGCTACTAACAAATAAGCGTTGAACGACATTCGAGAACTTCAGAATCTTATTCTTCACATCTCTGTGTTTAAGATGGCCTGTGTTTGATTACAACTAGGCAAAAATGCAAACCTTAAAAAGTATTTTCCCTGATTTTGGAAAAAAATTGTTACTTAATCTTTATGTGCTTGTTCAGTTTGGCAAGAGGTTAATTTCTAGAAGTAAGGATTCATGACTTTCTGTTATATAATATTGTATGGATTATTAGAATTACATTCTATCTTTTGTAAGACTTTTTAAATAAAATTTAAAAAGACAGTTTTTCCATGTTATTTTAAAATAAAAGTTATTCTGAATCCTTTGATCACTGAATAAGCAAAAATAATGCTTCAACTAGACCAATGTTCTACCATTCATAATAAAAGGCAGCTCTTCAAACGGTGCAGTGCAAACCAAGGTCATAAGCATTGTGCTTTGTGCAGCAGCCAGGCTGAGGTAGCAGTGATGCAGGCACAACTGAGACACTTACTGACAGCAGTGTGAGATTTTTAAAAAATACAATATAGAAAGCAGTTCTTAAACTTTTTTTTCTTTTGAAAGTAAATTTTCATTTATCTGCCCATTAGAAACCTGGTTATATAACGCAATATTTTTTTTTTAATTACAGAACTATGTTCTGAAAGAGGTTAGATTAATTTCCCTAGATTTAGAAAAATGAGTAAAAATAAAACTGAAGTATGATGAGTATTCATGTAATAATTTTAGAAACTACAGCAAAATTAAAACTCTTTTTTCTTTTTTCCCCCCCCCCTGAAAAATGTTACTCTGCAGAGGCAAGAATTGGAGAAGAGAGGTTCTGTCTGTGCTGTGCACTTTGCCTGAGGTTATGGAAGTAGCTAGGAATAGGATTTGACTTCTCTGAATCTTAAAACCATCCTTTTCAGCTAATCTAAACTAAGATACGCTTCCGCTGTTGTGCTCTGAGTAGTCTGTCTGTCTTTCTTGGCAGAGAAAATGTTTTTCAGACAATTTCATACACTTAGCTGGGCTCTGTGTGAAGTATAGGATAGTCTTCATGGATAGAACACTTCGAGGAAAAAAAAGTTATTAATGAACCTTCATTGTTATGGATTGGATCTCAGCCAGCTGCTCAGTGATTAAAGTTTAATTGCATGATGATTAGTTTTCATTAGTAAGCAATTAGCATTTAACAGCAGTCTTGTATTGCTAAAGCTATGGGCGAGCGTAAGTGGCTTGAGCCATGTTGAGAACGTGTGTAGCTGGAGATGTGGGCACCGAGTTGTTTGGGGAATATGGGAATGGGGAATTCTGGTGTTAGTTGCCCTCAACAGCAGGGCGTTCCTGCTGCAGCACTGAGCCAGGAGGGGAGACAGGAGCAGGAAATGGAGCAAGTGGCCAAACTAGCACAGCCTAGATTTAGGGCACAAAGACTGGCCATGGATTAGCCCTTGTGTAGGAAGTTATCAGAAATAATTGTCTTCCTCAAAGGGCCCTTTGAAGGTTCCAAAAACCGTCTCACTGTAATGATGATTTTCAGAGTCTTATCCTAGTCCTTGCCACAACTAAAATTCTTTTTTTTCAGATTTCCCCCCCCTGAACTTGATGAAATTCCCATTTTTACTGTGATAGCAGTCCTTGATAGCTTTGTGCCACAGTGGGGTAAATTAGGGGAAAGATGAGTGCAGGGCCAGGGCTGGGGGAAATGGAATAAGATGAGGGTAGAGTGAGGTGGGAATATAGCAAAGGAGCCTTGACCTTTTGCTGTTAAAAGTACAAAAGAGGGAAGAGTGTCCCTTGTAAAGCACTTCTGCTCCACTGAGAGGTCTGTTGTGACGCTGAAATACGGTGGTAATTTCATCCAGGCTAAGTCAGGGTTGTTGGAAAGCTGTTCTTCTCCCCCACACCTTCGCTCCTGCCAGCACTACCACTCTGTGACTGAACTAAGTCAGGCAGCTGATCTGGCCAGCAAATTCCCTCCACTCCAGCCCCTCATTTTTATCCTGCTGTTTTTTGGCTGGGCCAGCTTACTTGACTCATAGTGTCAGTACTGATACAGGGGAAATGCCTCCAGCTAGGAGAAGTGGAGGCGCACAGCAGGTTGTGCAAGTACAAACTGACGTTTTAAAATGGTCTGAAAGTGAGTGGACTAGTCAAGACCATGACTTCAGATAGAAAGTTTTTCCAGAGCAATATTACTGGTTACGCAAACAAGTAAATTCAATAAAAGGTACACTTTAGAATTTGTCTAAGGTGGTTCTCAAACTTGTATAGCTTTACAGCGTTTATTACTGATGTGGAGTGCAACCATCTAGTTGTCTAGACATATGAAAAATTAGGGGAGGTTCTTTTTTATTATTATTTCATGATCTATAAGTGCTAGGGACTGGATGCTCCCTCCCCTCCTCTGCTCTGGCCTGATTTGCCAGCTGGAGTAACCTAAAGAAGACATTTCTCTTCAGTTGAAAGGACTAAAATAGCTGCAGTTTCTTTTGAAAAATTCTAGCAGTGCTCAGGGTCTGACTTCAGTCATGCAGATCTGCTTAAATTGTCTTTAGACTTGCTAAACTGTTGGTAGGAGTGGGCATAACAGCATAGGACCTAAGAGTTTAAAAAAAAAAAAAAATCAACCCTACTCAAGATGCAAAGATGGTGGTGGGTGGCAAAGCCCGCACGGGGCTCTGCGTGCTGCAGCTGCCCAGTTTGTCACCACCTGAGCTGCCAGTGGGAAAAATGAATTGCATATTTCTTCCTGAGGCCTGGCTGCACAACAGATTGTAGCACAGACACGCTTATCTCAACCATCTAATAATCTGTGTCCTGAGCTTTTCCTTCTTTTGGGGAAAATATTAAAGGTTCTTAAAAACTGGTTGTGCAGTCTTCACTTAGTCAAGTTTGGGTTTTTCTCCTGCTTCTAGCTCCTTGCATGCTTTCTTTTGATTTACGCTTTGGTCCCTTAGTTCAAACTCCGCTGTATGTTTGTATTTTTCTCATGGCTTATTGTTTCACCCAAATGTGGGTTTGTTGGTACTTTGCACTAGACTGCTGTTAATTGCAGCTTTTCTTGCACCTCTGACTCCTTTATTCTTACTGAAAACTTGCAGTTGCTAAGTTTCAGAAAGTTATTGATGATTAAAGGAGACTGTCTAGCTTCATAAAAAAAAAAGACTTAGTAGTAAGGGAGGAGAGTGTCCTGGCATGAATCTCTGAAATGAAGACTTTCTCTAAAGGACACTACTGCTCAATGTGAAACTTAAAAGAGGAGGGGGGAAGGAGGGGTGTGGATGGGAGGGAAAGGCACCTTCAGGTACTTGAGTTCAGGTTTGAGATCTATGAACTTTTCAGACTTTGTACTTGCACAGTCAAAATTTCCCTAGATGGCCTTTGACAAGTCAGTTAAATATTAAAGCAGGCTTTAAAACCACTTATTTCGTGACCATTACGACAAATTTGTAGGGTGCTTTGAAAAGTGAAAGTACAGTATGTGTTTAAGTTGTCGGGTGTTCTTAATTAAATTGAAAGATTAGGGAGCTGATACAAGGTTACATGTTTCAGCTGCGTAGGTGTAATGGGAGGAAGCAAAGTTTAAAGTTTGCTTATATCATTTAGAGTCAGGTCCACAGAAGATAATAAAAATGTTTTGTTATGTGTTTACCTGATGTTAGCTTTCTCTTTTCTTGTAGCAAGTTAAAATGCTGGCGATCCTAACTTGAATATACTGGTACCATATGTAAATTCATTATTAGATTTAATTGTTAAGTGTTTTCTGGTGGAATAACTTTTCAGGTTAAATCTTAAAACTAAAATTTCCAGGTTGACACAATGCATAACCAACGCTTTCCAGAAAACCAACTCTTCTTTTTTAGATGCTAATTTTAGGAAATTGTTTAGTTTAGATTAGAAAAATTCCAATACCCACATTATAGGTACGTAAAACTATTTTACGAGGTTTTAATGCAGCCTTAATTCCTGTACTTAAATTTAATTATTCCTCCTTTGAAGTGTCACATATTGTCATTGGGGAGAATTAGGATTCTTTAGTGATGCCACATGGTACTATTTCTCCAAGCAGAAATTTGCAGAGGCAGTTCCTGGGGAAAAGGAGTTTTGAATAGTTACCAATAAATTCAGTTTTCTGGACAAATAGCTTCAAGGGTATTACCAAAAGAAGAGTTTTCTATTCTGAGTCTCTGAAGCTGTCTCAAAGAAGATTTTACTGCTGACTTACACTTCTGCTTTTGGGCTGGAACCTTCAGAAAATGGAGGAATAAAAAGTGAGAAGAGGGTGTGCCTGTGTAAACTTATTGAAAAACAAAACAAATGCCTGTGTATTTCAATTTCTGCCTCAGATAAAAAAATATTTAAATTTCTCTTTGATCTTGCACGTGACTTATTTCTAGTAGTCTATGGCTCATACCAATCCTGCTATTGTAGCATAGGTTGAGCTAGATTTATAAAACCTGAAGATGTGGCTTGCCAATAGATGACATTATCGCCTTCACCACAATTCAGCAGTGTTCTGAGCCAAAAAGATCTTCATTAGTTTTTTTTCTCTTCAGATCTGGGCAGAACCACCCAGCTCCTTAATCCTTAGATGGAGGAAGTTCTTTCCCCAGGAGAACAACACTAAGTCTGTCCTTTAAGGAAACTACTGACACTACCTCAGCTACTTTGTAATATCCAGCTGGAATGCCATCCGGCCTTGGACTTCTGCTGCTATTTATATTTGCTGCCACTTCTAAACTGCTGCTAGCTCATGCGAAGTTTTCCTGTGCTGTGTTTCTCTGGCAAGCCTGCTGACCCTAGATGTTTTTGATGAATTCAGTTTAGAATTCATGAAAAGTAGCTATTATTGTAATGGGCAGTTTAAGCAGCACATACATCATTATGGTTTGTAGGTTTTTTCCTGATGATTATTGAATAGTGAAATAACTTAGGCCTCTTTGAATACATTTAGATTTTTGGCCGGCAAACACTATTTTACATGGAGTTCCTCTTCTGTATCTGAGGTAATTTCATCAATCTGTGTTACTAATTTATTTGTTTTCCTCATCTGTGGTTGATTATATATTGCTGTAGTTCATGACTTTGTATCTTCTTTTCATTTTTTTTCAACGCTGATATGTTACTTGACAGCTTATCACTGAAGAGAGATGTACTGACTTGCAGACACTGCTCTTTCTGCCAAGCGTTGCACCTTTACCTCTTCTCTTAGATTCATTTGCTGATGTTGTTCATTTGTTTGCTGTTGTTGCTCATCTTCAACTGCTTTTCCTGGGTTGGTAGCAGCAGCCACCAGTGACCTCAGGAATACTTGTGTGTGCTTTGTTACTGCCTGTTATAGCTCTGCCGCCAACTACTGCTTCAGCGGCCTTCTGGAGGAGCTGTCGTCTTCTCATTGTTCTCTCCTTAACAGTATTGAGTAGTATTTTTATTTGCTACTCTTTTTCTAGAGAGACAAGTTTTCCGGTGAGATGAGCAATGTACCTCTTCCACCTATCCTTAACTATGCAATAGGAGCAGCTCTTTAGACCTTAATTTAAGAATTGGTTCTCTTGAATAAACTTCCATTTGGAATACTGTTAGAAACTATTTTTTTCTAAACTATCATTTTCACGTACCTGCTTCTTTCACACTTGTCTGCCAGCTTCCTCTTTTCTTATGCCTCAAATGTAAGTTACTTGTCATTATTTTATCTGCCTTCATCCTGCTTCTTTTTCTTTCAGTTTCAAGAACTTATGATCTACTTCCAATCAGTGCATCCTGACAAATTTTATCATTTCCTGAACGAAGCGCCTCGCTTTCAAAACCCTGCACACTAACCTTTGTTTTCCTTCACACGTTTCTTCAAAGCCCTCCTTGTCTGCGATTTCTGCTGAACAATTGGATATGCTTAGCCTGCTGCTGTGATGGACTCTGCCCAACACTGCTGGCTTATCTCACCATTCCTATTTCATCCCTTTCCATCCACCAGTGCTTTGTTCTGTATTACCAAAGTGTCTTGCACATTGCGGCTCTGATTATGATGAGGCTTGCACAGATTATTACAAATAATGACAAATGGTTTATTTCTGTCCAAAATTATAAGTCTTTGAGTTGTTGGCAGGAGTGGATTTGTGCTGCGCCCTTCTTCCTGCCAGGTTGCATAGGTGTTTAATATCTTGTCAAAATCTTTTACATTTACAGTTTGCCTTGCTCAAAAGCATTTCCTTATGTTTAAGCCTTTACAAAGGTTTTGTTTCTGTTGTATCCACTGCCTTAATAACATAGCGATCATGTCCTTAATGAACTAGACCTTTTTTTCCTCAGGGACTTGCAATAAATACTAAGCGTCATCTCCTTTTTTTGACTAGAGAAAAACTGGTTCCGTCATGCAGTTTGCCTCTTGGAAACAAATTCCTGGAGTTTATTGCATTTTCTCATTTAGGTCATGGTTTTTTCCTTTTTTTATGTCACTCCGGTCATTGGTATTCGAAGGCGTTGCTTTACAGGGGAGGGATTTTGGTAATTATTTCATCCTAAAACTCCTTCCCTTGTGGTGGTGGTGTTGCTTTGTTTTAAGGCAACTGCACGCTTTTGTTTTTATACTGCACTCCGTAGACCTTGTACTAAATAGAAATTCACCGTGGTCAGGAAAGAAATCTAGTACCAGCAGAAAATCCAACTGGAGTAAATGCTCTCTCTTGCTGACTGTGCTGTTCCCATAACTCTGTATGTCCCTATCACATAATCAGTACTTGAAAATTTGAATTTCTATTTCCTCTTTTAAGTCTGCTCTTCTATCTTTCAGACCTTTTCGTAAGTAAATTGCACTTATTGTTGCACGTTTAATTCCCCAAATGAATAGCCAAGATAACATAAACTGCATAATTTTCTCTGCTAGACTTGCATGCTTTAGCAAATTCAAATCCCTGTACTTGTAAGTGGTTGTCTGAAATGTTTCTCTCATTTGGGGTGGCTCTTTGTCATCAAAGGAAACAAGATTTACACATTTCTTGTCTTCTTGGACTTGGTAGTCTATGTATTATTGTAATATTCCCTTTAAAATATGAAATGGGTACAAAGGCGTGTACTTAGCCTGCTTAATTTGAAATTAAACATGCTTTTTTCCATTACCATTTAAAGTATTATTTTTGGTCAGTTTTGCTAAATCTGTTTTAGTTAACCATCACTTTTCTCTTGCAGTATCTAACCTCTATTCTGGTTCAGTTATGCTCGTTCCTTATTTCATTTGTTTGGGTTTCTTTTTTTTCTTCTTCCATTGTTTGAGAGGTGGGAAGGGTTCATCCTCCTCCATGACATTCTCAGCTTTCCACCAGTCTCATCTCCTACAGTATGTTCATGCACATTTAAGCCTTTGATCACTTCACCAAGTGAACAAAACACTTAAGCTTGTATGGAGTCGAGAACATGAATTTATCACTTAGATCAAACTTCAACCCTTTTATATAACGTTACAGTTTAGCTTAGGCTTCCTGTTACAGAGGTGAGACTGAAGATTCTTTAAAAATTACCTAACAGTAAAGTTACCTAACAGTATAATTCCTGTGAGCCTGCATTCTTTTTAATAATCATGGGGGGGGGTTTATTGTTCATCGTGGAATTTCACAGTCAAATCTGCAAAAGAACTGCCATTCCGGGCAGGCGCGAAGATGTTGTTTGTTGTGGTGACCTGTCTCCAGCAACAGCCAGGAGCAGTTATCTTCAGAGGTGTGTGGTAAACCAGGCATGTGGAGAGTGCCACTTGTCTATTTTCTCCCTGCTTTCATCAGTCACAGCTTTAGTATAGTGTATTTTGGATCACTCTGTTCAATGGACAGTGGCATACATGTCCTTGATGAATTTATCTAATCTGGTTTTGAACTCGCTTATCTTTTGGCCAGTGTAGCGTTCTTTAGCAGTGAGTTTTGTAGTTAATTATTTGTTGTGTGAAAAAAGCAGATTTATTTTAAAATTAAGCCCATTATTTGCTCTCCCTACTTGGAAAAGGCTAAGAATCATCCACTTATGCACACTGTATTTGATTTTGTAGATCTCGATCCCCCTTCAGTTACCTCTTTTGGAAAAGACTTAGACTTTCTCATATGGAAGCTCTTTATGTTCCTAGTTATTTCTGTATTCTGCCTGTTGGTTGTTTTTGGGTTTTTTTCTTCTGATTTGTTGTATTCCTTTATTGATAGGATGACCAGAAACACACACAATATTCAAAATGTCAGGGTACTACAAGAGTAATACATATGAAGATTTGGGTTCATTATCAATTCTTTTCCTAATAACTTCTTAAGTTCGGGCTGTCTATTTTTGCAGTTGCAGGGACTGTACAATGTTTCTGTCCAGGATGACTACTAATGCCTTCCCATGAGTAGTAAAAGCCGATTTAGAGTCTGTCATCATGTATATGCATAGGTGAAAATATTTTCACTGTGTGCATCACTTTGTACTTAACAACATTAATTTTCATCTCCATTTTGAGATGAGAGATTGTAAGATCCTTTTGCAACTCTTTACTGTCAATTTGAAATCTGACTACCTTGGATAATTTTGCAGACTTAGCAAGTTTTCACACCTTTTTGTTCACCCCCCTTTTTGAGAGTCTCTGTTAGTGCAGTTGAACAGCTTAAGTGTCTGCAGTAGGACCTTAGACATTTTTGCTGGCAAACCGTTCCATGTCAAAACTAACCATTTATTTTTGTTCTTGTTACTCTCTCTTTTTCCTTTGAGTAGAGGGAAGTAGAATGTTCTGTTCTTAATTTCAAGTGCTTATTTTGTACTTTAATCAGTTTTGTATGTATTGAATAAGATTTCCCTTTTTTAAGACATTTTTCAGTTCTTATATTTCTTCCGTGGTTTTTTTTTCCTTGCCATCCATTTTGAGCTGCAGCTTCCCTTTGTGCTTCAGCAGCCCGTGCAGCACTGCAGTTCTGACTTTTCACTGTATTTCCTAATGCAGCTTTATTGGTATAGCATCTTCCGGATCATTGATTTGTCTGTTTGCTGAAATCTTGGAATCTAAATTTGTCCTTAGTTTCTTGAATTCAAGATAGATGCTCAATTTTACTTCAGTGACTGTTTTCCTTTATTATTTCTTGGTTTGCTTGCTATAGAAGTATGTCATCATTGTCAAGAGAAACATTTTAATAATTCAACTTTAAAGGATTTTTATCTTTCTAATTGCGGGGTTCATATTTCTGATATTCTGTGCCTGGATTTTGGAGAACCTAAATTGTTTGACAGGAAATGGAAACTAATAATTCTGTATCCTTCAGTACTGGTTATCTCTAGCTCCAGTCACATAAGCAAATTTTTTCGTTAACCAGTATCTGCACATCAGAGTGAAAGTGCTGTTTTCTGTTCCTATTTCCTAAAAATATCTGCCCAACCTATTTTTTTCATCTCAATCTCTTTTTGCAACAGTCTTCCAAAATCCCGTATTCCTTTCTCCTACAGCAAACAGTACAAATATTTTTTTCATTCCTTGTAGCTTGTTGGAATAAGTTGCCTCTCTGTATCCCGCTTTCCAGGAAAGAGAATGCGGCTGCCTGCTGCTTCTGTTGCCCTTTTGCCTGGATATTAAATCTGAGCCTCTGCCTAGCCTGCCAACTGTTTAATCAGAAATAGTCAGAAGGCCCTCCTTCCTAATATTGCAGCTGACTCTGAAATCCTCATTATCTTACATCTGCATTCGTGCAGTGCAATTATATAGAAGCAATTATTTTCCTAAAAGCTTATAATTTAAACAGACGAAGGAGAGAGTATGAAAGATGCATATAACATGTAAAGTGAAGACGTGTACCTGTATAATTAATGCCACATACATTTCTTTCTTTGCTTGCTTTTCTTTTTTAGTAACCTTCAGTTGTTGCTTTCCATTTTATTCCGTTTATGCATTCTTGACACTGGTATGCAAGAAGGGGAAAAGCAAGGGGATAACCTAGAAAGGAGAGCAAAGGAAAAGGGAAGAAAACAGAAAGCAAAGGAGAAACTAGTGCTTGGAAGAGAGGAAGTTAGAATGAGGCCTGAGTGTGGGGCGCAGATGAGCAAACTGAACGAAGCAACCGATCAGCAAGAAAAGTCTTGGGATTATAGACAGTAGAAAATACGGTACGGTTCCATCTGTTGTGAATGTCCTTGCTTAAACTGCTTTGGTAATTGTTCCACAAGAAAGATAGTGGAGGAATTCTCTGAAAACACCTTATATTACTGTCAGGCAGAAGCTATTAATTTCTGCTTCTAAGCAACCGTTCCTGTTGCTGCCCAGAATATGTTGGAAGGGCGAGTCCAGCAGCTCCTTTCCTCCCACCAGCAAAACCCTGTCCGCTGTGGGATTCCAGTACTCCTAGACAAAGACATTCTCTCTGTCAGTGCAGAGCCAAAGAGAATGGTTGAGGTGTGTGTTTTACTTGAGCAGGTTGGGGCACTTCTTTTCAGAAGCCTAGGAGCTTGTGCTTGGTCGGGAGGAGGAAGGTGGGTAGTTCGGGACATCTGTATGTTCTAACACCTGTGTGGAGTTGAGTACAAATCTGAGGGAGGCAAAAAAGGTACCCCAAAACGACACCCCTCTTTATTACCTTGCAGAGGAAAAAAAACCAACCACCCTAAAGGAGAAGAAATAAAGCTAGTGGATGTTTTAGTATTTTGAATGACTTGGAGCAGCTCTGCTGCTGCTGTGGTAGCTGTCCCCCAACTGTTCACACTTCCACGTTGGGTGTTACTTCATTTTGTTAGACAAAGAATGATGAGCTGTGGCGAGGAGGAAATGGGCTGCTAATAGCATGGAGAGGTAGAGACAATGTATCTGGCTTTGATACTATTGATAATTTAGTTCAAGGGATGGAATGTCTCTTCTAAATGGCACTTTTCAGTCTCTACAGCCTATTTTAAGTGAGATATATGTGCCTTGTGGCCAGAGATGAATTGTGGAGATAGGACCTCTGAATCAATCTTCGCTGTGTGGTCTTTTTTTTCCCCCCCTTTCTTTTTTTCTTTTTTAATTTAAGGCAGGAGTTGATGAGATGCCTGGCAATGATTACTATCCATTGGCGCCTCCCATTGGGAGCACACTCCAAGTACCAGCCTTCAGCTCTTTCAAGCAGGGGAGGTTAAGCAGGCTGCTTACTGAGCAAAAGGAATTTCTCTTCCCATGAGAGCTTGAGTGCTGTTTCCCTGGCTAAGAATGCTATAATTCCTTTACAAGTGACAAGCAGGCTGCTACCATCTGCTGGTGAATAGCTGCAGGATGGTGGAGTTTGGGTGAAAATTTGCTCATGGACCGAAGAGAACAGTCAATGGTCATTAAGCCCAATTCATATGTTTCCTGTATGAAGTTCTGTGATTCGGTTTTATTTTGGTTTTAGAATGTTTTCTAGCTGTAGTGTGCATCTTTTATTTTTATTTTCTTTTTGGTTTGAAACATAAATATATAAGGGTAATAATGGTTCTGACCAAAGCCACAAAAATTACTGGCAGGAGCTATGCATCTTTTTATCCTTTAAGGCATAGCAGTGATGTCTTGCAAAAGAAGACTGAGACCATCTAGAATTTTTTTAATCACTTTGTTCTGTCTTTCTAGAAACACCTGGATATATTTGGAAACCACGTGGCAGTACATGGTGATAGTCTCTTTCAAAGATTAAGTAGTAGACTAGTAAGTTGTTTTAGAACCATGCAGCTTTTTAGGGTGTCTGCTTTGTTCAGTCAGTCTGTGGTGTGTCAAGAAGGAAGAACTCGAAAGAAAAGAGTAGTTATTGTGTATGTGGTTCCCCCAGCTTCCCCTGAAAGAAGCAGATGGTCGGGGGTCCCAGGAGGTAGAAGAAATGGGGCCATTAGACTGTCAGTGGCTTGTGAAAAGCAGAAGCATCTGCCAGAATGGAGACTTGTTCAGCAGCAGGGGAGCCAGCAGCAGCAGATGATCTCTGCCTTGAGCAGTCAATGGTATTGTAGCCCGCTGGGGAATTGTGTTGTGGGCGTAGCTGCAGGTAACCTTGGTAATAATCTAGTTGGTCTGGCAGACTTTAAAAAAGGGAAATGAAGGCTTGGTGCTCATGCTCTGGCATCTTAACTACCCACTTTTCCTGTCTAATCAGTCCTAACTGCAACCGATTTTAAAAATGTTCAGTACCCATTCTCAGCTGAGCGCTACAGGCACACTTAGAATTCCTCAAAATGCCTGTCGTGTTTCCACTGCAAGTTTCAGAATAGCAAGATGAACCATGCTAGATGCAACAAAGAGTAAGTTCAAAGACTAAATTTAAATGTTTGGAAAAGTATCAAAAATTTTGCTAGGGGTCGTCTTGTTTTCGGTTGTATCACACAGCACACTCTTTTTAAGACATGCCTTTTTAGCGTTAAGAAATATTTTACACAGCTGCGGTTTAATCTCTGCTGCTGTGGTTCTTATGCTCTTATTGACTGCTCTGTACAGGACACAGTGTTCCAGGGAAGAATGACCTCTTCTGTTGCAACAGTGTGATGGTACTTCAAAGAAGAGATAAAGTGGGGAGGACAGAATGCCTCTGAGGAACAAAACTAGAAATTAATTTCTGTGTTCAAAAGGAATAGTCAATTTGGGTTCTGTCCTGTTAGAATAATTAATCTCAGTCAGCCACATCTAAAAGCAAGAATAAAGCGTACAGGTAAAGAGCTGTGGTTCAGAACTCCTCAAGCTGTGCTTTGTGAATACTTGGCATAGGTGAATCTGGGACTAGTGCCAGTACATAATATTCTTCTAGGCTTGCCTTTGTAGCCAGGAAAAGACATTTTCTATACATGAAACTTGGTTTTACTGCCATGAGAGAGTGAATTACATTGCAGTTTGGCTAGCGGTCCATACATTTTGGTGTGCGTTTAAATGTTGGTTTAGATTTACTTTTTTTTTTTTCCCTTTGGAAACTAGCATTCGTGTTCTGACAGGCAACAATAAGCTGCTTGGGTGTCTCTTTCCTAGGCCTCGGGGATGCTTTCCTTACATCATAAATACCACAGTACTTTGTCATGATGCACATTCACTGCTTAGAAGATAGACACGATTTAATAGGGAGTGCTGAAGATGAGGCTCAGGATGCTTTGGCATAACCGAAAATAGAAGGCAGTATTCAAGACTGCAGTTGTAGATGTCATGAGAACTGACATCTCACAAGCTTTCCTGTTAGTTGCATTTGCTTTGATTTGGAGAGGGCCACCTGGTTTATGGCTGGAGCTAGTTTTGCTTTTATCTTCATTCAATCACTTAAATACAAACTATAATCATCTCTGCATAGCATAGAACAGTAGTAGGAAGAGCAGTCACTGTCGCATAGTCTTAGTGTTTTTTCAAATATTGTAACCAAAACTGTGTTTGCTATGTAGAGCAAGGGACTTCGCTGTGGCTGTTACCTTTGGCCACGTCAGTTCTGCAGACCTCTGCTGCCAGTGTATGTTGTTCAGGGATGTGGAGGAGTGTGGTCTGGCTGATGTGGCCACCTTGGCATATGAGCCCTCCCTGTATGGTAAAAAAAACCCAGGACATGCTTTTGTCCAGTGCCAGGTGCACTGCTGGTTCCAGCACATCTGTTCTGTGTGCTGTACAGGGGTAGCTTGCTGATGGTGTTAATAGAGCACATGTAGTTTGACACTAGCTTTTCCAATAGAAAAAAGAGGGTTTAGATCGCTGTAATTATCTCTCTGTGTGCAGTCAGTGGCCAAAGGCAACTTCTTATAGCCTAAACTCAAGGTGAATTGTAACAGTTATACAAGGCCTTATTGTGGTGTTGGTTGTGTTTATCAGCAAAACCAAAATTCTAGTGTTTCTTAAGTACCTAACTCAAAAGTTAGTATGGGTCGTCTTTTCTTTTTCTTTTAGTAGTCTATTTGCTTTTTAGTTTTTTAAACCGTAGTGGTCTCTTAGCCTTTGTTCGTTTCTGCCTTATTTTGGTTTCTGCTTTATTTTCTTTTTAGAAGGGAAAAATGTCAACCTGTCAGATTTCAGCTTTCATCAGAATGTTAGATTAGTTAATTAAAATCACTCTCTATATACATTCAAGAATGTTGCTGTTCAAATAAGAGGCACAATAGGCCTGCTTCCTTAGGTCATTCCTTAAGTCATTCATGATGAAGTGAACGGATGACTGGCTTTCATTCTGCTGCATTCACATCTGTCTGATAATATGGTTTAAATACATCATTGACCAGTTGAGGTAATAGGATTTAAGAGCTGAAAATTGAATGTGGTCATCAGGTGGAATACTCTACTTTGAAAATAAACGTATGAGCATCCTTCTGGCACTGCAGGCGTTTCTTTTGGAGGGACGCCATTTCTGTGATGGTGAGGTATTTTCCCTTGATGGCATCTTCTCCTGCTCCCAGTAAGCCTTTTTTGATCACCTGTGAAAAAATGTTCAACTTGACTTCATCTCTTGGACTGTTAGTGATAATGAAAATGATGTAACCAAATTACTTTGAGGCTAATGGTATCTTCTAAATCATTCTTTGTCACATTAATTCTCTTTTTAAAGCTGCTGTAGATTTAAAAAAGCTCTTTTCCTCCAATTTTAACACTGATGTCATTGTCACATACTGAAACATAGTCCAGTGCAACAGATTTAAGAAGGGTTTCAAGTTCTTTGAGTGGTTCGTTTGAATGTTTGGTATCACTTGCCTGGTTAGCACAGCTGAAAAGTTTGTTGTTTGAAAGAGCTTATGATGTTGCCTATTCAAAAGGCCTTTCTTTGTATAGTGTGTAAAGATACAATCTAACATTGTGATACTCAAGAAATTTGTGCAGGAATGTGGTTGGATAAGATTCCCAGGAAAATACAGGTACTTGGAAGGATGATTGCAGTCTTCATTGCTATTTCTTGGTTTCCTTTTCAGAAATGTTCCCATTGCCAGGAACCGGGAGCCACCTTAGGCTGCTACAACAAAGGCTGCTCCTTCCGATACCATTACCAGGGTGCCATCGATGCAGGTAAGAACAAATGACACACTAACTATATTTAATGCTTATTCAAAACATAGGACACTAAATAATTACGAAGTACTTTACAGATTTACTCCCTCTCAGTTTCTCACCTCCTTTGAAGATACAATAATATAAGTGGTGAGGAATGGCATCAGATAAACAGTGTACAATAATGCGTAGGGACAAGATGGAACTTGTAATGAAAAAGAATCTACCTGAAAGTGCAGAAAAAGCCGGGTTTGGGGGAATTTGGCTGCAATACGAGAGTAGATCACTCTTTCCTTGCAAAAAAATAGAAACCTTTGTTAGCAGGGTGCGAGTAACCAGAAAGGTGTTTCCTCTTTCAGGGTTACACTCCTATGGATAGGCACAGTAATGATTTCAAGTGCAAAGTGTTTGTACAGTCATCAGTACCACTTGCAGCACAACCTTCCTTCTCCTTCCTTAGAAGCATTTCAGCCAGTCTCTTGAGTAGATCCAGTCATCATTGGACAAGCTAACAATTTGGGTGGTATTATCTCCAGCTATAAGCCTGGGGTTGTGAGTTGACATTATACAATAGTGAAAGTTTTTCATAGAAATAAACTTTATTCTTGGGTAAGAAGTCCCAGCTCAGGATGAATAATGTCCCACCATTTCAGTCCTCTGTAACTCACTTCTGTCATACAAAACTTAGTCTAATAACAAGTAGGTAAAGATTCAGGATTACAACTCTTGACTGGCAAATAATTGCAAGATTCCTGTTTATTATCCTGATTCTACAGCAGCTCACTTGTTTCACCACCTATTTTATGCTGGATTTCAAATACTAGAGTGTTTGAAGTAGGTGTGCTCATTTCTGAATGACGGCATTGCAACTCTCACTGTGAAATCCCACCCTATTGGAGCACCGCGTTTTATTCTAATAGAAATGTTTTCCTTAAATTAATATTGCAGTGGAATACTGATAGTACCACAGTATAGGTGGAGAATCCTTGATATTACATGAAATAAGGTTTTAAAGAGATATTATTCAGGTTGCAAAAATTGCACACTCGAAAAATTGCCAGAAATTAGGGTGTCCTTGTAAGTTTAATTTTCGTCGCTTATGAATGTATCTTATAATACAGTAATTGTCTTATTAAAGGCTGACACCTTTTTCCGTAAGGTCCTACCTCAGCCTGTAAGATGAAAGGGTACCATTCATGAGCATATGTTGTCCTCACTGATTCTGTGTTCTGCTTACTGCATGTCATTCCATCTCAGTTCTGAAAGTGGAATTGTGCAATTTTCTGTGATATTCATCTCTGTCATGCCTAAGAGTGTCATGAACATGACAAACTTTTTATTTACAGTAGATTTAAGAGACAGAATCATCAGATTTATGTTCATATTGTGTATAGTAATTAGTTTCTGGTTTGTGACCTGCTCTTTCCAATACCGTGAAAAAACAAAAGAAATTATAGGGAATGTTCACAATGGTTTGGGGTGCTTAATTTGAATTTTTGTGTTACTAGTACAGTATGTAACATCTTCTATGTTCCAAACACAGGTATCGAAATTAAGATAATTGTCCTTTTTCTTCAGATATATCTTCCCCATTAACTGTACTCCACTTCAGCAAACGCAGTAGGATCCTCCAGATGACAAATTTACTGAACAATCATGACTGATTCCCAAGAGAAGTTCTGTGTTACACACAGAAGAGACAGTGTCCTGTACAAAGACTAGTTTATAATCATACTATTTAGTCCATATTAAATGTAATATAATATGTCTACCTTATAATATGTAGAAGTGGACTACATTAAATTTGGCTTTTTCCTCACATTTGTCTTGACTTTGAAACCTTTGAGGTTTTTTTAGAGTAGCTTTTTGGGTTCAAGTTGCAAGGCTATGCTTACTTAATTTTCTTTTAATTTTCTTATGAGACATCACTTTGTCATGCGGCCATCCGTCAGAGTGCACCATTCCAAGCTAATTTCCCACCTTTGAGTAACAGAGCAGTATTGAATAGCAAGCCACTTAGCAGGCTAGAGCTTCATGGAGATGGGATGCTTTGTGAGTTTCACAAACGTGTAAATAATAGCAGAGTAGTGGTATCATTGGTGAATCTCTGATTTCACTTCAGGAAGAGTATGCTTTAGTGAAAACAAAGACTTTTCTTTGTTACTTTATACATTTTTCTTTCTTTTTCTTTCTTTTATAAGTCTGTATGTGTCTGATACGTTCTCCATTCCCTTGGCTCTTCATACTAGCCACAAGCTCTTCATCTAGTTGGTCTCAGGTTCCACTTCTCAAATTTTTTTATCCCATTTTTTTCGTAAGACCCAGTTCTCCCTATTCCTTTCCAACTTTTCCTTTGCCCAGTTTTCTAACTGTCATTCTGACTTCCTCCTCTCTGCTCTAACATCACCTCCTCCACTCCTTTCGTTCTCCTCACTCTGTTTTTCATTCATTGGGCTTCTTACTCCTGTTTGGTTCTCCTAACTTGCCTCTTTGTCACACTTGACCCTGCTAGTCTCCATTTGTTCTTGTATATTGCTTTTGATCTTCACCTTTTTGTGTCTTATCGCACTAGTTCTTAGTCTTTTGGCAGAATCAATCCTTGATTCAGTCTTAGCCTCCTTCTGCTGGCACTCATCCTTAATTCCATGCTCCTAACTTCTTCTAGCAGTAGTCTCATCATCCTGCCAGCCTCAACTCCCTCCAGTTCCAGATTACCTTTCTCAGTAACGTTTTCTCTTCTGCTGCTGTCTGGGCCGGTGCTTCTCATTTTGCAGTTTTGAAATGGTCACCTTCTTCCTTAAGGCTGCCTGAGCCTTAGAGGTACCCCCTGACAGCTTCAGTACTTTTGCGTCTGGTGCTTAAATCTGAGACCAGAGCTTTGTTTATAGGAAAGACCTGCTCACTCCCAAACAAAAGTATTTTTGGTGGAATTTTCAAAGGACTTAGCAACTAAGATCTAAGAAGCCACTCCTGAGGATGTGCAGATTGAAATCCCCATTCCTTCTTTCAGAGACTTATATTTGCGGATTTTGTGGTAAGCTGGCAAGGGCATCTTGGCTAAAATTCAGGTCCTAGTGAAAATCAGGGTATATTGTAGCTTTTCAGAGAAATTTTTCTGGGATGTTTAACATGGGCAGAATAATTTTTTGCCAAGAAAGAGTTTTGAGGAAATTGTTAGGCTGCTTTAGCTGAAGTTTTCAACCAAAACAAATAAAAGAGCCCAGCTTGAAGTAGAATCTCAGTATTCAAAATTTCAGCCTGATAGTATGCATTACAGTAAAAGACCTTGTTTGCAGTTTATCTGTGGGTGTAATCAAGCTGTCTTAATCTATAGCCGCTCTTCCAATAAATCTGTATAACAGAAATAAGCAAGCTATATGGAATAGGACTTGATTTTCATTTATGCCCAAGCAGAAAATGTAGGCTTCCTTGAGAAGCAAATCAGCATTCTTTTCTCAGCTTGCTATCTGCCTGTAAACCCTTTTTATGGTTATGCAGTGCTGCTGTCTTTCCTGCAGTGAATCGGATGTGGGTATTTCTCAATTTCCTTTAGCTCTGGTAGTTTCATTTGAAGATGACCATCCTGCTTTGGAGGATGGTGTCACCTTGCTTCATTGAGGATGTGGGACAGATCCGTTGTGAACCCTCAGAATTTTGTGCTGACATTTATAAGGGCTCTCAGGCTTTTGGAATATTGTGTATGATTGGTATTGCATCTTAAAAAAACCCCAAACATCGGGAAACGCTTGCTGGAGTGTGGCTTTTTTAGGGTCCGTTGAATCCTAAACACTTGGTGTGTGACTGAGTTACTGTAGCCTCCCTGAAGTGACTGTGCCTTGGCTGAGGCGAAGTGTGCACACCATGCTTCCAGGCGGTTACACTGTGAGCGTGTTTGTACCTTTGCATTGGTGTGGATTAGAAGTTAGTACCCTGTCAGTTACTGTGCCTCATTTGAAAGGCAGTATGTATTTTTTGTAAAGGCCTGGAGAGTGAAATATCTCAAAACGACTTCAGTAACTCGCACCACTGAAGACTGGCCCTGCGGTGCGACCTGGGCTCTGGCTTCTGTGCCGATGGTTGGCTTCCAATCCCACCCTGGTGAGGAGCCAGGTTTTGCACCGCTGTTGCTAATTGGCTGCTATGCAAGGCATGTGGCTTTGGAAGCTGCCAGTTCGTACATATGGATGCTTTTATAGAGCCTAATTCAGCCTTCCTTTTAATCTCTTTTCATACAAAGTAATCTTTGGCAATACAGGATGCAAGAGAGCCGAACTCCTCCTAGCTATTTGCATAAAAATCAAGATCAGTAGTGCCACTTAAGTAATTTTTATATGGAAATGACTGTGGTTAACATTGTCTGTGTTTGGCTTTCGTCTGTCCAAATTTATGAAGAGCCTCTGATGTCTCAAGATAACTTAGTCTTAGGGATGTCTCCATGGAAACAGGATCTTTGTTTTCTGAAATTTTGTATCCTCTCCCTCTGCTCGTTCCACCCCACCTGGAGTCAGATCCTGATTGTTGCAGCATACTTGTCCCCACAACATGTCGTAGGCAGTTTCACATACAAAAGATTTTTGACTGTAAATGAGGAAAAGACTAGCAGCAAAATAAAATGACTTTTCAGAGAAC
The DNA here is from genome assembly GCA_013400135.1 of Rhinoptilus africanus. NCBI lineage: Eukaryota > Metazoa > Chordata > Aves > Charadriiformes > Glareolidae > Rhinoptilus > Rhinoptilus africanus. The sequence continues at coordinate 198,473 of VXBO01011708.1, read as the reverse complement.
AGAGATCCTGTGTCTTCACAAGTATCGTTAAAGATGAGTAACAAGCAGAACACAGAGGGTGAGACAAAGCATGAAGCTTACAGAAGAATAATTGCTTCTATTAAAAATGGTTTAGGTTTTCCTTGACTTCTTTATGGAGAAAAATCTGCACAAACAAGGACGAAGCTTGGTTCTTTTTCCCTTTCTGCCACAGTGAACTGATCATAGCTGTATGTCTGGTGACTTCATGATGAATTGTAATCTGTGATATAAAATACTTGGAACTGCTAACTGAAATCCAGGCCAGCTTTGTAATGATGAACAAGTTTTGCCTTATTGGTATTCAGCTGATTTTCTACAGCGAGCTGATGAAATTTTTTATAGTTGTCCCTTAAGAGAAAGAAAAAAAAAAGGCTATTAATTGGATCTGCTATTAGTGTTTGCAACAAAAATGCCAACCCTAGTAAGAACTGAGCTCCACGTGCAGATCAGGCGTGAGGTACGACGTTTCTGACAGTTCTTCCTGATCCTTGTATGATCTTCCTTTCTCACGTACGAGCTAGAGAAGTGCATTCATTACCAATGTTGGGTTTCCAAGAGAGAAGAAATCTCCATCCTGTTCTAACATACTGTGTATGTTTTTGATGATTGCTGTGTATATTTTTGATGATTGCTGTATTATGCAGTGATAATTCATGCTGTAGTCTAAATGTACAATTCCTCAACTTAGAATGAGGCAACACTTTATTTATTTCCAGTTATTTGCTAATACCACATTTGAAATTGTTATCTGTGGCAGGATTAAGGGTGTCACTCCCCTTTGCTAAAATCTCTCAAGTAACTTAGCCTATTGCATGCTGTTTCCCTTTGATTCAGGCCAGAGGCATTCGTGTTGAAACATAAGCGTTTCATAGCAGAGGGATGCTCTGCCAAAGCTTGGGTGTCTAGAAAGCTTTTCCCTCAAGCTTTAGTTGCAGTCTCCTGCTGTCTGCTAAACTCTTCCAGCAGATTGAAACAGCAGGTAGCGCTGGTTATGCTACATACTTAAGAGCGTTTTAAATTAGCACATTTTATTTACCATTGTGCTTCTTTACTCGCTAGCTATTTTAGTAGATTGGAGCAGACAGGAGGTCATAAGCACCTCACTGAATTCTCGCGGTGTTGGTCTACCTGAGGGTAGTGATGGTGCTTTGACCTGCTGAGGTGGTGATGGTGCTTGGTCAGCCTACCTTCAGTGCATGGAAGGTGCACAGTATGTGGAAAGAACAAAGTCGGAAGTTTGGGCAGGTTGAGAGATGTCCCTGCAGTTCAGTGTGCCCAAGGGAGGCAGCTGACTTCTCTCGGGAGAATGCTGCCTTTTCACTTGGCGTGAGGGTGAGATACAGGGTGTCTGGAAGGCACAGAACTCGCCAGTGGTGCTCCTGGTGTGGGCATAGCGCTGAAGTTCCTGGAGCTGTTGACTCAGCATCCCTTGGAGGCATCATCTGGGAGGGAGGCTGAGAGGGAAGCAGCATTTAGACTGGCAGTGTAAAGAAATGCTCTCCAAACAATAGTACTGTTTAATTTGTTCCTAAATAAGCACTTCTACATAGGTACCCTACTTTCCATAATAGGTTTAAATCATTAATTAAACTATTTCTTAGATCATAGAAGCTTCACATATACGAGTCATGGAAGCAGATCCAAGAGCAACATGAGTGACCTGGCTACCATAGTGTCAAAGTGTAAACTGATCACCAGGATTTGGGATTGCAAATAAACTGTCATATACACCCATACCTAGAGACACACACCCCTTCTGCCCCTGATGTTGGCAGGGCCTTGGGGTAAGGATGAAAGGCAATGAGTTTCCTATGAAGTACAAAGCAGGGATCGTCTGTGGTTGGATGAACGCATTCGTCTTCCTTGTGCTGTAGCAAGGGAGGCTGGAATAGCTGAAGGGGGTTGGGGTACAGCATTTGTAGACTTGGTGTTGTGATTCTTACTCTATAGAGAGGATCGAGGAGACTGGGGATGCGCTTGGGCTTGGCTTGGTAATCCAGGCGACATTGTCACTTGGAGTGTTTAGTGATTTTATTTGCTAAAGCGTTGGGGGTGGAAGGGATGAACCTGCTAATAAGATAGTATTCCTATAAAAGATCTTTGAATGGAAAATATACCAGTAAGGCAAGACTAACATGTGATGTATTGTTCAAGTTGGTTTTTATTAAAAAAAGTAATAAATTGCTGTCTTCTACTTATCCTAGATTGTTTACTAAACGAAGAGAATTTCTCAGTGAGGTGCCCCAAGCACAAGGTAAGAATCCTCTCCTGGATTAAACCTGTTTTTTGCTGCCCTCTTCTGGTGTCTAAATTTGGATTAGTAATTTTATACCTGGATAACATCTGTAGTCTGAGATGCTTTTAGATGAAGTCTTCTGTGATATATGCTTGTGGTATATACTAGGGGCAAACATTAACTTGAGAAGAATACAGAGAGTTTAAGAAGATAAATTAAGGTTTTGCCCTATCTGTTCAGTTGTTCTTTAGATCCTTGATGACTCTTTAGAAAGCCCACCGTCATTTCCTGTCTTCTGTGATGGAATCAGTACCGTGCTCACTCTTTCTGTTTGAGTGCTACACTGAAACTGGCAGTGATTTTTTCTCCTTGGTTTTACTGAGGATGCAAGGAGGAGTTAAAATGGCTCACGGAAAAGTTTCATACAGTTTTTGGAAACGTTTAGACTATATCATGAACCAGTGTAGTGATGAACCTGAAACACCTTGTTCTAGTTTAGTGTAATAACTACACTGAGTCCTGCCACTCAGCCTTCAACGAATATGTCTGTTTAGTTGTTCGGTAGATCTTTGACTCTTCAGAAGACCCATCATCATTTTTGGGGTTTGGTGATGGATTCAGCATACTACTTCTGCCTAGGGTTTGGACATCCTTACCAGAATGTCCATGGAGCCTGCAAACACAGTGGTGCTCGGAACTGGACTGCTGTTGCTCTGTCTGTATGGAAAGAGGAGACAAGACAGACAATACATACTCTTTAGTACATATAAGCAACATGATACAGTACTGGGAATACTCCTCCCAGCTCATAAGGGAGGATAGGTCTTTGGGAGGGTGTGGATACCAGTCCACCAGTTTAAGTGCTCAAAAGTATCCAGAAAAGTGGCTATTCTTGTGGCCAGTTGGATACACCAGGAATCATGCAAGTGTGTGGGTGGCATATACTGGAAAGGAAATTATAATAGGGAAGAATTGTGTTGCTTTCTAGCAGGGATTAGTCTCCATTTAGTCCTTGGCTGCATATCTCTTCTCTGCCTAGAATTAGACTGACATCTGGTGGTCTTTTGTCTTCACAGATTATCTTTAATCTTTCTTTTGTAAACATATACAAGAATTAGTCTCATGTTCGTTTCTGGATGTTCCACCACATTAGGATGTATTTATACACATGTATTTAAAATGTGCTAGAAGATTCTGGGGGCATTCAGGCTATTATCCATAACTGGCCTACTTTTCATCATAAAAGAAAATAAATTATTCTTCACAATTGTGGAATAATGTTGAAAATGTACAGCAAGCTTAAACTGATGCATTAGTGCCACACGAACTTGCAGATCTTGCCAAACAAAACCAGGAAGGATGAGCTCCCCTTACTGGGGAATGCGGCTAGCTGAGTGCCACCCTCTGCCCATCTTTGGATACTTAACTAAAGAGAATAGGAAAGTTGCGTTTTTGAAGCCTGTTTAATTTTTGCTGCCCACTGCCTGAAGTATTACAGGAAACATAGTGTAAAAGCTTTTCATAGCTGGCTGGGGTCACTGCTGCTGTGTGTGAGTACGTGCAAGGATGGTGCTCACACCATGAAAGGAAACAACCATTTTACAGAACCCAGCCTCCTGGAGAAGATACTGAGCAGGCACATTGGTTTCTAAAGTAATCTTGAGGGGCGAGAGGGAGAAAACTGCCAATTAAGTTGATAAAAGTACTTCATGAGGCAATAAAATTTCACATTTTATTCAAAACTATCCCACTGCAGATTTTTGTGTGTGTTGCGTCAAAAATGGAAATTGAACACCAGCAGCCATTCTTTGATGCTGAAGTTTCTTGGCTTTTGCTTAGTAAAGATATGAATCATTTATTACAAGTCAAGCAGAGTTTTATTTGCCTGGCAGTGACTCTGCCCTTGCCCTGTGTTTTAGTGATCGTTACTGGTTTGTTCCAGATCCTTCTGCAGGTCAGAACATAGGATCACCCTGCTTCTTCCATTGTGGTGGCTGGAAAGGGGAGTTCCAGCCAGTTGTGAGGCAGGAGCCAGGAAGGTTGAAAAACATTGCTTTAGAATAACTGGAGAACAAATTGCATCAATTTTTTGCATGATACGAACATGAGCAATTGAGAGGAAGGAAGACTTTATATTAGACCCTTTAAAACTATGCCTTTACATAACACCAGTTTAACATTAGTAGCTAATTAGTAGCTGTCTAATACCTCATTCTTCGGTTCTGTAGTTAATGGGTGGAAGAATTAACTCTATAAATCCGCTAGCAGTGCGTAAGTCCCCCAGTATAGTGTCTCTTAGCCCTTTTCAGTCCATGCCTCGCATCGGTAAATACACCTCATCATAATAAGTGGCTTCTGGAGAGCAAAGGTGCTTCTTGCCTCATTAACTGCGCTTGACACTTCAGGCATAAGCAAGCAAAGTCCAGAGGGACTGGTCCTGCCTTTCTCTGTGCTCCCCAGTGAGCTTTCCCATTTCCTTCTGTCAGCATTGATGCTTCAACCATCCATGTCCTGAATGTGCTACTTTTGCAAAATAGCAGCTTTTATCACAGGGAAAACGCTGTCTGAAAACTAATCATCTTTTGAAGGGTTAGCTTCCTCTCTCAAATCCAACTGGCTGTGTGTCTGCATCACAGCAAGTGCTATTGCAACAGAACTGATAAGGATGCCGAGGCACTGAAGAGGATATAAAAGGGATGGGATACCTCACCTTTTAGTGGCACTGCAGTCTTAGATTGTCTTAAGCCATCTGTGGGGCGATTTTAAGTGGTGTTTCTCAGCTTGTTCTACCTTTTTGTGTTAAATTCCGTGTTTCTTAAAATTAACCAGGCTTTCATATTCCACACTCTTTACTTTTGTGGAATTGCCTGCTTTTGTCACAGGGAAAACTCTGTCTGAAAAATCTATGTCTGGTTCCAATACTGACTTCTTTTTCTCTCTCTCACTTTCTGTATGTTTGCTTTCCCTACCCCTGTCCTCTTTTCCTCCCTCATTTTCTTTTTTCCTCTTCCTTTTGGCTTGCTGGTTCGTCAGCCCCTCCTTCCTTGCTCTCTTCCCTCCTTGCAGAACAAGATGGTGAAAGGCAGCCTCAGCACAGAGCAGTCGGAGCGGGGGTGAGGGGGGAAGTGTACTCCTGGGAATGGAAATAAAAGCAAGCACAGGTGAGTTGGGGAGAGTTCCCAGTTTCTACCTGCCGCCTTCTGTGGCTCCTGACCTCCAGTGCCTTCCCCATTTCTCTGGAAATCAAGGCGCTCTGGTGTACGTTCAGAAAATGTGCAATAACTGTTTCATGATTTTGTGATGGTTTTTTTTCCCCTGCTACCACTCTGTTCAGGCTAGTGACTTCACTTTTTTTATATTTCCGCAGCAGTTCCTTCTGTTTAGCGGTGAGAGGCAAAGCTTATTAGCTGTTGCAACTGCCTGATTACTTTCCCAGCTAAACCAGTGACAGAAATCTCCTTTCATATTGCCATCATCATGTCCATAAGGATCTGAAAATCTTTTTCCATAAGTCTCAGAATAATAGTAAGCTTCCATATAAATAAATTCATCAAAGTCTCTTAAATTTTGTATGTAAGTCAAAATAATACTAATGAGTTCAAGATTATTTTAATCTTGATTCCCCTTTTTCCTGGAAATGTAAACATAGGGATAAGTAAATTACTCTTACCAGGAGTCCATTACGTTCCTTTCAGACCAGCATTTTCCTCTATTTTGCAAACAGGCATGGGTGATAGAAGGGGTGGAACTATATCCACAAATGGCCACATTTTCCTAAGTTTGTAATGTTTACTCCTGTCCTTTACCTTCCCTCCTTCTGAATCCAGGGTGGGCTGTAGTTGCCGTAAGTCAGCATAAGCGAGCAGCACTGGGGAGAGCAGCAGTTGTGCTCTCGTGCCTTGGTGGGGGTTTCGATTTGTCTGAAACTACGTTTTGTCATGTTAGCATCTGAGTTGGGTCATTTTCCTAACCTGATACTGTGTGGCTGGGCAAATAACCCTGGCACAAGGAGGGAGTAGCAGAGGTGTGAGTTAGCACCCAGGGAACGTGATGAGGTTGGGATTTCTTATTTGGTTTCCACCAAGTGCAATGCCATTTAGCGGCAACAAGGAGGTCTAAATTAAATACATGTTTGGTTTCAAATTAATGGCACCCTTTCCCGTAAACTGCAGACCAAGAAAGTTTCTTGCATTCATTTCCCTGCTCAGTTGCATTTCTTACTCAAGCTAGTTGCTTCTCTTTCTTGAAATCATGCAGGTGAAGTTGCTTTTCCATGTCTCTTCTCTGAGCTGATTATAACTGTCCCCCTCCCTCACCGTCATTCCCTTGCTTCCCAGGCACCTCCCTTACCTTAAAATCTGACCTGTTTCTCGAGTGAAGTAATTGTGAAGTGCTTTTTATGGTGTTTTCTGTGAAGGATGAGATATTAATCACACAATTCCATTTTTTAGTGCAGTAGCAGAAGACAGGTAGTGTTTCATGTAAGCACTTCGTAGACTGACTGCTGACTTGGTTTAGCTCTGCTGTGTTCTGTGACTTTTTAATTTTTTTGTTCATTTTTACCAGCATACTTTCTTGGCTTTGGCGTGTTTTTAAAACAGCTACTGTGCAAACAGTATTTTAAGTTATTATTTCAGTAACTTTTTCCTTCAGTGGTAAAGGTCATTGGGATTCTTTTAAGCTTTTCTCTTTCCTTAAAGTGTAAAAAGCAATATAACTCATAATGTTAAAACAGGATGACAGTCTCACAGACAGGGCTTCTGTTACCACTGTTTAACACTAGAGATATCTTCTCAGTGTTTATTTTTTGGGCCATTTCTTTAAGGTGCTGGTGAACATTACTGTGTCCCAGAGACCTTTACACAGCTTTGTTACCTGCATTATTGTCCAGTGCTAACTCTCTTTTTTTGTATATCCTAGGAATGTATTGGCTTAAGACCTTGCAGGCTGTGGAATCTCTGCACCCTGTTCACTGTGTGCTCTAGACATCTCTCTAAAGCATCATTTCTTTCCAAATCCACTTTTGCCTCAAGTAGTTCTGAGAAGGTCCTATTTAGCCTCCCCCTTTGGTTTCTGAGAATGTCTCAAAGATTAAGTTCTCCAATGTGACATTGAATCCTAAAATAAACCCCATGCAAATTCGAAAGATCCAATTAATTTAAAAAAGAAAAAGAAAATTGCTGTGATAATTCAAGAAGTTCAGAGGAATTCTGTAGCAGCGCAGGTGGTACAGGAGCTGGCCTTAGTGTACGACAGAACAGGCTCTCGGCTGTTGGATTATTGGGCTGGTTTAGTCCTGGTTCAGTCCTGGGCCCAGCAAGTTAAGAAAAACCCTGTGTGTTGGGATAACGTCCAGGCAAGTCAGTGTATTCTGTCTCTGTTGCTTCTCTCTCCCTGAGCCAGTTGCCTCTAGAACATTTGGATCGAATCCAGATCTGGAGAGTGACTGCAGGAGTGAGTCTGGTGCTCTGGATCTTGTCCAGGATTGGGGAAGGACTCTCTCTGTGCGGTGAGCCTGTTTCCTCCCTGAGCCAGTGCCTAATGCTCTGGACCGATTCCAGGCATGGGCAAGCTGCAGTTGTACAGGAGCCAGAGACAGCAACACGGCCTCGACGCTCCTTCGGCAAGGGCTCACAGTTGCAGAGTAGTGAATACCACAGAGGTCAGCTGCCTGAACTCTCTAGGAACCTCCCTCCTTTCCCCTTCAGCTGTAGCTCCATGGCTTACTCGTCTGTTTTTCATACGTACTCGCCTGACTCTTTCTTCTCTCTTAGCCTGACGCCCCTGTATAAGGGGAAATTTGCAGCCAAGAGGTAGGCTGGGAGGTAATCTAATTGGTGTGCTGATAATCGGAACAGCATTGACTTCTGTATCACACTTAGTTAGGGTTCCTGGAGTTTAATTGCCAGCTATGAATGAACATGGGTGTTCCTTTGTTCCCAAGTGCACCTCTAATGCCATTAACTGTTTTCCATATGTGTTGCTTATGTTGTCAGCTTTTTTCCTTTTCCCAAGGTCACTAGTTGATGGGGAGGGATTTATCTAAGTTATATCAAAGTGAGTAACCTTACTAAATAAACAAATTGCTCTGATCTCACTTGTCTTGTGGGAGAGGGAAGAAAGAAATATATTCTTTCAAGCTTTGTTTTCTTAGCTGTGCAGATTAAGAATGAGAACTGTAGCTTAGAGAAATGGAATTTTTAACTTTGTCTGCAGTTTCTTTTTTGAACTGAGCCTCCACCAACTTAGCAAACTCCTGAAGTTCATTAGAGAATTTCTGGACAGAGAGAACAAGCATGCCAAGCATTTGGACATTTTCACATTTGTCTTGAAAGGCATCCCAAGCTTAGTCCTTCTGTGAACTGTTGTCACCACCACAATCTGGCAATTAGAACAAAAAGCAAGAGAAAGAAATATTTCCTGCCCTCCAATTAGTTTAATTGCAGCTTTACCTTTAGCTTGTGAAATCTAGCTATTCCCCATATTAGTTCCTGCAGCCGGACTTCTGTAACTTGATAGCAGTTTTACTCTCTGCTGCATATTCCCTGAAAGCTGCCGTTGGATGGTAATGTGGTGACCTATGTGAAAGTACTCAGGTGCAGTCCCCGAGGGGCAGCGTGGCATCCCAGAAGCTGTCGTCACATTTCAACATGCTTGGTCCCCTCTGTTCCCAGTGCTCATAGTCCAGATGAGGAGCAAACGTGAGGTAAACTAGCGCCTTTCTGGCTGCTGGACGTAGCTGTTGTCACGGCACCATCCTGTCATCCTGGACCTCCTCCATAGCTGGGTTTATTTCATTTTCTGCTGGTTGTTTAACTTTTTATCAGATGGAGTTGCTTTTATGAACTACTCGCAGTTGTGCTTCCATCTGTTTTTAGTTCACAAAACGGAAGAGCTCTTGGTGTTACTGCTGCGGTAGGCTGCTGGGTGGGTTATTCTGAAGCTGGGGGGGCATGTTGGCGATCAGTGGAGAGGAACCATTCCAATTACTGTTTCACTTTGTTTTTCAGGTAAGGCTGTTGAGATAAAAAGCGGTGGACATTCGTGACTGAATGGAATCTCTCCCACTGTGCAGCCATGCCCCCTCTCGACGTGCCTGCCAATGCCAGCACTTCCTTCATAAATTCTTACATCACACTCAAGACTGATGACATCACAGGATCCGACCAAGGAGTCTGAACCAGCTGTTTCCATGGACACAATCTCCATAGTGACAGTGGGAAGGGGAGGGGGAAAAAGGAAACAGGTGGGGGGAATTAAAGAGGGAGGGATAAATATATATATATATAAAGATCTATTTTTTAGTCTTGAAAGACTTTGTTTTAAATGAAAGGTGCGCTATATCCCTTTTGATGCTTTTGATTAAAATGAACAAAAACCCATATAAATTAAAAAAGAAAACTAGCTAAAGTAAATACTCACTCCAAAATCAAAGCAAGGCCCGTGGAGCCTAACATTTTGTGGGAAAGAACAGCGGAACTGGGAGTACTCCATACAGGACTTGTCTCCCTTCCGCTTGCTCTCTTTCTCACAGCATCCAAGGAAGTTCAGTTTTAAAAGACAAACAAAATAATGATAAATTATTTTTAGGGTGTGGTGGGAGGAAGGCTCGGATGGGTGCAGGTGATGGGGTGTCATTACTTGTGTTTGCGGGGTAGGGAGCTTATCGTTTTTGAGAAACACTATATGTTAGTAGTGGAAGCTCGATAAACATCTGGAGACTCTTAGGTCATGAGACTCGTGAAGTAAGAGGTAGCTGCTGCTTGCTACATCCCGTACACCCTGTTCATGTGGAAAGGAGTCTCTGCCCTTTGTGGCAACAACGTGCACCCCCAAATCATTTCAAGAAGCTGCTTTCTGTTTTTGAAGGCAGGTGAGAGGAAGAGATGGTTCACCTGCCAGACTGGGGAACTGGGAAGGAAGTCTGAATGTTAGTGGAGTCAATGTATCGTCAAACCAATCAGGAAAATCCACTTAGCCCTTTTTTTTATTTTACGTTTTGCTTTTCCTGAGGAAGGAAGAGGGAATGTCAGTGTAACAGCCTACACTATATGGTTATTTGGGGTGGGGTTCTTTTGTAAATTATGTAATTTTAAAACATTTGGGTTTAAGGAACAAACACAAAAATAATTTTTTTTCTTGTTAAGGCCTTAAGAAAGGGGTTAGTGCATCTTTCAGGGGTCACTCTGCCATGGGAATAAAATAGCTGTTTCACAAACAGTTTTATATAAAAAAAGCTTAAAAAAACCAAAAAAACTAATAAACTTCATTTTAACCTTGTCTCCTTTTGTTTTGTGCGAACTTGATTTGTTTAAAAGGACGGAGAGACAGTACTATCTGCTGCTTTTTTGGTTTCTTTGCCTTCATCAGTTCTGCCTTTGGTGATGACCTTCTGAACTGGCCCAGCAAGAGGAAGACCACAAAAGCTTTTAAAAATTAAAGCTTAGGATTTGTTTGATGTTCAAAGACAACAAGCCAATGACTGGATGAATTTTCTGTTCGTGTGAGTTGGTGGTATTTCACCAGGTCACTGACTTCTTTCACTGGTAGGATGGTAGCGTATCCTAGCGATATCAAACAGTGTGGTGTTTACTGGGAAGTCACTAGAGATAGGGATCTAACCAGCATGACTTGGATTAAAAAAAAAACAACAAAAAACAAAAAACTGGGGTTGATATTGTGGGGAGGGAAGAACTATTTTAAAAACTTATGTACTGGATGCTTGCTCAACTACTCTCATTTTGGAGTATTCAGCACATAAAAAATAAAATCTATGATAGCTCATATTAAGATATCTATTTTAACTCTATTTTTAAAAGATCGATTTAAAGACTTGGGAGATAATTTGGCAGTTATTTATTTCGAGAAGTTGCTACTCTCACTGATAAGTATTTGGAAAGAAAAGGCAGTCTTCTGCTTACTCCTTTCCCAGTAGCAGCTACTGAAGTTAGTATGTCCTTCTACATTAAGAAATAGACCTGTTGTGATAAATGTCACTAATGTGTCCTGAATTGGTGCTGAAAATATTTAACTGCTGGTGTAGTCAGAAAAAAATCATTTTTAGCATAGTTAATGTGATTGAGTAAATGACTTCTTTTCAACTGAATAAAAATTTGGTTTTTTTTTTCCTAGTGTCTGTTCTATTCTACCTCTTCTGAAAAAAAAAAAAACCACAAACAAAAAGAAGTTACCGTTACTGCATTGATTTATATTGGTGAAAAATTAGTTTTGCAGTACTGACAGCAGCGGACCGCGTAGTGAAACTGCTGAATTTGATCTTTTTGGCTCTTCAGGATGGTGTCACGCAGCAGAGGGAGAAGGTTTTTGGGTAGCTGGGTGGGGGTCTCCAAGGTCTTCCTTGTGGGTGCTCATGGCAGTTGTGGAGATGCAATAGCTACTTGTGCACCGTGGTTGGAAACTAGTGAGAGTCATGTAGAGCAAGTACGTAAGTGGTACCGCACTTGATTCCATGAGAAATACGTGCTTAAAAATCAGCTGTGGCTTGGCCCCTCGTCAGCGCTGTTGTGTGAGGTAAGGAGTGCGCTCTCGAGTTAAGAGAGGTCTTGCAAGTTGGTCATCTTTGTTGGTCACGTCTTTACAGAAACCAGAGCTACCACAATTTTCTAAGTTCAAGCCAGGAGGAATCGAAAACAATGCGTAATGTTTTCTTGGGACATCCGGAGCAGTCATAAAATGTGGTTGGAAATAAAAATTTCTTTTGTCTTATAAAGTGCCTGAGTGGATTCTAAAAGCTGTTGTACAAAACCTTTACCAGCTCCATCCTGCAAAAGCAGTTAACGGCTTGGTATCATGGATGCACCAAACTTGAAAGAAAGAAAAGGGTTGGAATTTGTGGCTAACTTTGGATTTGTGGAGCGGAAATGGCCTGCAGCAGAACATTAATACACAGAGATTGTGTCTAGAAGAAAATAAGTGGCCTGCCAGCCACTTGGGAATTACCTGTTTGGATGAGGAATGAACTAATGAGACTTTGGATAAAGCAGCTCCTTTTCAAAGTGTTTCTCTGCACAGACTCCCATCAGGATCTCTGGAAGGGAAAAGACTGCTTCCCAGGAAATGTACATGGCAGTTTAACAGCATTTTCAAAGCGTGTGGTTGCCATTTAAAAAGGAAACTCCAACAACTAACCTGAGTGAGTCAACACTGCTGAACGAAGTCGAAGGTAAATGTTTTTCCATAAAGGATATGCAATGGATTCAACGTGCAAAGGATGCTATCAATACGAGCTGATCAGCTGGAGAGGAGGATAAAGGAACTCCTCCCATAGGAGCTGGTGGAGACCCTGGGATACATGCAGCAAGCATATCTTGATACCAAGAGCTGGTGATCAATATATTCATCACAGAATTTTATTGTATGTGAAATCTACGCTTGGAAATCCAAGGTACAGGCTATTGTGGAGGTTATAGCAAGGTTGCGCCGCACAGGAGAAAGCAGACTTGGGTGCCGCTAACCAAAGGTGGTGGCCAGCCTTGCTAATCTGTGTCACCTAGGTATGGGTGGGGATTTTGTCTGGGGTTGTGATGTTCGTGAACCCTTTGAATTGGTCCTGGAACAAGACAAACTGATTATGTGTAATGGTGCTCAAAAAAAAGAAGACAAGAAAAATGTTAAGGGATTCAGGGTAGAGTTACCTGCCAAAGAATGTTGCACATCTAGTTCATGGAGTCCAGCTGATGGTAAGCTGAAGAACAACATTTTTGATGGGAGACATGTATTTTTTTTTTTAAAAGTAGTTTGTCAAGATATGGGCAATTAAATGACAGCTCTGGTATTTTGACTGTTTTCTGTGCAGTATGAACTGTAATGAACGTAAGAACATACACAAGGAAAGGTAATATCTTTAGTTGAACTGGTATAGTTGCAAGGAGGACATTTTGGGGCTGAGTTGCATATAAGCTTTCTAAATTATCATGCCGAGTAACAGTGGTATTACCTGAGGAGTTACCTGGGCTGTCTTGAGTGCAGTGGCTGTCCTGGACATGGTAGAGGGACACAGAATCGGCTTGTCTGACCTAGTCCCTGGCTTGTCAGAATGACTGGAAGAAGCAGTCCTCTATCTAAAAAGAGAAAATTGAGTTTAAGTATCAGACCTTTGAAAGTGGAACAGGATATCTGGATAGTTGAGGATGAATAAATTGTCACTGGTCTGGATGGGGTTTTTTTAGTGATTAAAAGTTGTGTGAAAGAGTACAGATAATACAGATTCAGTTACAGGTGTAGAAAATACAAAGATATGGCTAATGTTTTGTGGCTCTACTGACTTTCCTATGAGAAATTGAGAGTGTAGTTGCAATCTTAGCTTTGGGCTAGCAATCTGTTGTGAAACAGGTTGAGAGTTTTGTTTGGCTACGGAATATTTCTAACAAATGTTTAGTTTTCTGGAGTTTTTGTTTGGTTTTTTTTTTTTAAGATAGAGCTACTGCAGTATATTATGAGAGAGATACTTCAGTCCAAAAGGTAGAGAGCAAAAGTAATTATTAGAAAATGGTGGGAGACCAGTAAGTCTCTGGTACTTTCTCTGTAACTGCTGCGTGCCAAAGAGAGTTTGGCTAATGAAAAATCATCTCCATACGGGTGCCTGCGCCATAGAGCTGTGCTGTTCAGCTAGAAATTCTCACGTAAAGCTGTAAAGGAAAGAATGAGGTTTTCCTTAAAACATAAATGTCAGTGAAACAGCTGCAGACATTATCGGTGAGTGTTTAATTTTTGGCTCTGCCTGTGCTTTTGGTCGGATCCAAAAGGTTCCCTGTGTCATCCATCTGAAAAGTGAGCAGTGCTGCTTACAGAGAGTGCTGCTTACAGAGTCTTTTTGCAGGAATTAATTTCTTATGTGGGACCCATATCCTAGTTAATACCTCTACAGAAGGGAGCCTAAATTGGAGGGAAAGCATTGCTTGTTTGGTGGCTTCTGTCGTAGGGCTGTATTGAGACCCAAGATCACTTCCCTTTCCTCCTCATCCTCTAGAGGTTTCTTGTAATTTATTGCTTAGCTCAGTTTTAATGCCACGGTTTCAGGTTTTTGGCCTTACCTGACTAGCTTTAGAAATGCTGATATTTCTTGGCAGCTCTAGAGGGACTTATCTCCCATCCAAACAATTTGAAAAAGAAAAATTACTATTTTGGCTCATAGCAAATCCTCCTGTGAAGGAAATCTTCCGCTGTAGCTGGGGAATCTGAATTCTCTGCGTGATAAAGCCTGCATGCACATACTACTGAACGTGAACGTATCCAAGTCACCTGCAAATACCACCTACGTTACGTTGGTGGCTTTTGGGTTGCAGATAGACCTTCTACCAACCAAACTTGGAGGTCACAGTGGGTTTGGAGGCCAGTGCTCCCTGGCTTTGAGGTATACCGTGGCAATAGTTTTCTGAGTTTTACTGAAATATTTATTTTCAGGGCCACATCTTTTAATGGGGAGCAGCGAAAAATGGCAGAGAAATTTTCAGGGAAGGAGCTGGGAGGTGCCCTGCATTCACACTAAAGACAAGTACAGTGTTGTAAAGATACGTCTGCATTGTGTAGCGAGAGTCCCGTGAGCTGAAGCTGATGTAATAAAGGAAGTGTCACCACGTCTAATGGCTTCACGAAAAAGGGGAAAGGCTGTACATCTTATAGCATTTGTATTAGGAAAAGGTAGTTGGACTTCCACCTGAGTTCCTGCACCTGAGCTGCGTTTCCCTCTCAGAAGAGAGGTGGAATCCTTAGATGCTTATAAATTGTAGATTACTTTGAGGATATCATTTTGGGGACTGTTGGAATTATTATGAATAGATATTTGACATGGGTTATGGGGTATAACCATATCTACTTCTCATGCACTTTTTAATCAGCTGGTGTCCGAAGTACCTTACAAATAATACAAATATCATGGTTCCCATTTGTAGTTAGAAGAAATACAGAAAAGCAGAGAAATTATTGTTGAGCGTTGTATGATGAAATTAGGAATTGGCAGGTGGAAATGGATCTCAAAGAAGCAAGAAATGACGGTGTGTATAAGCAGAACAAAGAGCTGCACTCGGCAAGAAAATAAGCAAAGCTTGTGAACACTCTTGGTGAAGACGGTTCCAGCAACCAAAAGCAGAGGCCGTGCAGAATGCACCAATTTTGCAGACTCTAAGCAGATTTCCAATGGTATGTTCGGTTCTGCTCCGAGTATGAAACGTTCTTGGCTTCGCAGGACAGGAAAATGTGCCAGGAGAAGAAACATTTTCCAGAGCCATGAGATGGAAGTTGGCATTTGCAGCCTTAAAGAGGGCATTGATGCCTGCAGTCATCATGGCCTACTTAGTCACAAAACTCATTTTATTAAAAACACCACCAGCGTGTTGCCGCAGGAACACAAAATAACCTTTGGACTTGGAAAATGTGCTGTTACAGCAGAAATGTCAGCATTCCTTATGATAAATACGAAAGATGGACTGAGGAAACATCACGTTTGTGATTTGTTGCTTCAGAAGAGGGAAAGAAGGTCCATCTCTTGGACTGCGCAGGATTGTTGCAGTCTAGAAGATGAACAAATTAGAAGTGGAAATCATTAGGACTAATTCCAATCCCCAGTAATTGGCAACAATGATTGTAAACTGCCACTAACTGGGACGAATGCTGCTTTGGAGCACGGCCCATTGGCCTCAAACACTGCCCGACACCTACGTTTGATGGAGTCTCCCCTGAGCTGAGGGTCAGCAGTGCAGTTTTATGGCCCATAGTGCCTCTCAAAAATACGAGGAGGTGAGAACACCTTTTACAGAGACTGTGAAAGAGCGATGGAGAAATAACAGGTCAGGAGAAAAAGGTCATGGAAGGTTTATTCTTGGGGCTCCTTTTAGGGAATGCTAAGACATGAAAGGAGGAGACCTGAGACCACCAGAAAGGCACTTGAAGTCCTCACTGGTGGAGGCGGCTGTTCCTGCTGACCTTTTCCATGTGGAGTTGCGCATGTGTGAGTTTTGGAAGAACCCTCTAGGTAGGTACCACACCAAACGCCTTCTGTGCCATTTATTACGCTGAACAACAACAGGCCCTGAAATCATTCTTTAACGTAGAACAACCTTTTTGGCATCCAAATGGTTCCAAATAGAGGATAATCTCTCTTGTGCTTAAAGAGGGAATGTCGGCCACGTCACCTGTGTTGGTTTGTTCCTCTTCCAATCACACGTACTTTATCTTGGTTTCTACCACCAGGCAATACCAACCCGCAGAAACTGTGGAACGTGAAGGCTGATGTTCGTTTTCTAGGGTTTAATTTGAGCTAATTAAAGGAGCTGCTTGAGACAGGGAGACACCGGAAGTCTGTGCAACCCATATTTACCATTTCTGCAGAGAGAGGGAGAGAGAGAAATTCACCCCTTATTTTTAGCATTTATCGGAGTTACCTGGACTTTGAGAGTAGCTGATCAAAAACCCAAGCAACCCCTCCCAGCGCAGTCAAGTGTTCGGTGAAGGCTCTGGTGGAACTTTCTTGTCTTTTACAGTGCAAGAGAAAAGGCCGGTCTGGGGCTTGTCTGAACAGCCTTTTCATCTGGCCATTTGCAACAGCCCTCTGGCCTGCCTTTTTCTTCACTAGGTGCATTAAGGATACACTGATTGGCGGTTTTTAAGAATACATGTACTTTTTTATCCACAAGTGTATACGTATGTCTGGAAATAGGCGAGTACAGGTGTTCAGTAGCTGAGGAAACAACGTTTGTGTTCGTTGACCAGCTTGCGTGACCTCGAGCGGGAGTGGTAAAAGCCGCAGCTGAGGTCTGTTGTGAGTTCAGGGGACACTTCGGCACCCTAAATGTCACATTTCAAAGCCTCCCGGGAGGCAGTGTGCCTCTGCAGGAGCAAACAGGCGGCATTCATAGAAGAAAGAAGTCTTTCCTTGCAGCGAGCAGGCTTTGGACCTTTCAAACCGCGACTTCCTAAGCAGCCGTCCTTGAAACAAGCTTCTAACAGCCCCACAGCACAGCAGCTCCTGTTGGAGGACAGAGAAGTCACTAACTCCTGTATTTCCCCTTTGTTTTTACTTCTGTCCCCACTGACAGCGAGTGTTCGAGCTTGATTCCCACTGCAGCCCCTGCGGCTCGGGCTGTCGGGATTGCCAGAGCAGACAAGTGGCCCTAGTTCTTGAAAAGCCTTGTGGCACGAAGATTCAAAAAGCACCCGAGGGTTCATAACAGGCATAAATGGGGTGAGACATTTTCATCCTCGTTTCCATTGATTACAGGAGTCTTTGTAAGGCCGTTCTGTTGCATTTCTCCATCGTTTATGTTACTTTCAGGTAATTTGTGTTTTGCATGTCTGTGTTGTTTGCAGGTAACTCATTTTTCATAATTTGTCTTGGAGTCACTGGAGGGTTGTGTTTCGGAGTTGTAGCCCAAAGGATTTGGGGTGTCGGAGCTCACATTTCCCAGCCCTCCCTCTGCCCCTGCCTCTGAGGTGTGACCCAGGGGAGGCTGGTGTCCCTTCCGCAGACGGCACGGAGAGCCCCCGGCACCTCCACGCTCACTCGGAGGTCACTCCCCTGGTAACCGGCATCTATTTTGGAGAAGAGGGGGCTGAGGGGAGACCTCATTGCCCTCTACAACTACCTGAAAGGAGGTTGTAGAGAGGTGAGTGTTGGCCTCTTCTCCCAAGTGAATAATGACAGGACCAGAGGAAATGGTCTGAAGTTGCATCAGGGGAGGTTTAGAGTAGCTATTAGGAAGAATTACTTTACTGAAAGAGTGGTCAGGCACTGGAACAGCCTGCCCAGGGAGGTGGTTCAGTCACCATCCCTAGAGGTACTTAAGAAACGTGTAGATTTGGCACTTCAGGGCATGCTCTAGTGGCAGATTGTAGGGGGGTTTGTGTGTGTGTGTGTGGTTGGACTCGGTGATCTCAAAGGTCCTTTCCAACCATGAAGATTCTATGATTCTGTTACGCTTCAGCAACTTCTCCAATTGGGTGTTTGGCCTGTCCTCACCTGTCCTCATCATCCGGGCAAGCCAGAAGTCTGAAATTCTTCCTTTTTTTTTTCCTTTTTTTTTTCTTTTTAATAGAATCAGTACATTCATTTCAGACTTCTTCAGCTTTGCTTTTTATTTGCCCAAACTGAGGAAATCTTTTCCATTGCTTCACAGAGGTATACCTGCTGTAGACCAAGAATTAAAGAAGAATTCAAATTGTGCCTGTGATCAGGAATCCTGGGCAACATCCGTGAATGTTACAAAAAGGACACAGATGAACATTTTACCTGTCATCCACGTGCACGTTTTAAAGCTACTTGGAAATCTTGTTAAAGAGCAGACTGGAAGGGACCCCTCGGGATCTCTGGCCCAACCCACGTCCCAGTGAGGGCCAGCCTCAGAACTAGACCAGGCTGCTCAGGACCTTGCACAGTCAGGATGGAGACCCCTCGCTCTCTCAGGACCCCTGCGCTGAGCCATTCTCCTGCAGCAGCGCTTCCTCTTTACATCTAGTCGCAATTCCTGCTGCTGCAGCTTGTGACTGTTGCCTCTTGCCCTGTTGCCCTGTGGTTTGGAGAAAAGTCTGGCTCTATCCTGCTTCAAAATACAGCAGTTCAGGGTGGCACGACAAGTTAGAGCAATCAGGCTGCGCGGATCCCTGAAAAGATTTAGCAGTGGTTTTCATCCCCAAATCCAGCAGACCAGCGGGGTTTTAGCAGGGCTGTCCAGAGCAGCAGTTGCAGTGGTGGCAGGTGGTTATTCAGGACCCTGTTCCTGCAGGGAACTGTGCCATGATCCCTCCCTCCGCAGCCAGGAGGAAAGGCGAGCACGGACCACTGCCTGCGTGAAGCTTTTGGAAAAGAGGTATCAGAGCCTCCATCTTCAAAGCTTTACTTCTTCCTGAGGAATCCAATGCAGCTTGTAATTGAAACTCCCCGCTTGTTCCTCGCTTGCTTTTTTCCTGTTTTCTAGGAAAGCTGATGATCAGGTTGCTAATCCCTGGAGACCCGACGTCTTCTTCAGCCTGACTTCTGTCAAGCCCAGCTGGAGGGAAATGGGACCGAAACCCCGGGCCATGCATGCTGCAGAGCGTGTCAGGCGGCAGCAGCTTTCCATCACTCTTTGCACGGGCTGTCCTCAGGCTGGTCAACCACCTCCACTGTGTGTGGAAACCACACAGTAGGTTTTCCCCTAATCCTGTGCGGTGCGAAAGGGCGTGAATGTGTTCACCTTTCCTTCTGATAGCCCTGGCCTCTCTCTGTGCCCTCCTCTCCTCACCTGCTCTGGGATGGCTGCTGCCTCCCAGCCCCTGGGGTGACATCTTCTTGGCAGCTGGTCACCAGTGGTGTCCCTCAGGGCTCGGTTTTGGGGCCAGTTTTGTTTAGTATCTTTATCAATGATCTGGATGAGGGGATCGAATGCACCCTCAGTAAGTTTGCAGATGACACTAAACTCGGCGGGAGTGTTGATCTGCTGGAGGGTAGGTTGGCTCTGCAGAGGGATCTGGACAGGCTGGATCGATGGGCTGAGGCCAATGG
>VXBO01011708.1:157841-178534 GCA_013400135.1 Rhinoptilus africanus | reverse complement strand
GTATTTAAGAAACGTGTAGATTTGGCACTTCAGGGCATGCTCTAGTGGCAGATTGTAGGGGGTTTGTGTGTGTGTGTGTGGTTGGACTCGGTGATCTCAAAGGCCCTTCATCCCAAAGGATGAAGATCCTGTGACCCTGTCCCTGCCGGGGCCCCGGGCCAGCACGGGGGGCCAGCCCCGAGGGGTGTCTGCTGCTGCCACCTGAGGGCTCTCTGCACTCACGCCCACGAAGCCCACGCAGGAATGAAGCAGGGGAGGGGGATGGAGGTGAGGAGCTGGGGGGTGACCAAAGGCCCTTCACAGCGGTTTGGGGATGGCATAAAGCGCTTACCTGGCTCTCGCTGAGCCCTGCGGCTGCTCCAATGGCTCTCGTGGAAAATACAGAGGGATTTCAGCCAAGGCCTTTGCGTGATTTTGCAGGCTGATGAGAAACCACACTCCGAACAGTTTTTGGTGGCAAATCTTGCTGTTTGTTGGCTTCTCGTGTGATCTGTAGCCTTTCCATCCCCACTGTGCTCCCGGATGAAAACTCCCGCGCTGTGTGACTCTGAGACTGGGCACTGCTGGCCCGAGGGGCTGAAGCTGCCTCCCTGGAGCAACCGGCCAGGAGAAGGCAGCGTGGTCCACAGCAGCTCTCACACCCAGAGACCGCAGGAGACAGCGTGGCCGGGTTTGGCAGCTTTTCCCTCTATCACTGTTCCCTCTGGGCACCACGAGCAGCAAAGTGGACTTGTTCCCACAGGCGGACTCGGGTGGTGGGATCCATCTGCCACAAAGTTGTCATCACAGGAGCTGCCCTTCGCTATCAGATTGATAAGACTTGCACAAAAACCCCCAGGTAACAGAAATAGTTGTTGAATTTTTAATCCTGAATACAGAGGCTATCCCAGATATCAGACCGTAGTTTCAAAACACAGTGAAGAGAAACCAAAAAGCTTTGGACTTCGGAATAGGTAATAAAGAGTATAAGGTGAATAAGGATTTGTCTTAGGTTGTTCCCTCTTTCTGGATACGAGTCCATACTTTTTATCCTGAAGTAAGAGGAATCAGAAGGGAGCTGCAGAGAGGCGTTAATTCACGTACATAGTGCCTGTATTCAGTACATAGGAGAACTAAGGTTTGTCATCTCCGTATGTGATGTGGCTTTCAAAATTTCCAGACTTTCATTTTTTTAAGCAACTCAGCATTTTTTAAAGTGTCATTGCCACAAAAACATTCGTATTTCCCGGCTAGCTCAGCAGGAGCCTGCTGGTTGCTGGTGCTCAGCGATTCCTTGCTCTGATCTGCAAGGTCCCGGCCACGCAGCCGTCCCCGTGGGACCTGGGGACGGGCAGGTTGGGGAGGCTGCTGTCCCTCTGCGGGTGAGGAGGTGTCACCTGTGTCGAGGGACTTGCTGTTTCACTGTCGGGAGGAGGGGAGCAGGGTCAGGCCACTGGAGACCCAGACGCCTCCCATGTCATTCCTCTCCCGCTCATGACCCGCAGTGTGGTGGCCTTGTGTCTTTAGGCATCCATTCGGTCTTTTGGCCGGCTTAAAAAACACAGAGAAAACACTTTCCTTTTCAGTTTTCCTTGCAGCCACCACCTCTGGTTCTTACTCCTTGCCATGTAAAGATCACTGCTTATGGATAGCTCCTGGGTAAAAGCAGTAAAAGAATGCGGGTATTTTTGTTAATGCAGTTGGTTTTTTTTTTACACAAATCCACAACTATGTAGCTGTAGAAAATATAGAAATGACCACAGAAAAATAAGCTTGTTGCCTACAGTTGCTAGGAGAAGGTAGCAACTACTATTGGCAAAAGCAGCCTCCAGATCATCTGGGGTGCAGTACCAAAGGTAACCACCTCGCTGAGCGCTCCCTAGGAAGATCTTGCCTGCATTTTCATCATTTCTAATTTCTCTTTCACTCCATATGGTCCCACTGTTATTAATCAAACTGTAAGCACGACTGAGCCAAAGTTTCAAAGCAAAACAGTTATTTGTGGGTTTCCTGTTCATAAAATATACATTCTGATTTCCAGTGTATATTCAGACTCGTGAAGCATAAACTATCATTAGGAGCATCACACAGAAATCAAACAAAAATAACCTGTTTCACTGCTGTAGTAACACATAACAATCTTCTGTTTCCAACACACTGATAAAAACTTCTAAACGTGGACGGGTATTCAAGCCATTGTTTATACTGACAGAAAAAGTGCAGATAAAACCACGAAAAAATCGTTAACGAGAGCTTGACACTGCGTTATTCATGAAAATAGCAAAATAATAAGCTCTGTATTCAAACAACAAGCAGGCTACGCTTTCGGAAATGATTAACAGAGGCTTTAGATCATCAAAATTGTATCTTTGAGTATTTTCATTTTAAGTGGATTAATGATGATTTGAGCAAAAAGTGCTGGGACAAATGCACGCTTTATTTTTGCAGTTAAAGTTATTTATAGTTTCCCAATGGAATCGCTGTAAGTTCTTCAGCTCGTTGTCTGCTGCTGCCTTCGTGGCCTGCCGAAGAAAGGGCAAAATTCAGGAGATCACCAATTGCTTGACAGAACAATCATCAATTAGCACCAGGGAGCACATTTTCTTCCGCAGCTGAGCCTGGCCTGCCAGCGCATGTGCCTCTGCCGGCGACAGTCTGCTCTCCGGACGATGCCGTCTTTTCTGCTGCTTCTCTCCTTTCCTTGGATTTCTCAGCCGCTATTTTTTCTTCCTTTCCTGTTGTTAATTTCTGCCCCTCGAGGCTGCTCAGGTGCCTGGAAGTAAGAGGGGAGCGTTGGGATTGTTGGGATTTGTGCCAGGTTGTTAGTGAAAGAAGCCGGAGGTGTCTTTTGTTTTCCACCGATTGCCAGGAGAAGCCACATGGATTTTAGTGGTTGGAGGAGGATCCGTCGGCAGCCTGCTGTCAGCCCGCTGCGGGGATGGAAAACTCTCTGGCCAGGACCCCCTGGGGGTGCCAGCTGGGCTCACGTCGCTTTTTCAGAGGCAGCGGGAACCACGTCCCCAGCGCTGTCCCTGCCGTGACACTCACATGTGCCCACCCTGCGGGTCCGTCCCACCGCCCGCGAGACGCACAGACAGCGGCGAATGCCTGTGCGTGGTGCTATGGAGGGCTAAGAAATAGCTCTAGTGAACACCCAACTCCGTGCAAATGGACGGAGCCTGCGCTCACCGCCCTGTAAACCCGAGGGAAATTGCAGCGTCGATTCTGCCTGCAGCTTCTTCGGCAGAGCCGGGGAGGGCGGTCTGCGCCCCTCGCATCGGCAGGCTGAGCCCAGGCTGCCAAAAGTCACTGGGCCCAGTTCACTCAGGCGTTTACTTGTGTTCGATGTCCTGCCTGCAGTTCCCCTGCAGTTCGGTCTTAGTTCAAGCCCTGGGGAGCAGATACCTGCTGTCGCCCGACTGCAGAGCCCAGCACAGCAGGGCCACAAAGCAGGTACGGCTCTGCTGTTCCTATACGATCCGCTGCACCTGCACGGCCCAGCCCAAGGCAAACACCCAAAAAGACCACGTCTGAGAGGTGAACGTCTGCACGCCTTATCACACAGTGACAGGTCAGCGAACACAAGCTCCTCCAAAGAAAACAGCTGGCAAACGTGGCGGCACAAGAGGAGAAAAGGGATCCTGAGCTGAGCGACCACACGTGATCACAATGTTGAAAACGTCTGCGTGACTTAACCGAGGCAGGAGCTCACAGCGCGCACCAAAATAACCGCTGCGGCATCCCTCTGAACAGGTCTGTGAACAGACAAAGCAGGTAACGCGCCGCTTTACCAGAACGAGGATATTTTTACTCTCGCCGTTGGAGCAACCGCAGCCACCGAGCCAGTAGGAAGGTGATGTGAACAGAGAGAATCACTTCTGCCTTTATTAAATCTAAGGAAATTGTAACAGCAAGTACGTTTTAGAAGTAATGCCTCTCTTCATCTCTTCTTTCTGAGATGTGCTGAACACACGCAGCCCTGAATGCTTTCCTGGGAAGCCAGGGATGTTCAGGAGCCATCAGAAACAGGCTAATGAGCTTGGAGTGAAAAGAGAGAGAATTATCACTGAAACCTGAAATCTGACTTACCTACTAGAGGATGGCATCACCCAAGGTTATTCTGTCTGCTCCTGAGTGCCATAAGACCAGGAGAAAAATGCAATTCTCTTTTTAACTGGATTAGCTTCCTTTTTTTTTTTTTTTTTTTTTTCCATAACTAACTGAATTGAGGACCTAACTTGGAAAAGCCAGCATCCCCAGCTATCCTCCCAACACAGAGAAACAGCAGCAAAATGCTCCCTGTGAAACACTCCCTCTGCCAGAAGAAAAACATCAGAGTTAGATGTTGCTTGGAACAAGAGTGAGTCTTCAAATTAACCTTTTATCTTTTTTGACCTCTCTTCCGAGATCTTTGGCAACCTGCCTCTTTGCTATGTAATAATTACAGTATCGGTCCTCATTAATGTACTTTGCACCTAGATTTGTAGATGCTTTATCACAAATGGGTAAACAGTCCCACTAAAACCCATTTTCCAAGCGGTGAAAGCGAGGCAGCTGAGTGCTCGCCTCTAACCCACAGGGCAAATCAATGGCAGAAACGAAACCAAGATGCTTTTCTCTCTTTGGCTTCCAAACCTGGATTTCACCACCTCATTATTCTCAAAGGTGTCTCACTGATCTCACACTTCAGGAAAGTGGGATGAGTTTGCCCATATGGATTTAAATGCATCTCGTATGGAGGAAAAAAAAACCCCACACCAGGATTTTAGC
The DNA here is from genome assembly GCA_013400135.1 of Rhinoptilus africanus. Classification (NCBI taxonomy): domain Eukaryota; kingdom Metazoa; phylum Chordata; class Aves; order Charadriiformes; family Glareolidae; genus Rhinoptilus; species Rhinoptilus africanus. The sequence continues at coordinate 173,785 of VXBO01011708.1, read as the reverse complement.
CATTACCTCTGTCCAAAATTCCCCTGGATACTCCCATTACAGCAAAGAAAAACCCCGTGGTATCAGTACTAAATCAAAAGTGGAAAGAAAAGCAGTATATTCACAGCTCTCAAGAAGCTTAAAGAACAAGAAACCAAAACCAGCAGCTGAGACAAATCAACAGCCTCTGGTATCGGGGGCGTAAGCCATATTTTTCTGACAGATTCACAGGAGAGTGTGAGTCAAGGCAACTGCTGCCAGTCATTTTCCGAACGAGCAGGCGTCTTCCCAGAGCTCAGCCACATCACAGAGGTTCAACAGTATCTTCAGGAGGCATTTTAGACCAGATCTGGTACCATGACCTGTACAAAGCAGCACTTTGATTCATTATCTCTCCATCCTGGGGTTAGAAATTGTACGTGCTGAGCTCCGTTTGGCTGGCTCAGGTTAAAGTAACAGTGGGAATGTCTTAGCCAGAGGAACTAAGGCCTGTAGGAGAATCTGAACTTGAATTAGGCAATCAGCCTAGTTAAAATCCAGCTGGCTTGTTTTGATTTCTGCTTTAAACCCAGTTAACATGATGAGGATACCAGGATTAGGGCCCATGACTACCACAGTCTAGTCATTTGCTGCGCTGTCAAACCCCTTACTGGGCAGCGTCATGTATATGTGCGAGATCAGTTCAGTATCATCTCAAGCAGTGTGAAGTATCAAGCCAAGATAAAGCCCTTCTGCTCTTATTTCAGTTTGCCGAGGCTTCTCTGAGGGTAAGGTCCGAGGCTTGTCTGTGGCTAACTTGTTTCAGAAAACAAACTTCATCTCAGCGGCTGCTTTAATCATCTGGATGCTGACCGACTCCTCGACATCTTCCAGCACCAGCGTAAAGTTGTCTCTTTGGGGTGAAAAATGAGGCCCAAGACCCCCCTCACTTTCAGTACTGAGTTCAGAGTTGTGGGTCTTTAGGAGCAGGNATGGGTGAAAGAAGCAAAGTCCGACTAAGCCTGGCTTTGGGGATAGGTGAGCTGCTGTGATTGATGTAGGAAAAAGAGCAGGAAGCCACAGGAAATTTAAAGAAGAAAAGCCTGAAGAACAGATTTCTTTGCAATGTGGGAAGGCTGGCAGTAAGTCATAGTAACGGTAACTATGAAAGACTTGGCTATTTCAGTTCTGCTGACTGCTTTATTATGAACAAGCTGTTAGCACAGTCCATCTTAAGGCTGTGGAAGTACTTCCAATGTATAAAACCCCATTTGAAGGCCAAGAAAGTCACAATGAACTGGCTGAGACTAAAATTTCCTGAGTTGGGGTTGTGCCTCAGGCTAAATTTGTTTGGGAACATTCAGCCAAAAAAATTTTAATCCCTTTCTAATGGCTGACATCGTTCTTAGAAATCCATTGTTTATCCGACCTCCTTGTAACCCGTTAGAAAAATTTCTGGCGATATATTCCTTTCTCAGTTTAATGCTTTGAAGCATTACACGTGGAATTTGGCAGGAGGCAGCTTTGTGTTAGGAAGACACATTGCACCAGCTCTCTAAAGCTGTGCTCAAACTTGGCCACGTTACAAGCACTTGAAAACTCAGTTTGCGTGCGCTTGGTAGAGTTCGCAGCAGTTTTTCAGCTACAATTCCCCAGAGACGGCTGAACGGAGCAGGTGGTGGTTATTGCCGGCTGCTGGAGGCTGGCAAGGGTGAATGACAAGTGGGAAGCGGGTGTCCTCCACACTCGCCTTGCCCCCTTCCAGCATGGAAATGGTTGGGAGGAGAGGCCGCCCAAGTGAGGGCAAAACAGGCAAAAGATAGAGGGTGGGCTGAAAAAAGGAGGTGGAGGAAGGACCAAAAATGTCTGGGACGGGGTGAGAGAGCATGTTTTCTGGGCTCAGAAGAGGCCATTGAAGAGGTAAGTTTTCTGGGATTTACACCAGACCCAGCTTTGCCAGGGAGATGGACAGCCAGGGAGTGGGAGCTGCAGGCTTCACACTGAGCCTTCCTGCTGTCGCGAGAGGCTTTGCTCCTCCAGAACGAAACATTGCTGAGGTTTGGATCCATCTAACGGTGTTAGGGGGAAAGCGGACAGCCTGCTGGGATGTGGATGAAAACGTTCTGAAAGCTCAAGGAAATAGTCATATTACGTGCCCAGTGCTTCCTGCCTGGCTCCAGTATTGAAGCAAAGAGGGAGAGAAGGAAGAGTGTTTCTTTGGCCAGTGAAAGATTTTCCCCAAACCTCTATGAAGGAAGGAGTATGCGATGCCGGGTAATTACCAAAATAGCACTTTTCACAAACAGGCACTAATCTGTCACCTGATTAGGGCCCAGGGTGACAAACTTGTGACCCTGAGAAGCCACTTGCAACCCCAGCCAGGAGCTTGGCACAGCTCCCGAACAGCTGTGTGTGGCAGTCAGGAACCGTCAAACCCTGCTTCTAGGCTTTTCCTAGTAGGTACCAAAACTTAAAAGGCCGTTTGGATTTATGATTCCATTTTCTCCATTGGTGGCCCCTCAGAGGGATGCTGCGGGTACAACAGACTGCCTGCTCCCAACCCACACAGTCACGGAGGACCATGGTGGAAAAGCCCAACAAAACCAACCCTGCCTTCTGGGCAGGGTGCGACAGCAGGTGGCAAAACAGGCTTTGAAGCCAAATACTATAATTAAAACAAGACTAGTAAATAATCACCACCTACCCTGCGCACTGAATAAAGGGAGGGTCCTTCAGAAAGGAAAAATAGCACGAGACCATAATTAAAGATGATCTTACGGAAAACATGGACAAAAAGGCTCCATTAAAATTATGCAGGCAGCTCTTGCGTGACTTTACTTCTGGGTGCTTCTTTTTGCAGTGTTAATAAGCTTTTTCTTGAAGCTGCCTGTTTGTATTGCAGGTTCTCCAGCCACAGGATGGTGGTGTCTGGGTGCAACTTCTGTAACTTCACTTTGCTCGTCTCTTAATTGCCTGTGCAGCCACAGCCATCCACCCAGCACAGCGGGGCTGCAGCTAGCTAAAATTAATATGGATTTGGATTTGGAGGTTGGTTGTTTCTTTTGTTTTGCCCTGACTTGAAAATTGCTCAAAATATTACTTTATTGAAAAGAAATGCAAATGAACATCTTTTATTCTGCAGGAGGATAATTACCCTTTTCTCATTCCCTCTCTCTCAGAAAGAGATGTGTTGTCTATTGTTTCTTTGCTTGCTTTGAAAAACTGTTCTTTTGAAATTACCTAAGCTATAGCACTTGCTCCAGTCCTTTGCAGGAACGGCAGTCCATGCTACTAGCCAAAAGTGGAGGGGGTCTCTAGTTTGCAGCCTGAAGAGGGTAAAGATGCCTACCACAACACTGCCCACGTCGCTTTGCCTTCTCCTTGCCCAGAAGCACTCGACTGGCTCATCACCAGTCCCATGGCAAAGCTCTGGGCGCTCCTCCGCATAAAGCACCGCTGCTCCTCGCCCTTTCCAGCCTGTTTTTCCTGAAAAGCCTGTGTCCATCTGTGGCAGCTCTCCAGACATGTGAACTATCCCATCATGCCTCTGTAATCCTAAAGAAATCATAATTCTGCAGTTGTGTGCGGGCTGGAAATTCCCCCCGCCCCAGTTGTTTCCCGTGCTGCATGAGTTTGTTTACAGATACTTGAGAGTCATGATGCTTTCACAAGGGACATGGAAGATCACAGAATCATAGGATCGTTTTGGTTGGAAGAAACCTTTAAGATCGAGTCCAGCTGTTAAGCTGATACCGCCAAGTTACCACTAAACCTCCTCCCTAAGCACCACATCTACGCATCTTTTAAATGCCTCCAGGGATGGTGACCCAACCACTCCCCTGGGCAGCCTGTTCTGATGCTGTAGAGACTCCAGTGAGGGAACTTTGCAGGCAGACCATGAGCCTTTAGGTATCTTTTTGGACAAGGGGGATTTCGAGGCGCTGGCTGCCCACCAGCGCTGACTGCACAGTCTCTGCAGGCGCATCGCTTTGCAGCCTGGGCTCTCCATCACTGCTGCAGCAATTGCTCCATTAGGAGCTTTTCTCTGATCACGCCGAGATCACAGATCAAGCTGTGATGGGTTTACTGCTTCTTTTTAGCTAGAATGAGCTGTCATAAGAGCGAGCTTTATTGATCTCTGATGGCAGTGATGCCAGGAGCACATAGCTGGTTTAGGAAATACTTTGACTATCTCCATAACTGCGTTTGCATTACGGCTGCCCCAAAGGCTGGAAATTTGAGGATCCTTGCAATGCACGTGCTTTCTCCCTTGTAGCTGAGCTGTATTCTACAAAAATCAAGGTCATGATGCTGACTGACATTTGGAGTTGGATAAAGATCAGTTTTCCAAGAAACTTAAATGATTTTTAAAGCCTCAGGTCACGGTTTTAGGCTAAGTTCTGTGACAAGTGCTTTCTGTAAGGGAAAGCTTCACCTAACCTGAGCTTTCTCAAGCTCCAACAGAACAAAGATTCAGCCTTGCAAGCAGAAACCCAGACGGTTTTTGTTTAGGAGCTGCTTCTCCCTTGACTTGTCTGTACAAACAAGAAGGCGACACAGATTTAAATGAACTCTTTCAAAATCACCGCACCAGAATGCAGCAAGACTGGACTGATTGTTGTGAACTGCAATCCCACCTGCGATCCCACCCAAACACCCGGACCTTCCCCAGCCCTCAGCCCTACTGGAGCTGCCACCAGCGACACTGACAGAGAGGCCTCTGAGCTCTGGCTTTGAAGGAGGAGGAGGAAGAGGAGGGATGACGCTCATCACCACTCCCCCAAAACTGAGCTGAGCAGAGGAGGAGCTTCGTGTTTGAGCCAAGTCCCACACTCAGAGGCCAGCAACTGCAGGGAGAGAGGAGCAGGGAGACAGGAAAAGAGACTGTGCAGAAGACAAGAAAGCAAGAAGAGGGCAGAAAGAGGGCGGAAAGCAAGAAGAGGGTCAAAAGAGGAAGACCAAGGAGAAGACAGGCTATAAAATGTCACTGCTCCTGTGGCTGGGGTCCCAGCTGTCATCCTCCTGGAAAAACATCTCCATACTGGGAGTTTTTCTTACAGTCTTTACTTTACTTCTTGACTTCATGAAGCGCAGGAAGAAGTGGAGCCATTACCCTCCAGGCCCGATGTCGCTGCCGTTCATTGGGACCATGCTGTACGTTGACTTCCGAAACCCCCACCTCTCCTTCAACCAGGTGAGTGCTAGCCCCCGCCAGGAAGGGCCCCCTCACCTGACCGTGGGCCCAGGAGGGGTGGGACATCCTGGCAAGAACCATCCTTGCACAAAGCCAAAGGGCAATGCCCTCTCCGAAGTCCAAAGATGAAGCAAGTCACTCCCTATAAGGACACTGACCTGGCCCACGCAGATAAATAGATAATCGCACACCAACACTCGCCAGCCTCCACCTCCCGACCTCAGTGGGAGATCCTGTTGTGCCCCCAGTGATGGATGATATTTGCTCTGCTGTAGAGCTGGCCACCAACTTACCGTGTGGGCAGGTGTGGGGACAAGAGGACAGGGAGATGTACAAATAAGGGAGGAAAAGCAAGTATCTGTGGGCTGGGGTTGCGGCTGCAGGAATGGCAGACTTCCCCGCGAGTGACTTAAGCACGCCTACAGGCATGTGACAGTTCCAGTGAAAGAGATCAGCTGGCAGGATTTGTCCCAGCAGCAGTGCCCAGAATCTGGGTAGCATTCCTATTCAATGCCAGGGCTTAGCTTTTCTTAAAGGAGAAGCACGGCACAGCTTGCAGCAGATAAACCACCGGGGGTTTGTGCTTCAGTTTGTAAACTCTCAAGGCTTTTTCTCTAGGACAGCACTGTTCAGCTGCCTGTCCGAAATCTGCCAAATGGAGAAACTAAATACAGCATTTGTATTATTTGCTTGCACATAGTCCAGAAGATTACCATTTTTAAATCATATCACATCAGGGTCATGCTAACCAGAGTCTTGACCAGTAATCACTTTTAAGTGATGTATTTCTACTGCCAGTGAAGTGCTAATTTCCTTTCCAACCCCGGTGCAAATACAGTCATAAGGACTCCAATTCCTTGCGTTGCTACAGTGCAGAAATGAAGACACTTAGCTTCACGGAAAAACAAGTGACATGAAAAAAGAAAAAGAAAACAGAGCACAGCCTGTGGGCCATCGTTGCTATTGCATTGTCTTCCAACAGCTTGCTGCCGAGTGCTTTGTTCAGTGTTACTGAGGAGCAGGGGAGCTTCGACCTGCCTTCCTGGGCCTTGTCTACCTGGAAGAGACTTAGCTCCATGGGAAGGTCCCATGGTGAGTGCATGGCTGACAGGCTGACCTCTGCAGCCATCCTCCTGTCAGCATTATGTCTCTCAGACATCACAGCAGATGTAGGGTGTGTGCCAGTTATCAGTCTTACTGGATGTGTACGCTCCTTTTAGGGAGAAAGCTGACCTGAAACTCCAGTGTGGAATCGCCTTTTCCAACCTTGTTTCTAGAAACTGGGCTCTGGGTAGATCTTTAAGAACAAATGCACATTTTAAAAAAAAAATACACATCACCTTATCATCAATATTTCCTTCTAGCAGAAGCAGACTAACTCAAAACTTGCCTAGTCTTTCAGATCAAAATAAATACAAGTATTAGGAAATAATTCATTGCTGAGCATGCAGCCTTTGAAAATCCCAAAAAAGGTCCTTGACCTTGTGTTGTCAGACAAAATCCAAAATACTTGCACTATGGCCATGGTGACAGTTTGTCCAGGATAGGTGTCTTCTAAATCTTTCCACTCACAGCACGTTGATCCCTGCTTCAGCTGCTGTTTGGCACCGCTCTGAGCTGTTGCACTGCCAAGACAAAGATAAAGCTGAAGGTCTCCTCATAAAAGCACTTCAAAAATCACTAAATAGTAAATGCCCTGAGGAAGGATATCAATTTTTGATGTTATGTTCAGCTTGTTTTCAGGGACATACTTTTTTATCTTGGCAGCTTCACAAAAAGTTTGGAAATGTCTTCAACCTCCAGAACTGCTGGTCCAACCTGGTAGTACTGAACGGGTATAAAACGGTGAAGGAAGCCCTGGTCCACAGATCAGAGGACTTTGCTGACCGGCCATACTTTCCAGTGTATGAACATCTGGGCTACGGAAATAAATCTGAAGGCAAGTCCCTTGGAAACAGACATTCCCTGCTGGCACTAGCACAAGGAGGACTGAGTAGATGGTGGGTAGATGGAAGGTTTCCTCAGTACGGTGCCACCTTCTCATGTCCCTCTGGGTCAAGCTCCTTGTACGTCTGCCAGCCTTTGGCTGTGACAAAATCAGGTGTGATGAAAAGGGGGCTCCCCTTGGTGGCTGCAGTACAGCTCCAGGCTAGCACACGCCTCTTCAGCAGTTTTAGGACACTATCAGTGATACAACTTCCCTGCCAGCGTTGGAGCTGGTAGCTCCAGACACCCAGTAATTAGTGCTCATGTTCATGCACTATGTGCACGTCATTGTCATCACAGAAAAAAAAAAAAGGTAACTTTCCTCGAAGACAGTATTATGCAGCATCCAGCCCACGTCTCATCCTCAGCTCCTGTGCAAGTGGCACCAGCTGCTACCCAGCTCACCCAGGCTAAGGGTGCAATGCTGAATTCTTCACCCTTAGCAGCACTTGTTGCTGTCATTGAATCCCCTCCACCTTTGCTAGCCAGGCACACGCACTAGAAGGTGCCGTAATCCGTTTTTAGAATTGTTCTGTGAATAAGCTGTAAAAGATCAGGCTCAGCATCTAAAGGGCAGGGGGCAAGAGGATGGGGCCAGACTGTTTTCAGTGGTGCCCAGCGATAGGACAAGGGGCAATGGGTACAAACTGGAACACAGGAAATTCCATCTGAATGTGAGGAAAAACTTCTTTACTGTGAGAGTGCCAGAACACTGGAACAGGCTGCCAGAGAGATGGTGGAGTCTCCATCTCTGGAGATATTCCAAACTCACCTGGACGTGTTCCTGTGCAACCTGCTCTGGCGGGGGGTTGGACTAGATGATCAGAGGTCCCTCCCAACCCCTGCGATTCTGTGATTCTTTCATCTGTTCACACAGGCCTGTACCTCCAAACTCACATTTGCTTTTCTCTAGCGAACTTTGCTTGATGGGTCAGAGCTCCTGACATTTCTTGCTCATCCATAATTCCAGGGATCGCTGTAGCAAGATACGGGCATGTCTGGAAGGAGATAAGAAAATTCACGCTCACTACCTTGAGGAACTTCGGGATGGGAAAGAAATCTTTGGAGGAGCGAGTGGCAGAGGAAGCTGGATTTCTGTGCTCTGCAGTCAGTTCTGAAGGAGGTTTGTCACATCCAGAAGGACAGGGAAATCATAGGAAAAGGCAATACAGGGATGCAGAGAGAGAAGGAATACTACAGCCACTCTTGTTTGCATGCCGTGATTTCTTCCTAAGCAAAAGCAGTGTTTCTAGTCTATATGCATTATTGACCCTGCTCTACCTTGAAGCTACTTCTACTTTACACAGTGGGGCTACTCTAACACTAATCCATTAGAAACAGGAGACAAATAGGAAATAGATAGAATTAAAGAGGTAAAATATAACTATTCCCAGAGCTGGGTAACTATTACCGTTATGAAGTTTAGTGGAACATACTGATATGATCACATGCAGTAAAAGTGCAGCTGAGAGTTTTCTCAGCACATCGCCTGTTATCTAGACACAAAGCAAAGTGTTATCTGTCAAGTCACAGAACAACCCTGCAACTCCGCTTTTCTTGGGAGTTTTCTCCTTTAAACAAGGATCAACCAAATAGCGGTAGGAGACGAATCTTCACTTTCCAGTGCGATGCATTTGTACTTTGTGTGCTTTTGGGGGCTCTTTCTCTTGAAGGCATCAAGGAGGAATTTGCGTATTCTTGTTGCTGGCAGCTGAGATCCAGCAGCTTGGTGTTGCTTAGCTTCATTGCTTAGTCTCCTTTTCCATTTTTAGGTCGTCCTTTCGATTTACGTTTTCTTGTAAATAATGCAGTCTGCAACATCATCTGCACCACCGTCTACGGAGAGCGGTTCGACTACGGTGATGAGACATTCAAGAACCTGTTACATTTGTTTGAAAACTCCCTAAAAGAAGAAACTGGATTCCTGCCTCAGGTAAACCAAGAGTGTAATATGATCTGTAAGAAGCTGCCTCTGTTGCTTGAGAGAGCATTGTGTTTTCGTTAGTTTTCTTTTTGCATCACATAATATTTTCTCTCTCTCTCTCTGGTTCTGGCATCCCAGCTTCTTAACGAGGTGCCCATTTTGTTGCGCATCCCCGGAGTGTCACAGAGAGCCTTTCGAGGGCAAAAGGCGTTCATGGACTTCATAGACGTGCTCATAGATAAGCACAGGGAGACCTGGAACCCTGCTTACATCCGAGATTTCACTGATGCGTTTTTAAAGGAAATGGAGAAGGTAGGGTGACACCAGAGCGTCACCTCAGGGTGACACCCTGGGTACAGAACCTCAGGGTCCAGGGGCAATTCCTCTGCCTGTTTAAGCTTGTTGATAGAAGCTGACTTTCCTCATAAAGCTGTATAAAACCTATTAATTTCCTACTTTTTCATTCCATGTTGTATCTTGAGAAGAAAGGTGTTAACTTCTTAATGCTGTAACCTCCTTTCTTATCTTAAGAGGCCATACTGTCTGCTGATGTTCTTGTACGTATTTTCTACCTTCACATTCCCCTCACTGTCTAGCAACTCCCATTCTTTCCAGCCTACAGCATTTTGAAGGCGTTTAAAAGGAAATGATTGAGAATTCACTAGTATTTCTAAGTTTGCACCAGGGGACAAGCCACCATGTAAGATTCTGTGTATGTCAGTGCCTTAATGACTGATGTCTCCAAATCAATGCAGAACTTGCAGCAACTGACTGGCTTTTTGGCATCATTGCCCAGTCCGTAGCCTGTCTTTGAACCAAGTTATGACTTGGAAAGACAGCATCTCCTTTGGGACGTGTGCCTTTGAATTGCTTGCTAAGAATTAGTTCCCTACAGATCAGATGAAGGCCTAAATCTGAACCTCACTGAAATTAAAAGGAGTCTTTCCTTTGATTCAGTCAGGCATGAAGTCAGTATAAAATCAAAGGTACTTGCGTCAGCCCATCCATCCACCATATGCTTCTGCACACGGATTCACTAAATTTCAAGTGCCAGATGAGCAATTGTAGCAAATTCTGCCTGCAAATTGCTTCCACCATCGGACTCCTCAGGCTGGACTGCTGCTCTGCATAACAAACCCTGCTGTGCGGCGGGCACCTGGCACCTCCGGGCCATGCATTAACCCCCCGAGCTCGCACGGGCACAGCAACGTGACCTACGGTACTCTGCACCGAGCAGTACTACTTGAGACTGGATGAGACCATGTTGCCTCTTGTCATATCCCTCTTCTGTTTGCTAAGGTCTCCCGATAAACCAGTCTGATAAATCCTTCTGCTGGGTTAACTTTGGTCAGGTCAGCCCCGTAGCTCCCTTGCCAGAGATCTTTTATTGGAGTAACAGCTGAGTCTTAAATGCCTTATTAATTGCTATCCATATTACAACAGCATCAAAATATACAGAATAACTTAACAGAAGCTAGTCCCTAGGAAAGGAAAGTATAAAGAGGATTAGAAAAGACAAGCAGATGAATTCATGCAGAGAGCTTGTCATATCTCATATGCTAACAAATTTGAGCTCAATTAGCATTTGGATGAGAGACTAGTTTTGCTGAAATTGGTGTTGCAGACTTAATAGGCAGCAATGATACCCTGATCTTTTTTTTTTTTTTTTTTGATTGTAAGAAAATAGCAGGGCAGAAGCAGGGAGAATCTGTAATGCGTTGCTATAGATAACCCCCTCAAAATACTGTTAATTTTGCATTTGCCACATCCATGCAGCCTCCTCTCTACTTGCGAGGGGTTTATGATCTGATCAATCCTGAATAACAGTGTTCCCCCTCCTCTGGGGGAGGATGTTACTGCAAGTGGCTGGGGCCTGTTGTCAGAGGGGAGAGCACAAGACATTCGCTTCTGTCCCGAAGGCAGGTGTAGCGTCATCTCTTCTGATACGGGAGGTGATCGGTGACCTTCAAATACAGGAGGTAACACAGTTACCAAAGTACATCAGTCATACGCAGACCGTTGCCTGTGTTGTGCTCTACTCTCCCAGTGAACTTCTTGGTCAGCAAAAACGGATCTAGTGCTTCTCAGTACTTCTCTGAAACAACGGTCTTCTCGCCCAGCAAGTACCCCAGCTCCAATCACCCGTTTCTTTGCTCTGCGCAGGGTAAGGCAGCTGAAGAGAGTGGTTTCAACTATAACAACCTTCGTCTGGTGACCGCAGACTTGTTTGCAGCTGGTTCTGAGACCACCTCCACCACTCTCCGGTGGGCAATTCTGTACATGCTTCTCCACCCGGAAATACAGAGTAAGTCTAAAGACAGGCAGAGGTGTGGCGTCTTCTCTTCAACCCTCATTGTTCTGTGAGGAGACTTGGTTTGGGGATTTTGCAATGAGGAACAGCTTTGGTGATTGTTGGTCTAACGAGAAACCAGAACTTCCCAAACATAGCTGTTCTGACAGGGACCTGTGGCGGGGGGGAAGCCCTGATAAAAGGGCTGGAGTTGGAAGGCCAAGTTCATTTTGAAGGCTACTTAGGGACTTTCAGTGGCCACAGGACCCTCTTTCCAGTATTTGGAATAGATGCTAAACTCTTCTCATTCTCTAATGCTGCATGTCCAGGTATGCTTTCAGCTGTGTAGAGGAGGGGTGAGGTAGGATGTCGAGTGACAAGACCTTTATTAAAGACACTATACACAAAAACCAGTTACACAGATGGCTCTGAGCAACTGAAAACAGATGCATTTCCCTCTAGCTTCTGTTCCTTTCTCTAATTGCTTGTCCTGCTCTTGCCCAGTGTCTACAACCTCATGCTGCCAGCTTTCTTACAGCTTGTAGCAGCCCCTTCTGTTTATCTAAGGGCACTCTAATTCCTTAGCTGTGCTGCTTTCAGGTAAGGTTCAAGCAGAGATTGATAAGGTGATTGGCAGAGGGAGATCACCCACCATGAAGGACCAAGTGAGCCTGCCCTACACCAATGCTGTGATCCATGAAGTGCAACGCTATGGGGATGTCGCTCCTATCGGACTGCCGCACATGACCTATCGGGACACCGAGCTGCAGGGCTTCTTCATTCCCAAGGTGACCGTGGCCAGATAGGCAACGCAGCATCCTCTCCCTGTGCAGATGCCAGGCCTGGGGTGTGGGTGACCCCACGCGACTCTGCAGCCTTACACTTCTAGCCCCAAATTACAGTCACTGGCAAGTGCGGAAGTAGGACATTTTGAAATGCTAAATCCGGGCAGCCAGACACATTTGTGCTCTTGGTTTGGGCAGGTTATGTGGGAACCCAAGTGCAGTGGCAGCTCAGTGCAAACTTTGCTTTCCTCTAGATGAGCTGTGACATCCACTGCCCTTGTTGGAAGGAGAAAGTAACGGAGCCTAATGGGCTCTCTGGAGGCAGGCGACACCAGCTTACTGGCTTTCCGAAGATGGTAGTAGTTAAAACTCTAAGCTCTGCAGCTATTCAAATGCCCCTGGCATTCAGTCCACTGCCTTTGTGACAGGCAGCAAGAGCACTCTGCCATGGCAGCACTGGTAGCAATGCAAGCCTAAGACTTTTTTTTTCCTTTTAGCCTTGCAGTATCTCCTCTAGCTTAGAACATTGGCATGTGAAACCGGAAAGCTTTGCAATTTCCCATGGCCCCTGCAAAATATGGGCTTTAGTCTGTCAGTCAGCTTTTTCTCTCCAGCTATAAAACAAGTCCAGGAGGATCTGAGAAGCAGCGTCTGTTTCCACTGTGTAACCATGAAATCGGCATTTGCATGCAACGGCCTTCGTAAGGATACAAATTGCAAAAGTTCAGCTGCTTCAGAGGATAGGGCAGGCACAGTAAGTTATTGGAAAAGCCCCCTGCTTTACCTCTGTTTTAAATAAGATGGAGATCGGTGCCTGATTCTGAAGCACTGAACGATGGCTGCTACTAGATGGGAGACACGGACCAAAGAGGGACCAGCACTGATCTGTTGTGCCAAGGTAATGCTGCTCTTCTCACATAAGTTGTTTCCTCTTGTGGACGAGCACAGGGCACGACAGTCATCACCAACTTGTCTTCCGTGCTGAAGGATGAGACAGTCTGGGAGAAGCCAAACGAGTTTTACCCTGAACACTTCCTGGATGCAAAGGGACAGTTTGTGAAACCAGAGGCTTTCCTGCCTTTCTCAGCAGGTAAATCTGAGGGGAGGACCCAGCTGCAAGTTGGAGGCCCAGCAGGAGGGGTGATCTGCTCCTCCCCTGCTGATTCCAGCCTGGTTTAACGTCCTCTTTCACTGACACGTTCTACTCGCTCTCTTGCAGGTCGCCGTGCCTGCCCGGGGGAGCAGCTGGCCCGGATGGAGCTCTTTATTTTCTTTACCACTCTCCTGCAGAAATTCACCTTTGTGCTCCCCGAGGACCAGCCCAGGCCACGGGAGGATGGGTGCTTTGCCCTCACGAGCTCTCCACACCCATACTTGGTGCAAGCTGTCCCCAGATAAGTGCACACCACTCTCCTGTCACTGAGAGACCACCACCAACGCAAACTCTGTCAGAAATGTTGCAGAGCTAGGCAGGATCATGCTGGGTTGTGCTCAAGACCTCTCAGGCCTGTGCAGATGCCGCCAGCTGTGTAAAGTAAGGATCTGGCCCAATATATAGCTTAGCTTAATTCCAGTTACGGACCTTGAATCAGACAGCCATAGCAGGTTACGAATGACCAACAAGTTTGGAAGTATATGCGTGCCTAATTAGCCAGCTCTGCTGTACGTTGGGCTCTCGTCGTTTGCAGAGGCAGTTCACTGAGCACACAGCTACTGAAAGAATGATGAGTCCTGAGTTAGTTTACTGAAATACAAGGGTAACCTGGGTAAAAGACAACCCTGGGGTCTTGCCCATTCTAAGAGAAAAACAAAACTTGGAAAAATCCGTAAGGTACTCCTGTCCCACTCCCTTCCTTGTTAGCCCCACTGCGTACCCAGCCACGCTCTGCCTCCCATGCGGTGCTGTCCCACAGCTGCGTGTGTCTCTGCCTGCTGCCCAGGGGAGCTCAGGTCTGGCTCGGTTCCTGCAAAACCAATCCACAGCCCGTCAGCTGATCTGGCGTGCGCTGCTGGCGGGCAGGGAGATAGCTTCAGGTCCGTCAACAAGGTGACATTTAAATGCAGCTTCAGAACAGCGCTCCTGAATAATAAATATAGACCCACCCAATAAATACAGATCCCCTTCATTCCTTCCTGTTTATTGCATACTCCTGTCCGCTGCACATATACCTGCATTGCCTTCATTTATAGCCCCAAAGAAAGGAAGTTTTAACCCAGAGAAATGCCCGAAAACCCTTATGTCACACTATGCCTCCCGCAGGAGTAAATACCAAGGAGGAGTATATAAATAATCCATATGGTGTTTCACCCACAGAAGAAAGTAATTTGTGAAATACAGAAATTCCTGTATTTTAAGAGGAATCCAGGTGTCTAGATTTACCTTCTCCTATCTAAATAGTTCCCCAAAACTGCATTTTTCAGCATTACATAAAGTCAGCTCTCGGACAGGTTTGCAACTCATAAAGGGATGGAGTTACACTGTTTGAAACAGCTGCAGATTTCAGAGCTGCCTTTCTCTTTCTTCCTGCAATATTCCTGACATACTGTTTTGCAAGGTGTGAAGATACATTAATGTTTAGATTAGTAGTAGCTGACTTTTAACCGCATGGCTGAAAAGCCCATAGCATAAAGGAAGTTCTGTGTTTAATCACAACTAAAGAAAGCCACGTTCACATCTGTCTTTCTAATAACTAATTTTGGAAGCGATGAAAGCTATTGAATTATGCAAATACTTAGTACCGTTGTTAAGATTTTTACTTCAGCAGGAGCTGCACGTTAATGCTTTTCATCTGCAAAATAATCCGAAAGAATAAAAGCGGTCTGAAATTCTTCCATCGCCCCTCTCCTCTTTGTGGCTGTCTCACAGACCTGCCTGAGAAACTCACCTGACAGCCCCCTCCTTACCGCCCGCAGCCCACCTGCTCCTTTCAAGATGTTTTCAGTGTTACTTTTCTGTTTGGTTCAATGACGCTGAAATGAACACGCTTGGGCTTATAGTTAGCAGCACACACAAAAGCCTCTCTAAAAAGCAGCTGTCAGTGAACTAAACTTTAAACCGAAATGATTCCAGCAGTCATGTATTTGCGCAGAGCGCGGGTATAGCTGGAGCAGGGCCTTTCTAGCGTCCAAGAGCGCGTTGAAGGGCAGTCAGTCTGCGTGTGCAAACGGCGGTTGGTGTGCTGCTTGGGAGGCAAAAGGGGACTAACAGACCGTTGCAACACAGAGATCGAAGCACTGGTAATCACCAAGGGGAAAGCGTCTCCAAGCCAAAAACAGCCATGCACGGGTGTCGGGCAGGAGGCAGGCGCCGCCACACCACCGGCAGGAGGCGGGAGCTGGGGCCCTTGCCGAGAAGCGTCCCGCTGCCTCCTCCCACCCGCCGCCCCGGGGCCTGCGGGTGACTCGGCGGCGGCAGGGGCCGGGGTGAGGCCTCACCAGGGCCTGCGGTAGCTGNACCCCCGCCCCTCCTCGCACCGACCCGGTCCCGCCCTCCCCTCGCTCAGTTTGTCCCCCTCCGCCGGGCCCCGGCTCCCCCACCGGCCCCGGGCTCAGCCCCTCCCGCCGGCGCACGCCGTGAGGGGCGGTACAGGCCCAACCGCCCCGGGAGGCGGGATACACCACGGCGCCGGCCACCCACTGATTGGCTCCTCCCCGCAGCCAGCGATGATTGGCGCTTCTTCCAACCAATCAGATGGGAAGCCGGAGCTAGTTACCAGCCCCAAAAGGCTGGAGTGGCAGCGCGACTGGCCAATAGAGAGCCGCCGTGCCCGTGCGCGCCACCCGCCGGCGGCGGGTGGAGCAGGGGCG
>VXBO01011708.1:128186-143366 GCA_013400135.1 Rhinoptilus africanus | reverse complement strand
GGGTGGGCGGTGGCAGGGCGGGAGAGGGCGGGTGGTCGGGTCGGGCATCAAGCCCGGGGTGGTTCTGGCACCGTCCGTGTGGGTGGGACGAGCCCTGCGGTGGGGTTTCGGGAGCAGGGGTGGGTGGGAGGCGGGGGGCTCGGGCTGGAGACCCCCCGGCGCTGAAGGATGTGGCCGGGCTTTGCGGGGTGCTGGGGAAGCACTTCCCCTCCCCGAGATCAATGAACAGGGTCTAAATGGGAGCCGTGGGGACCCTCCCGTGTGGCCCAGGCCAGCCCTGCGGTGACGGACCCTGCAGAGCCCTCCTTAGCCCCGGAGTCCTGCTGGCTGCCTGCAGCCGCTGGGGCACGGAGGTCACAGAGGCTCAGCCCGCCGCGTCCCCGTCCCCCCGACCCACAGCGAGACGCTCTTCTACGAGATGGCAGACCGCCTGGCAGAGGACGGCTGGAGGGACCTGGGCTACAAGTACATCAACATCGACGACTGCTGGTCAGCCAAGCAGCGGGATGCAGCGGGACGGCTGGTTCCTGACCCTGAGAGGTTTCCCAGGGGGATTAAGGCCCTGGCTGACTACGTGAGTGCCCACTGGGGATGGTGAGGGGGGGTCTCTGTGTCCCCACACCACTACAGCTGGAAGGCTGGGAGGGGGTGGAGGATCCTGGTCCCTGGGGGGTGCCTTGGACCTCCCTCGTACCCTCCTTGCAGCTCTCCTCTCCTCGCAGGTCCATGCCCGGGGCCTGAAGCTGGGCATTTACGGCGACCTGGGCATCCTCACCTGTGGGGGCTACCCGGGCACCACGCTGGACCGCGTGGAGCAGGATGCCCAGACCTTTGCGGAGTGGGGTGTGGACATGCTGAAGCTGGATGGATGCTACTCGTCAGGAGAAGAGCAGGCGAAGGGTAAAGGCTCCCTGGCTGGAGTTTCTCCCCTCGCTGCTTCAGTCGGGGTGGCTGGCCATCCGCAGAAACGCTTGGCCAGTTCAGTTCTTCCCTCACGTCTCCTGTTGCAGCTCTTGGGCAAAGAGGAGGGAGTTTGGGTGCCCTAGAGCCGATGTAAGGCAGGAGGCCAGGATGGCCTGGGGTCCCCCTGACGGGGCGGGCTGGGACGCAGGCTGCTGCCAGCCGTCTCCTTCACTCTTTGTCCTCTTCTCTCCCAAAGGCTACCCAGAAATGGCGAGGGCCTTGAACGCCACAGGCCGCCCCATCGTCTACTCCTGCAGCTGGCCAGCCTATCAGGGGGGGCTCCCCCCTAAGGTGAGGGTTGTCCCATCTGATGGCTGTTTCTCATGTCCCCTGTGCCCTGGGGGAGTTCTTGTTGGAGCTGCCGGAGCTGGGTGCTACACCCCGCCTACTGCTCTGCCCCTGCTAGGATGGGGCTGCAGGTCCCCAAGGGCATGTGGCCTCTCTGCCAGGCATCCAGGGACACTGGGGGTTCCCAGCATGGCTCGGTGATGGGAGTTTGGGGGAAGAAGGCCCTCTCCACCCCACTCAGCTGATACGGGGTTGATCCCAACAGTTTGTTCTTCAGAGGTGGGTCCTGTCTGGTTTAAGCGCCTGAAAGAGGATGTTTCTCCTGGTAACATTTCTTGAGAATTGAGTATGTTTATTTTATTTCCTCTTTCACCTTCTGAGCCAATACCAAGGTGCCTTCATTCTTGCAGCTGATCACAGTTCCCCATGACCTGTGTGGTTGTTTTGCCAGGCATCCTGTTATACTGGGATGTGCCAAGTCATGTTGGGATATGACTCCATCCTCCTTTGTTATGTGATGTTGCCCTTCTCCAGTTCCCTCTGCCTTGCAACCACCTTCTGGATGCTGTAGCTCGTCTGGATGCTGTAGCTCTCAAGAAGTCTGGCTGCCCCTTCTACCTCAGCTTGCAGACCCTGTCCTTTCTCCCCCCTGCCTGACCTGTCCTCCTCCCCCAGGTGAACTACACCATCCTGGCAGAGGTCTGCAACCTATGGCGTAACTACGACGACATCCAGGACTCCTGGGACAGTGTGCTTTCCATCCTGGACTGGTTCTTCGCAAACCAGGATGTGCTGCAGCCAGTGGCTGGCCCCGGCCACTGGAATGACCCAGACATGGTGCGACAGGGTGGTGGGTGCACTCACTTTGGCCAGGAATGGAGGTCTCTGGGGATCCCCTTCTGGGTGCAGGGAGAAGGCTGCAACAAACCCTTCACTGCCCAAGTATGTGGAGTAGTCCGGGTGTTCTTGTCCGTCCTTCCCTGCACAGCCTGAGGAGAGGACAGTGGTGAAGCGAAGGGTTTTAGGGAATGCGTTTGAATGTGTGCTGATGGCTCAGCACCTAGCTGGGGTGGGATCTCCTGGTAGTGTTGGGCTGCTCGAGGGGAAGCAAAACTGCATGTGAGGTTTCCCACGCGTGCTTCCTCCCAGCAAGCTGTAGCATCACCAAGGGTGACAAGCAACAAGTTCCTAACCCTTTTCTGCCTCTCCCATCTCTTCACCCTCTCCCCTCCAGCTCATCATTGGAAACTTTGGCCTTAGCTACGAGCAGTCACGTTCCCAAATGGCCTTGTGGACAGTGATGGCAGCTCCACTCCTCATGTCCACGGATCTTCGCACCATCTCCCCAAGCGCCAAGGAGATCCTGCAGAACCGCCTGATGATCCAGATCAACCAGGACCCCCTGGGAATCCAGGGGCGCAGGATTGTCAAGGTTAGGGGGAAGGCAGACGGGCTGGGGAGAGCAGACAGGAGCAGCACGGGTCGTGACAATAAGGAGGGAGAGGGAAGCGATGCAGAGAAACATGAGCAGGGGAGCTGGGGACCTGCTGGCGTAGCAGCCCTGCAGGGCAAAGACAGAAGTTATGGGCCAGCGCTGGTCCCAGCAGCTCTGCCTCACCACCCATCCCTACCCCTAGGAGAAATCCCACATCGAAGTTTTCCTGCGCCCGCTGTCCCAGGCAGCCAGTGCCCTCGTCTTCTTCAGCCGGAGGACAGATACGCCCTTTGTCTACACCACCAGCCTGGCCAAGCTCCACTTCCCTGAGGCCACCGTGTATGAGGTGAGCCCCGCTGGCACGCTGCCTGCTGGGGCATACCTGCAGCACCTGGGTCCCCCTCTTTCCAGCTTCCCTCTTTGACATCCTTTGTATTTTGGGGAGGGGGGAGGACTACCACTCCCTGCCTCCAGGACGAAGGGGCAGGCACCTGTTGGGTCACCCCCACTGTTGCCCACTGCTGTGTCCTGTCCTGGCCCACCATGCCACATCAGTGACTGCGGCTGGACCTCAGGATGAAAGGTCTCTGGAAATCCTGGTAGCCACCATCTCTGTCTTCCAGGTACAAGACGTCTACAGCGGGAAGATCATCAGTGGCTTGAAGACAGAAGACAGCTTCTCGGTCATTATTAACCCCACGGGGGTGGTGATGTGGTACCTCCATCCCACGGCGCTCCCGGCACAGCCCTGGCACGTTGTCAGACAGCAAGCCCCCGGCGAGGGTTTCCACCCGGTCCTCCTGTGACGAGGCTCAGCAGAGGGGGTGTGGGTCACTGCCGGGGGGAGCCGCGAGACCCTGGGGCACGTGGCTCTTCACTGCACAAGTGCCTTTCGCTGGCGTGCCCAGCGGTCCTGGGGAGTGACCGTTCCCTCCGGTACCAGCTTGATGATGTTACTCAGGCTGCATAAAGCAGGAATTCCCCTTACCCACCTCCGAAGCACGTGCAGAGCGTAATTCCTCGGTGACTGCAAAGCCCTTTGAGATCCTCCCGTGGAAGATGCCATACGAGCGGAGTCCAGCCGCTGCTGGAGCTTGTCAGCTCTTGACGCCTGCGCGCTTCACCGCTTCAAGCTGGTACCACGGACCGCTGCAGGGCCTGTTGAACTATACTCGTAGAAAGGCTTCAGGTGCTTCAGTGTCTTCTAGGGCAGTGACCGCCCCCCTGTCCCCTCCCATGTGTGATGTGTCCCCTCAAGACCTGGTCACCTTCTTTCCTTCGCTATAATCAGCTTGGCTTAGAATAAGGGGCTGCCAATAGGGCTGTACCCTTCGCGTGAATCTTCCCCAAGACCAAGAGCTCCTGGAGGCACGATGGTCCTGCACAGAGAGGCTTTGCTTGCAGGCCCGACCCTGCTGCCAGGATCCTGGAGGCCAGCACTGCTCCAGCCTCGCTAGCATTGGATTGAATTCCCTCTGGTACCAGTTTACAGCAGAGCAGAGCACAAAACTCCATTGGCCATGCCCAAGCCCAGCAGCCTTGGGTACAGCACCAAGAACTGCAGAGCCGCAGTGCGTCGTGCATGAGTGGTGTCGGGAAGATGACGATGCTCAGCTGAGGTTGTCTTTTTTGAGCCGGGAGATGGTCGCAGGTGCCTCCGAGCTGCAAGCCTCATCCTGTTCTTGCTCCAGCAGGAAATTCCTGCTGAAAGGGGGCTCGGCTCTCCTCCGGTGGGCTGAACACTCAGGGTTTCTCAGGGAAAGGCTCCTCCTTCTCCCAGGGCACTTACAGCCACAGCTCCACCGAGGGAGTGGCAGAACAGACTCCGGAGGCCTCAACTGCTTCACCTCCATCCTGTGGAGGAGTCTGGGGCAAGACACGGCCTACCTCATCTGCCCTAGAGAAGGGTGCAGCATTCCTGAAGATTGCAGCACAGGGAGACCGACACAAGATCAAGCCTCAGACTGGGGAGATAATGTATCTTAAATCAGGAAAAAAAAAAAAAGAAAAAAAGTTTCCCCTTCCTAATTAGATGCTGGAGGGTTCCTGCAGGACCAAAGAGCTGATTCTGGCTGCTTCTAGAAACTTCCCCCGAGTGCAGCAGCAAGATACCAAACACAATGCTTGCAGCACTAACAGGGAAGGAGGAGCGCGTGTCATGCCCGTATACAGGAGCTGGCTTTGTTCTTGGGGAGCAACTGAGACAAATTAATTGAAATAAAAGGGAAGCAGGTTACAGGCTCTCCGTTGTGTGTTTTATTCAGTGTCATTAGCCATAGCTACCTGGTTAATGTAGGATTACAGGGTTATTACCTCAAAACAGGAACAACTGTGCTAAGAAATAGAACTGGTTTCCTGTCAGAGACTGGACTGATGGAGTAGGAAACGGCTTTCCAGTAGTTCCATCATGTTCAGCAGGCAATGGTTTTCCTTGGCACAAGGGGAAACAGATTTTACAGTCCAGAATTAAGTGCCATTTTCTTTTACCACGTATTTATTTTTCCCCCACTGGCTCGTAAGGAATTCCTCTTAAAGACAGGCCTTCCTTCTGGCAGTAAGTGTACACAGGAGAGGTGCCATAGTGAGTAGCAGGGTGGTGACATGTCCTCTGCTAAATGCAGCGCTGTGCCTGCCCCAAGGACATAAACACATGCCAGTTCTGGAGATCTGGGCGAGAGCAAAGGCACAAACAGCCTTCCACCTTCCCCAGGCAGCAAGAGCACGAGCCCAAATATCTTCTCTCCCTCCAGTTACTCGATTCCGGACCCAGCTTAGGCACACACCAGGGAGAGAGGGACTGGCCCACAGACAACCTCACCAGTGTTCCTTCCATACAGTAGGCAAGAATGAAAAAGTCACACACACATCAGTGAACAGGCAGCTAAAGGTATCAACACTCCTGTATTAAAGTGCAATTCAAAAAGTTATAAACATTCATGGCTGATTTTTTTCTTTTTTTAAATACAGTTATTAGAATAACTCATACTTAGAAGGTGTTTATAGATAAGGAAATTTGCTTCCCCCGATGTAGGGCTGCCTTAGGAATTCACACTTGCAAGTCATGCAAGCCTGACTTATGGGAGAGCCCTGGCAAACAGGGAAGTAAAAGGGAAAACATTCCTTCCCCTTCACTGTGAAGGTAGGAAGGCTGTAGGAAGAAGTACGATAACCCCATACGTAAAGGATCACAAAGGTCTCCAACCAGACTACCAGAGACGCTCTTCAGAGCAGGTTTAATGGCACTATGTCCTAAGGAAGAAGGAAAAGTTGTGGCTGAGCAGCAGGTCTCTGCAAGAGAGCTGAGCGTTGGTAACACCCACGCCAGAGTGGTTCCCAGCCGAGAGGCCACTGCACCCCTGAGCAATCCAGCTCGTTTTACAGCACGCACCCTCCCACGCTGCTCAGATGCGGGCACACACGCCCTGGCTGCGGCGGCCCAAGGATGAGAGGAAGGCCGGTTGTCCCCTGAGGAGCTATCACGCAGCACAAGCTTGCTCAGCAGGGGGCTGCGGGACCTGTCTCCTGACAAGGCCCGTGCCAGGTCATCTTCCTAATGGAACTTATTTTGCTCCAAGGCAAGCAGCCTCCTGCGCAGCACTCGACTCCACTATGCGTGAAGAATGGCTGCTTGACACAAGATCATTGCACAGATATGGGACCTGCTTCCAGGAGAGGGAACGGAGGACTGATTCGCAGGCCTGCCAGTATCAGCGCGCTGCCCCGCAGGCACACCCCTGTTTGCTTTTCTGCTCCATGTCTACCGAGGCAGGCTGACTGCGGCCCGCCCCCTTCCCTCCTGTGCAGCCAAATGCTTCAGCTTCTCTTAGGATGCACTTCCCAAATTCGTCACACCATGACTGTTAATCCAGGAGACGGAACACGTTTCCAGCATGATACAGGATTTCCAGACTCCCACCTCACGCTAAACTGTGCCAGAATTTAAGGAAATTTAACACCTTTCTGGGGCACCCAAGAGTCTATGCAAGGAACCTTGGGGCTCTCTATACCTTTCGTCTTGGATGGTGCTTCAGAAGAAGTAAAAATTTTGACATTCCAAGTAGTTTTACTCCAAGATCCCAGAGCCTTCGTAGTTTAGTCCTAGATTACTGATGTGGTCTACTACCAGTTTAAGAAGTCCATCTCTCTCCTTAAGCCAAAGGCAGAGCAAAAGGTTAGTGCTTCAACAGGAAAAGATAAAGCAAATAAGTAGGAAAGTGCTGTTGTTCCGCCTTGTATTGCCACTGACTTTACGTTTAAGGAGGGCAGGCACTCCCCTGCCCAGCGCTACATATATTGTGTATATACCAAGAGACCTAGAGATACGCTAACCCGAGGGGTAGTAACAGCCAAGTTGTCTTTAGGGAGAGAGAGTGTGGGAGGCTGGTTCCAATTTCCTTCTGTTAGTTGTTCTTCTTATCCTCAGGAGGAGTGTAAGGAGGTGGCTGATCCTGGAAGGAGATACAGTAGAATCAACAACCCTGCTGATTTTGTGATGAACTCTTCCCAGGCGTTCCCAGACTTGGCTTACAAAAAATCACTGCTCTTCAGGGAGCTCCAGCCAGAGCCGGGTGCTGTGTTTTAAGCTGGCATTTCACCAGACCATTCCCCTTCTAGTATCAGTTATGCTCCAGAATATATGCTACCTCTCATAACGTTTTCAAGTGAAGGTCCTCTCAAAAAGAGGAAACAAGTCATCTATTGCAAATAATAGACCACTTCATCTGTTTTAATCCCCATCATCCCCTAACATCCAGGGTTTTGTCTCTGTTGATGTTCATACCTCTGACCCAGCAGAGAGCAAGCCCCTGGGCTGAGGGCCAGCTTTGCTGCTCCATCGGTGTCCTGCCCACCACAAAGCCATGCAAGGCAATGAAAGGCACAGGCAGACTGGCTGTCACATACCAGATGTAGGCTACAGCCTACCTACCAGCTGCTACTGACAACTTTAAGAGACCTCCCCATCTCCACGCAGCCCAGAAAAAAGTGAAAGTGAAACCCTTGTGCTCTCATCCTTCAGGCGCCCACTCTCCCCACCTTCAGGCCCAAGAGAAGCAGAGCTTCTGTTGTACTGAATGTCTGTTACTGGGTGAATCGTCAGGCCTTCCTCCTTTCCCAACCAAGGATTTAACAAGCCTTCCCCATGGCACTATCACCCACACCTCCCAGGAAAATGCATCCTTGCTGTACATGTTCAAAACGAAGGCACGCCAGGCTTTGCTAAGAAAGCCAACCGCTGTCTCTGTTAGTGATGGAAGAGGGAGCAGGCACAGGCAGATACCAGAAGCAGTACTCACCATGGGCATGTACACGTTGTGTGGGTTGGCAGGGTTGTAATACGCACTGGAAGCGGCTTCCATGGCCTTACTGCCCCCTAGAAAGGCAAGAGAAGCAGCCATCTTACACACCTTAGGCAGTGGAGTAAGTCCCAGAGCCTTCTCCCCAGCAACATCTCTTTTGAGGAGTCAACAAGTGTCCAAACAGCTAGCAGTAATCGCAGCAAACTGTGTTTGAACTCGGAGCAGTTCAGGAAAGCTGCAAGTTGGCTAGAGCTGACCACAAGCTGTGCAGTGCCGAGCTGAGCAGCTCCCCCCCTACTCTGCTATCTCAAATAATAAATCAAGGTGACTCTGAGCTCCTGTGACAACTTCCCCACCCCACGCTGCGTCCACAATGCCACCCACGGCCCAAGCCCCTGAGCACCCTTTTTCACCCAGACCCTGGCACCCAGACCCCCCAGCCCCATTTACCTGGCATCCCTGGGCTCCCCCAAGCTGTGGGAGCTGAGGGGGCTGAGGGTCCTGCAGGAGATGGCCCAGAGTAGGGGGGAGGAGGTGGCACATACATGGGGTTCATGTTTGGAAGTGGTGGGTAAATACCTGCAAAAGATGACACCACATTGATGCTCTGGACTGTGGCAATGGGACAGAGGGGAAGAGAGCACACAGGCCCGGCAGCACATTAGCTCTGGACAAGAGCAGCAGTGAGGGAAGCTCTGTGGACTTGGCAGGGGTGCAGACAGGAGGGATTTGACATTTTGCTAACACCCAGCACGCCAGCAGGCAAACAATTATCTGCCAAGCAGCAGCACAATTTGCAAACCACATTTTCATCTCCCATCCAGCTGCACACGTGAGTATTATCAACAGCACAAGAGAGATTTTTGCACGGACAAGGATCCTTGATGGAGACAAAACTACAATAGCCCACGCCATACCATTGTGATTTCTCTACAGCTAACACCAAACACATCCTGCCAGTCATCATAACACAACTTCCAAACCTGGAGTCTGGGCATATGGATATCCCATGGGCTGTGGAGCTGGTCCGTAGGCGCTCATTGGAGGTGGTGCATAAGGATATGGTCCGTTCGGTGGCGGAGGAGCAGCATAACCCCCTGGCACAGGCGAATAACCCCCAGCAGCAGGTGGGGGGGGTGCATACCCTCCAGGAACAGGTGTGTAGCCATAGCCAGGGTTCTGGAGAGGAACACCGCTGGAAGCTAAGAAGCACATGTTTAGTAAGCCAGATATCCTTTTGTTACAACTAAACATACAGAATAAAAGGAAAATAGTCCTGATCACGCAGCACTATTTCCCTTCATCTAAATTCACTACTAAACAATCCTGGCATAGTACTGCGCTTGAAAAGCATTAGTCTCCTCACTGCAAGTTCACAGGGTGCTGAAGGGAACCAGCTGCAAAAACACTAGGTACCAGTCCCATCACAGAGCTCCCACTGCTGGAAGAAAAGACCATTCTAAAGCAAGGATCAGTATGGTGGCTTTTCCTTCTTTTCAAACTTTCTTATCAGGAAAAAAGTGTACATTTTTAAATGCACGTTTCCTTAAAAACAAAGCTTTCTTATCAGAAAAAAAAGAAAATGTACATTTTTTTTGCCATTTGAAAGTTTTAAATAGAAGTTGTTTTTTTAAACTTATTTCTTCCCCTCTCTAAATGTGCCCATTAACTTCCCCCATCTTACTCCTGTATTACAGAACTCAGCTGAGAGTAGGTAAGCGAATCAGTTTTTCACCATCACATATTTCAACTTTATTCCAGGAGGAATAATGTTCTGTACAAAGAGGTGGTCCACCTTAGAAGCACAACCCCCAGAATATTCCATTGCACAAAGCACTAAGGTGAAATAAAGAAAAAGGATTGGAAGGGAAAACAAAACTTCCTCTGGAAAGAGAAAAAATACATTGCTGAGGAAGAGCGCACAGGGTACCCTTCTTCCCACGAAGTTCAAAAGGAGCACTATTCTCTAACTAGCTGAGCCAACCATGGGGGAACTGCAGGCTCTGAAGATCCCTTACCGTTAGAGGCAGCTTTGAACATCAGCTGTCCAAACTCAATGGCTCCTCCACTGTTAAAAGTCAGTTTAAATGTCCCCTGCCCTTCCCAGCCACCTAGGAGAGAGAGAGAATTAGAATTGAAACAGACTATTAACCTCCTCAGTAGCAGTCAAGGCAGTAAAACAGGTAATACGCCAATCATTTTATTTTTCTTTCTTATTTCAAAACTATTTTGTGTCCTACTACTGAGGGAAAGAATCAAGGTCTTGTTACCAGATGTCCCCCAAAACAGTATCTCAAGAAGATCAGGAATTTATTTCTTTACCCTTTAAAAGTCAATCCCCACTATAGTTATGTAGAAGCAGCCTACTCTACATAGTAGGTGGTTTGTTCTTTCCCGAAAGGTTTACTAGAACCTAACAATGAACACAGTATAAGGAAAGAACACTTAATTCACTGAGGATTTTAATTTGAAAGCCCTCAAACGAAGTTTTATTGCTGACCCCAGTGGACTACAGATCAGGATCTGCAACTCAAGCTAGGATTTAGATCAGATGCAACATTTTTAATCTCTTGGACCCACAGAAGCTCAGACAGATTATAAACGCTTAGGTATAACTGCATTTTTTCAGAAAAAAATCAAGTAGGCGATGATATTGCAAGATAAGTAAGAGTACTTTGTTTTGTAGGTGCTTTTTTGGGGGTATACTTTTGTTTTTTCGTGTTTTTTAGAGAAGAGATGTTATTTTAAATCTTAGTTTATGAAATCTTTTATTATCTTCCCTGTCTAACAATGAAGTTAATAAAAGCAAAGACAGTCTCGTCGGGACAATGTAGAAACAAAGTATAGAAATATAACAAAACAATTCACCATGGACAAAGTCACTCCCTTGGAGATTCACCTCTTTAAAAGCACTGTCTTTATATGATTTCAGCCCAATAAAGTGGGCTGATCCACAATCTCCAGAGGACCTAGTCACTTTAAAACACTGTTAAGAACAGAAAACAAAAGCATAAGCTCTTCAGATGCCATCGAGATGCACCTAAACTAATTCCAAGGCTGAAGATAGAAGAAATTTGAATCAGCATCTTTGTTTTTTAATCCCTGTTTGTGTTCTGCAATTCCTCATGTTTGGTCATGACCATGACTGTAAGTCTTAATACAGTTTCATCAAACTGGGAACAAAGCTACATCAATGATATACCGCAGCACCTGAGATGCACGCAAACGTACCCAAGTCGGTAAGTGGCTACTGACCTCCAGAAAACAAAAGTGCTTGCTAATTCTCTCTATCAATAACAAGGAGGGGTGACTTGGTCACTTACCTACTCTTTCAGGTCAAAGACAGGGGAAAACAAGCACACATTGAAAGCGAGTAAACATGACATAAACAGCAAGACAGAAATTACAGAAATAAACAAAAGTCAGTCAGCAAAAGTCAGTTACTAGCTTTGGGGGCAGAAAGTAACACAGAAGCAGTGCCTTAAAGCTCAGAAGACAAAAGTTACCTCCAGATGGACATGCTAGCTACACTGCCACAGCTACTCTGCCCGTCTTTCCTGTGCCCATAAGCCATCAATCTGATGAGCAGAAAAGGACTTATGAAAAGTTCAGCTACAAAGCACGCGCACATACCTCCTGCCTCGGCCTGAATCTGTCCTTTGATGTAATTGGCAGAGAAAACAGGCTGCTCGATTGAGCATCCTTTCACCAAATAAAACGGCATCATGAAAGACAGCATAGGATCCTTGCCCTTTGACACAAAGATCATCTGCAAAACAAGAGGGAGTATCTCTGAATTACTTAATTAGATATAAAGAGTGGTCACAGAGTTCTAGCTGTAGCAGCATTCAAAAAAGGGTAACTTCACTCCTAGTATCAGTATGCATTGTGTTATTTCATAGCTTAACATTGCAGGATTTTATGGCACACCACTCACCCGCCTGAAGCATGTATGTTGCAAAATAATGCATCACGTAAAACACACATGCACATTCACTGAGTTTTATTGTTCTGCTTTTTAAGGATAAGCTATGACAGTTTCCAAAGAAAACAGTATTGACTGACACATTATATGAAATATATTCTTTAGACAGTGATTTATAGGACCGCACGTGCCTTTGTAGCGAACCTGGATTGTGATACATGCATCTTCCTTCTCAAACCTAGGACTCTCAGTCGTTCATCCCATAACAAAAGTCACTTCTACCACCAACTAGGTTTCTGGTTTAAAGTCTACAAGATCCCCTGGGAAAGCAGAAGCCCTGCTGGCATCAGACTTACCCTGTAAGGGGTGAGATACAGCATTCCTTTCTTGGTGCCTTTGAAGGCTTCAGGCTTGCCTGTCACGTCACTGAAGGAGAGCTCCACATCTTTACACTGTTTGAGAACACTGGAGAAGGAAATCGGACAAATTGGAGAGAGAAACTCAGCAACAGTTCTGACACACCCCCCCATGACACAGGAGAGGGACAGCACACCAGAAACTCTGAATATTATGCCAAAAAACTCAGTTCTGATGTGTGCCCTGTCTTTTTCCCTTTTAATGGAGGGGGATGATTTATGCAGACTGGAAGACTTCGTACTCACCTGTTTCAACCCCTGCTCCTGCTCCACAAAGAGAAGTTTGAAATTACAGTTTCTCTTTCCAAAACCATCAGGCTGAGGAATTCCCCTCTCCACATGAGAAGAGCCTCAGCCCAAAGGTCGGGGCACAGAAAAAGTGTAGGTGCAGGAAAGCACACCCTTAAAGCCAAGGTATCATCTCAGAGCAAGCCTCTCTCTCCCAGTCCATGCTCAAATCCAGGACTGGCCATCACAGGCGGGCAACACTGCTGTAACACCACACCCGCTGTGCAAACGGAGGAAGCTGCTTCAACTGACACCCTCACTGCTGACCTTGCTTCACATGATTTAAGTAAATATTTGTAATAAACAGCACCATGCTAAGAAACAAAACCAGGAGCCAGTAACGTCAACAATAAGGTTATTATTTTTGGATATCTAGGGGAACATTAGCAAAGTTTGCTAATGACATTGTCAGATGAGTGCTGTAAATGCTGCAGGGTCACGGATATGGAGGTGCCTGAAAAATTATATGTATTTTCAAGAAAAATGAAAGAATCATAGAATCATAGGGTTGGAAGGGACCTTAGTAGATCATCTAGTCCAACCCCCCTGCCAGAGCAGGGCCACCTTAGAGCAGGTTGCACAGGAACGCGTCCAGGCGGGTTTTGAATGTCTCCATAGACGGAGACTCCACCACCTCCCTGGGCAGCCTGTTCCAGTGCTCTGCCACCCTCAAGGTAAAGAAGTTCCTCCTCATGTTTAGGTGGAACTTCCTATGCTCAAGTTTGTGCCCGTTACCTCTTGTCCTATCACTGGGCACCACCGTAAAGAGCCTGGCCCCATCCTCCTGACACCCACCCTTCAAGTATTTATAAGTGTTGATAAGTTCCCCCCTCAGACGCCTCTTTTCCAGGCTAAAGAGACCCAATTCCCTTAGTCTATCTTCATAGGAGAGGTGTTCCAGTCCCCTAATCATCTTTGTAGCCCTATGCTGCACCCTCTCCAGCAATTCCTTGTCGTTCTTGAGCTGGGGAGCCCAGAACTGGACACAGTACTCCAGGTGGGGCCTCACTTGTCAACTTGGGAAAGCGTGACACTGAATCTACAGAGCAGCTCCAACACATCCTACCTAGTAAGAAAATTTGCAGAATAAATAAAAGAGCCTTGGGGGTGACAAGCTTGCAGTGTGTTACAGAGGCAGAATCCGAGGCATTTTATGGTTCAACAGCATGTAAAAAGAAAACGCAAAACCCTAACCCAACACAAGCCCAAAGAGGACGGATCTAAAGTAATCTTATGTATTCTGATCAGCTTAGGGTAGGCGCCAGATCAAGTCAGGACCCAGGAAATTGCAAAATTACTGGGGGATGGGAGGAATCAGCAGGGCCACTGTATGGGAAAACAACCAAAAGCCCTGTAGTTTCAGGATGTGTGCTCTTTAGGGAAGAGAAAAACCTTAACATTATAGATGAATCTGAAAATGCTGCTGTCCAAGGAGGAAGACACTAAAAAGTCTAGCTTTAATGAGAAACAAACAAACTGACCAAGAAATTCTACTGGGACATTACTTCATATTTGAGCTAGACACGTATTCTCAGATTGGCTGGGAGGGACAGACTGATGAGGCAGCAGAGCTCTTTCCAGTTCCAAGATGCAAAGGGGTAACATTTCTCCCAAGCTAAATAAAACCAGCTCCTTGACAGCTTGGACCTTACCAGAACATTTCCTGAAACATGTCCTGTAGCAATGTTTCACATCATTTTGCCTCACTGGGAAGAATTTCTATGTAGCCCCTTTAACGTATACTCCTTCCCAGGTACTCAAACAAGCAAATAACATGCAGCCACCACCACTGGGCGTAATTAGGCCGCTGAACTGGTCGGCACCTGCATGCCCATCCAGGGCTGTCACGGGAGGGCTGTGCACCCTGCAGCGCACCCACCTGTGACTAAGCAGCACCTTGAAGAATGGCTTGCGGTTAAGGACAGTGCGATCACCTTTAAAGCAGCAAAAGCTCTACATGCCAAAGGACTTCCCTGACTGAAGCAGTAGTAGCCAGTTACTAAACATTATTTGGAGCATATTTTTGGAGAGCAATTTTTCCTACTGTTTACTAGGCCCAAACCAACTCGACAATCCTTTACTGGGCCGCTGGTTTTGAGGCTCTCCCTAGGCAAGGCCGGGATGCCGGGAGGACCTGAGCACCACCGGAGCCCGCCCAGCCGGTCTGTCGGCCCCCACTCGGGGGGAGGGCTGGCGCCCGGCCGCTGGCTGCGATCCCGCCAAGGGACGCTCCTCCTGCGCCGAGGAGGGGGCCCGCTCTGCTCAGGCCTCGCCCCTGACGGAAAGGTCTCCTTACTGCGAATTCTAGTGACTAAGATCCCTACCTCAAGCGGCGTCTGCCCCTCTGACATCACTAATTGCGCGATATATAAAAAAAAAACCCAACCAATTCCTCGGCTTTTACAGGTGACGGCAGCTCACTCTTCACCGGGGATGCCCGCGGAGCGGCGCCAAGGGCCGACGGAGCTTCAGCGACGGAGTTCTGTCGGCTCCAGCCAGGCCCGCTCCCCACCGCCTGCCCCAACCCGTCCCCGCGCTGCCGGGGAGCACCACAGGCCCCGGGCCGGG
>VXBO01011708.1:107927-127341 GCA_013400135.1 Rhinoptilus africanus | reverse complement strand
CGTCCTCCCTGCGCGTACCCCTCGCACCGCCGCTTCCCGGGGGCTCCGCCGGGGTGGGAAAGGTGCCGGTGAGGCGGCCTTTCCCCCCAGCCGCCTGCCCGCGAACCGTAATTAACTTCTCAGAACTAATCACAAACACTAGTGGCTACGCGTAGCGCTGCTCGCTGTTGGGCTCTCTCGGTTGACAGCGTGGCTGCGACTGCTGCAGTCTTTGTTACCGTCAGCCTAAAGGGAATTTGTCCACTGTAAAAAAAAAAAAAAAAAGACCTTTGGGATTTACTGTGCACTGCGAAAATTTTCTGATCAATGGCTTATGCAGTGAAGAGTTCCTGGACACACTGAGTGGGGACCTCCGGTGTAAAATTTACCGTTCAGGGGATGATAGCTCTGAGGGGAACATCTGACCAGCTGTGGTCATCCTGGGACTCAGCTGGCGGCACACGAGAGCTAGGATCCGTTCAGGCTTTTCTCGGCTTATCCATCGGCAGAGGCTTTTTCCCAGCAGTATCTCCTGCTGTTGGTGCAGCATGGGAAGTTTTTGATAATTTGCCTTTTGTAGACTTTCCGGTGGATATGCAGATACCGGTAGGATATTTGGATGAGCGGATGGCAGTGAGAAATACCTGAGCTTGTTTTTCTCAGAGGGATTTTGTGGATCCTTTAGAAGTAGTCCATGATCTGACAGGAACTTAGAGAGCAGAGCTTAAAAACCTTATTACAAACGAACAAAAATTCTTAAACATATAGGGCAAAACACACAGCCTTGTCCTTGTAGTCCATATTGGAGGCAAAGGAAAATCTCTGTCTTCTGTTGTGTGGGGTCTGCTTTGCTTGCATGAAGCAGAGCAGCGTTGGCTCTCTGCATTCACCCTTGTTTGGGCCTAAAAGTCGTAGAAATGATCATACTGCAGCCCAGCGTGATACAGCCCAGTGGCAAGAGGCTTCCTGTAGAGCAGTCGCGTGGCTGCCAAAGAGCTGTGTGAGAAAGCAAGTGCAGGGAACACCTCCACACACTCCCGCTCAAGATGGTGGAGCGTGGCTTCATGCTTCAGCGCAGTGAAGAAGAGGAGCCCTGGGGGAGTCCTTCCTATTGCACTGGGCTTAAAACATTGTGTAGGAGCAGCCACAGCAGAGTAGGATGAGAAGATGCTTCTGGCAGCTGGCGATGCCAGAGACACCTCCATGCCTGGCCGGCTGGTGGGGACAAGCTGAGAGGAGGCTTTGACCCCACGCTGGGCTGTGGATGGGCAGTGTGGGTGGTGGGATGGACAGCAGCATCACAGGGGGGTTTGTGCAGGGTCCATGGTGCGGCTGCTGGCACCGGTGATGAGGCTTTTGTTCTCTGCGCGGCCGAGGAGGCCTGGTGGAGGTGGGAAGGTGGGTGCAGGACTATATGCACACGCTGCGTACAGGAACACCGGGAACCATGAACGTGGGTGGTGGAAGGACTGTGAAGGGCCAGTATGGCACTCCTGTCCTAGCACTGCTGAGAAGGGGTCATTAGTGTGGATGGGGGGAGTGAGAGTGAAGGGACCTTTGCTTTGCAGTGACAGCACCAGAGAAAGCCACAAGATGGACATAAGCTCTTAGACGGTTTTGCTAAGGCTTGGAGCACCCCCTTCCCAGCCCTGGCCCCGGTAAGCTCTGTCAGCCAACCTCAGTCCTGGCTTGAGTCGTCCCCTGCTACTCCCTCGCTGGGACCTCTTCCTCCCTCCTGCGCCAGCCTTTCCAAGATCCCATCCCAAACCCACTGCACTTCCCTTTACCTGCACCACTGCCATCCCATGCCATGGCGTTCTGCACGTGCATTTTAAGTGCAACCAGCTATTGGCCTGGAGGTGACAACCCCTGTCATCCATGTGACACGCTAGGTGACAGGCAGAGACTGACAAAATCAGGATGTCTGTCATTTTCTCCCTTCCTACCTTCTGCCCAACCAGCCCTTACACTTTCTACCTGTCCAAGGGACATCCGGAAAAGAGCTGACACTGGCTGGACACGAGCATGTAGTCTTCAGCAAAGACTATGCCCCTTTCTACTCCCGTGTCTTTACCTTCCCTGCCTGTCCCCTCCAGGGGAAGGTAAACCAACAGCTTCTTGACCTGACACAAAAGCACATTGATAAGGAAGAGGTGTGAGAGCTGGGACAGGGAGGAAACAGCCCGAAGAGGAGGAAGGCTCAAGTACTTGGAGAAATGAAAGAGAGACCAAAAGGGTCAAGAACAGAGAATGTGAGATAAGGAAAGAAAGGAAGGAAGCTAGCTATGGAGGGCTGAAAGGGAATGAGGTCAAAAGCACAGGGGAGAGAGAGAAGGTGGGATTGCAGTAGGAGGGCAGTGGAGCAGCACAGGCCGAGACTGATGGAGTAGCAAGTGCAGCCATTTTAGTGTGGAGGAGGTATCTCCTGTGTCCCCACCACTAGTGGAGATCCAGGGAGACACCCTGGCCCAGTGCATCTCAATCCATGGCTCTCTGCATTCCTCCAAGATCCTGAAGGCCCTGTGCCAAGTGGGGCTGTCCCTGATGGAGCCCCTGGCAGGGACACCCCGTGGCACTGTTTTTCCTGCGCTCCCACAGCAGAGGTGCCATGTTGTGGGAGAAAGGTTTGGCCAGGACCTGCTCAGTGCTGGTGGAGAGACCGCTGCAATGGGGGATGAGGTGGGGTGACCTCAGGACAGCTTGGTCTGGTCTGCACAGGATCAAAAGCCTCTGCCACAAACATGGCTTTTGATCGTAGCGCTGGGCAGGGCAAATGCACCCTCTGCAGCAGGAACATATTCTTTTCCTCTGGGTTTTGCTTCTTTCGGAAAATATGGTTATTTCCCCCAAGCACTTTGATGCTTCTCAAATAGATGTTACAGCCCAAGAATTAATTCTGTCCCCTCCCACCAATCACTTCCTCTGAACCACAAAACATGTCAGTCGGTCACTTCTCCCATCTATCCACTTCCAAGCTGTCATTTCCCCTTGGCAAGCCACAGCAAGAAATGAGGATAAAATGCTGGGCCACCATGCCCTCAGACCAACCAGCTGCCTTCCCACCCACCAAGGACCCAAGAGAAAGCCATGCTGCTGTCACTCCAAGACACTGCATGCACTGACTCCACCATCTCTCCTGGAGTCTCTCCTTGCCGTATCTCCAAGTGGTAAAAACAGAACCACAGCATGCCCCACATCTCCCATCTCCAAAGCCCTCCTGCCCCCAGAAATCCTTCCCTCCATCCCTGTTTCCCCCAGGTAAGACACACAGCTGAGACACAGAAACGAGAGAAAAGAAGATGACGGACAGTCCGCTGTGCAAAAAGACAAACCGAGAATGAGGACACTCTGGGAAGGACGGGGGAGACGCCTTTGGTCCCTCTCCGGCACATAAGTAGGCACACACACATACGTGCGCACTCAACACTCGCATCCTCTCATGCACACGGAGGATGTGCCACATGCTGCAGAGACAGGCCCATGGTAGAGTCAAGGGTAGCAGGGGTGGGTTGTTGTATCCAGAGACACCGGGTGACAGCGGGGGGGATGGGGAGGTGGGTCATTCACAGGTTACTTTCGTGGTTTTCCTCTGTCTCAACAGTCATGGGGGGCAGCCCTCCGTTGTCATTCAGCCGCTTGGCCCTGTAGGTCTCATAGTGGATGTTGTGGGTCACTTCTTTGAGGTCCTGAAGGTGTGTCCTGCAGGGGGCAAAGTGAAGATGGGGTTGGAAAGAAGATGTGATAACCAATATCAGCTCAGTCAGTATTAATCTTCTGATGATCATTTTATTGCCCAAGATAAAGGGAAGATTTCTTCAGTCAGTCTGACTAATGAGCGTACTCTTCTTTCTGCGTGGATGGCATGGATGCCATCATACACAACTGAGAGCTGGAGCATCAGGATTCAAGAACACATACTCAGGATGCAGGATATGGGCTGAAATCCCTGGCTGTGCTTGTTATTGTCGTGCCCCTCTCACACCTGTGCTAATGGGACAGCTACTGGCCATCCTGGTGTGTCAGAGCAGACATGGGCTTATCTCATCTGAAGCGCAGGTGAGACAAGGAAGCACCAGGAGGCTGTATCGGATCCACTGCGGACCATAACCTGCAGAACACTGCTGTGAGCATCATCACCTCCATAGAAAGCCTATGGGCTTGGATTGCTCTGTGCTTTGTGATGATCACTTGGTTAGGATGTTCTTACTGGAAGACTTAC
The DNA here is from genome assembly GCA_013400135.1 of Rhinoptilus africanus. Lineage (NCBI taxonomy): Eukaryota > Metazoa > Chordata > Aves > Charadriiformes > Glareolidae > Rhinoptilus > Rhinoptilus africanus. The sequence continues at coordinate 123,143 of VXBO01011708.1, read as the reverse complement.
AGAAAGCACATCTTCTGCAGAAGGTTTTGCAGAACAAAATGAGGGCAGTAGGGTGATGTCAAAGCATTGTACCTGGCCAAGCGTCTCAATATCACCGTGCCCACAAGTGGAATGAGACACAGGATTTGAAGTGTGTTTCTCTTATTTTCTTTTTTTTTTAGTGTTGTTTTAAAACCTCATCGTGTTTACAGGGAACAGAGGTGACCCTGGATCTGCAGCTCTTCTACAGAATTTGGGGCAGATATCACTTGTGCTGAGACAACTTCATGAAACAGAGTAGAAATAAGACAGGACAATGAAAGCTTTTCACTTCCAGGTCATATGTTCCAGCCCCTCCTTCAACCTGGTAGGACACATGGGCTAGGACGCGGTAGTGGCCTTTTTCTCACTGGCTCCAGCCCAGACCCATTGTCAGCAACAAATAGAAATTTTTGCAACCTATTATCCTTAATGGGATATAAGGGGGGTGGTAGTACCCTGCTTTTCTCCAGCTGTCCAGCTCATACATGACAACTAGCACCTACTCGGCATAGTGGTCATGTCACTAAGAGAGGCACTAGAGTAGCTACCCCTTAACTCAATCCAACCCTACCCCACATAAGCTTTCACTCCCCGGAATGTAATTTATTTCCCTTTCCCTTTTCATAGGGGCTATTTCACTCTAAGAGGGTCTCAGGAAGACTCCCTGCTTGTCAAGAGCAGACTGGTGCATGACCGTGGACTTACCTGATGACAAAATCTCGAAGTAGGGCAAATTCACAGTGAGTGAGGTTTTCCACTGAAAAGAAAGCAAGCCATTGTTACATTTGATTTTTTTCAACAACCCCTTTGTGCTTACAGAGCATGGGAAGGTCATTGCCGTGGGGCAAGTTTCAGGTGGGCAGAGCCTCCATACTTGAGAAAGGACAGGCAGTTGTGTGAACACCACACCATCAGGCATTGACAGACACGCTGCCAGGTGCTGAGCGGTTACATGTGAACTTTCATTTGGAAACCAAGGCAGCCTCAGGAGCTCAGCTTCACACACCGTGGTGTTCGGAGTGGCTCCAGCTTCTGCCAGTTGGTGGTAGTGGTACCGCATTGACCAGGGTAGAACCTGCCCAGACCTACTGGAGAACTCTTATTTTGCTTGGTTTCAAAAAGTTTATCACAAAAGGGATGGGAAGGTAGCCATAGGACATGTTATCTGGACCCTTGTCTATTACTGGGGCCTGCAGAGATATTTCAGTTCCCAGAAGCAAGGGTGTTTTACCTTCAATGATTCCCCAAGGTGTTTTCCTGCCCAGGACTCTCTTGCCATTCACTTGGTACTCCTTGTCGCTGCCCACTACTGCGAAGGGCATACTTTCCTGCTGGAAGACATGTGGAGAGACCTATTGAACCCATTCCAGAGCGCAGCACCACTGCTCTTCCCCATCCACCTTTCCTCCTCTCAGCTCACCAAACACAAGGCCTTCTCCCAGGGAAGAAGTTCTCCAGAGCAACACTTCACTGGCTGTCCTGTTCACCCACCAGTGCTATCCCTAGCATTTTGGGCCCTTGCTTTGCAGGTTCCCTTGCACTCCCCAAGCTTAGTGGGTAGCTTGCAGCAGTGCCAAGGGCTCTGGAGAGTGGGGCAGAACTTTTCTCCAGCATTTCTGAAGAGGGGGATGACCAGAGAGGAAATACCTTGGCATAATCAGGAGAGGGTCTGTCAGCAGAAGGCTGCTCATATGAATAGTTTGCAGTCAGTATTTCTCACAAAGCTTGTAGTGCTTCACCAGAAGAAGAAGAGGACTCAAACTAATCCTCCCCAACAAGACACATGAACATTCAATAAGTTTAATGGCTGAAATGGTTGTACCATGGCCTGAAATGGGAAAGGGGTGCAGCTTTCCTGGGAAGCAGGACATTAGGTGAGGCCTTTGGGGACCCAGATATCTCTAAGCAAAGGGAGAAACCATTCATTGCCAGAGCACAGGGTGCAGGAGATCCTGCTATCCATAAGGTTGTGCAGATGTTCATAGATTTGCTCTGCTTTATAGATGTCCCTGGGCCTGAGAATGGACTACAGTTACCACAGGAACGGAGATTAGAAAGCAGTTTATTTCTTATGTATGAGACTATCCAAACCTGGGGTAATGACGCTGAAGTGCAGAAAAAAATGTGGTGCCCTCCTCAAAACCAGTAACAGTTTGGAGAAGAAGCAAAACCCATCTAGTCTTCTCCAGAATGTGTGATGTATTTTCAAATGGGAAATTATTAATTAAGATGGGGACTGTGGGAATAATTTCTGTTGGGGCTGTGACAGCTGGGGGAGCTGAAAGAGCAAGTGTCAGCTGCAACTCCTGGAGTTTCTAGAGGACTGCCACAGAGGCCAATCTATATTCATTAATGGCATAGCCACAAAAATAATGAGTGGGATAAATAGATGCATTAGCATCACAAGGTCAAGAGGTGTTGTCAGTACAAAGGCGGAGTGGGTTATTATCTGGGAAGATGCAAGTTTGAGGCACAAAGAGCAGCATTTAGGGAATAACATCAAGAATTTCTGCTATGACTTCAGAGCTCATGAACAAGCAGCGACTGAAGGAATTGAAGGACCCCATGTGCTAGTCAGTCACAAGATGACCACAGGCCACGACTGTGATGCAATTGTTTGAAAAGTACATGTGATCCACGAGCTTAGCAGTTCAGATCTTAGAAGAGATGGGGGAGCATGAGGTACCGGCTCCAGTGCTAAAAAATTAAATCAAACTGGAGCAGGCACTGGAAAAAGTTGTTAGAAGCATGGACTACTGAGGAATGGGAAGCTTATTGAAAGGAGCTTGTCTCCTTTAGCTAACCAGAAGGTCAGCAAAGGATAATATTGTCCTATTTTGAGGTCAAGTTTGGTCAGCAGATGAGGGGGCTGATGGGGCAGTTGTTTGGGACAGAGGCTGGACATTCACACCCCAGGCCCCTTTGGTCCTTAACGTTGGCCAAACAGAGCATTCAGCAAGAGGAGGTGAAACATAGTCCTTCCTCACTCAGCCTTCATAGCACCCTGTAGTAACGACAGGGACAAAAGCTGAGAAGGCGCAATGACCTTCCATTACATCCATTGCATCTTTCATTCAGGGACCATGAAGCACTTAAAACCTTCCAATGACACGTCTATTTTACAGTCATTAAATGTGACCAGCCCTCATGCCCCCTTCCCCTCCTGTAATAAAATGTTTCCTACCCTGATTTTGTCGTTCTCTGTTTTATCCTCCAAGTCCTCATCGAATTCTTTCTGGGGGTAAAACTCGATCCCATTTACTTCCAGCTCTTTGCGCACCTAGGCAGAGAGACAATTTGCAGCACAAAGCAACAACAAGCCTGAAGGGAATGCAGGCCAAGTGGCCCGGCAAACACATCTGGGACATCCTTCCAGCAGGCAGGGGCTGGAAGAGCTGTTCCCAGGGAATTGTGCAGCAAAGTGAGGACACGTGGCAGCAATGATGAGTCTTCCTCAACCTCAGTTACTTGTCTGTCTCTGCAGCTCCCATGACAGAATGCATCATGAGATGTCACAGGGATATGCACCTTTCCTCCCCCTCTAACAGATGCCCTCAGAGCCATAAAGAGCTGCAGCTTCAGCACTTACCCACCAACCCAGTGTTGGACTCTGTGCATACCCTGGGGACTGTGCTGCAGTCTCTGGAAGGACAGCACTAATTTTTCCATCCAACAAGCTGGGGCAGGGAAGCATCCCACGTAGGAGAGGAGATACTCACTCTTTGTTTGAATTCGGTCTTCTCCTCCAAGGTCATGGTGTCAGCCTTGGCAATAACTGGGATGATGTTCACAACCTTGCTGAGATGTTTCATGAACTCCAGGTCCAAAGGCCGCAGACTGCAGCCCAAGAAGGAACAACATGGAAGGGGTCACTTTACCCTCCTCGCCTTTCATCCCAGTAACTCTCCCAGCATCAGAGCATCAGTGAAACCTCCCTTGTATGTACCCCACTTGCTGTCACCATGCTTTCATCTCCTTATTCCCATATATCCTGCCCTGTCCCAAAAAACGCAGTGGCATTTCTCCTGCCCTTATTATCCTAGACCCTTTCAAGCCCCGCAGCACATGAAGCTAAACTAAACAATGGCCAGCCCCACAGACTGGACCCCTGGGTCCATCGCTGAGATGGAGCAGTGCAGAGTGTATATCTGGCACAGAGGCACCAGGGGCTTGAGGAAGGATGAGGGACAATGTGTACGTACGAGTGGCCAGTCGGCGAGATGAAGTAGAGGCAGCAGTGCACTCGTGTGTCTGGAATTCGTTTCTTCCTTGCAATATTCACCTCCTCTTTCAAAAATTTTTCATATTGCTCGTTGATGTATTTCTCGATAGGCTCCCAGCTGTTAAGGTGGGAGAGAGAGATGAATAGGCAGGTACAAATCTCCTCATGTTTCTGCCTACAGTGTTCCCGGCTCTGACAGCAGCAAAGCAGGCTCAGGCATAAAATATATTCACCACAAACATCTCACCATCAGCAGAGAGGTTTAAGAGTTTCTGTAACTGGGCACAGAAGTAGGCACTCGCTGTGTAATGTGCACGTACCCTCGAGCATGCACATAGACCCATGGTGTTCACAGTTCCATCTCCCCATTACTGGCCCCCTGAATGCAATAGGATCCCAGACGCTTTACAGGCCAAGTAAATGAGAATCACTCCGTATACCATCTTAACTCCAGCCCTTTCTGAGACGCAAGGCCTTGACCACGTAAAACTCACCAGTTTTCATTGTTGATCTGGTCCCCGAATCCCGGCGTGTCAATCACTGTCAGCTTCATTTTGACACCACCTTCTTCAATGACTGGGGAAGAAATAGAAAACAATCATACGTCTCCCTGGGGACCAGCTCCATCACGAAACATGTCTTTGTGCCCTACAAGGGAAAAAGAGCTCTCTGCCCTCATCACTGCCCAGCAAGGATGACCAGGCCAGGCTGGGTCATGCCTCAACAGTTGTGACCCCCACTTGCGTTTCTGACTCCAAATTTTGGTGACCTCTGCACCAAAGCCACCTCATACCACTCTGCTATAGGAAAATGGATTTGTGCTCAGCCTGTGGTCCAGAGGTATACCTACCTCACACAACCTATCCTCCCCTCCTACACATCACCCTGAATCTGAGATGATGTCCATTACTCTGCACCGTTGTAGAAGCTGTGATGATGCTTTGCCATGAGGAGATGCGCTCTACCAGGCTTGGGATGGGACTCACCAATGCAATTTGTATAGATTATTAAGCATCTGCAGGTAGGAATGACTCACAGCAAGGCTCAATCCACACATGCAGACTAACGTCTTGGCAGAAGAAATATCTATAACTTTTTCTACACCCCACTTTTGGCTGTGGCAACAGTGGCATTGCTGTTTAAGAAAAACCTTGGCTGGCTCTTTGGCCATCTAAAACTGGTACTTGTCCTTTAGCTTCTCATGGAGAAGGGGCTGCCTAATGCCAAAGAACTGTTTGCATAGACTACTGGGGTCTTCTGCAAGACTATGCTGAAGCATAAGTATTGCCTCTGCCCCAGCAGCCTGGCTCTTACCATGCCCTATGGCTTTGATCTCCACTGTCTTAGGGATCTTCTCCTCCCGGTTCCAGCCTGAAGATTTGCGGCTCACCTGGGATTTGAAGAGGGTGTTCACCAATGTCGACTTTCCCAGTCCGCTTTGACCTGAGGATCGCAAAGAGGAAGCTCATGACCTCTGACGGCAGGCCCATGGGGTGGAGCTGTGCTCGCAGGGGAAGGGGCTGTAGGTGTCTCCTTGCCTTGTGCAGGCTCTCCTTTCCCACAGACCAAGCACTGTCTGCTCCCTCATGCCCTCCCTGCTGGCCTCATGGGACAGCCCCTGGCCATGGCCCCCAGTACCTCAGCTGGTCCCTGCCTACCTACAACCATGATGTTGAAGTCGAAACCTGTCTTCATGGTTTTCTTGCGCATCTGCTCAATGATGGTATCAATACCAATGTATCCCAGCAAGTTGGCGTTAATGCCCACGGGTTTCATAGGTACGACTGGTTTTTGTCGCGGCTCTGGGACCAGCTCAGACATGGCTGCTTCGTTCTTGCTGTCCACTGGCCCTGCGTGGGGAGAAAGATTGAAAAATCATCACTGAGCTGTAAGAAGGACCTCTCTGCTGACCTGTCACAGCGGTTGAGGGCAACTTTGAGCATCCATTTTAAGGGCTACTGAGGAGGACTGAATGGCAAGCTTTTAGCAGTAAGGCTCTTCATGGAGGAACATCTACTCAAGTTCACCACATACTCTTCTATGTATCACTCCAGAGGAGGAGGTGAAGCAATGGGGTTTGTTGAGCGTGCAGCATGTTGATGGCTACCTCCAAACAGCAGGAGCAGCCCCAGTGAAGCTGGCTGGGCTCCTAACCGGCTGCCCAAAGCTCTCTGTGCGTCTCCTCACGTTTGTCTCCCAGTTCTTAGCAGGATCAGTGTTTTGCCCCTCCAAGTTTAGCATGAAATCTGCAATGGAATAGACCTTCAAAAATTATCATGTGTCAAATCCCAGCATTGAAAGAGAGTTTAGGATTTACTGTGAGGACTTGCAAGCTCAGCCCTTGGCAGAGGCGGCTGCAGGTCACTGGCTGGGCTGTGCAGGCCAAGTTCCTCAGAAGACAGCAGTGGTGTAAGTGAAAAGCATGGCCACAACCTCCACGCTCGCCTCCCGACCATAGATCGATGTTTTTTGTCATGCTTAAGAAACTAATCATTGTGATCAATGAACTAATTATCTGCACCTTTTCCTCCTCTCCTCCCCCTCCTCGCTTCTTCCACGTAAAACAAAAGGGCAAAAAGAAAGACCCTGTGGGCTTTCTGGCCTCTCTGACTCTTTTTTGGGTGATGGCACACACTGCTGGGGTGGGCCTCGTCCATTTATCTCTGTCTCTTTTCTCATTAGTGAGCAGCTTCCACCCGCTGGGAGGAAACCGGAGGTTGAGAGAGGACAGGGCACAGAAGAAAAGCTGTAATTGGTAGGGAAGGGAGGCGTGCAGGATGAATCTAGAAAGGAAGATGAAGGGGATGGGAATCAAATACCTTTCATATACAAACCAGCTGCAAACTGGAGCCTCTCCCACTCTAATCACTTGACTCCCCCATGCTTTGTCTCATTAGATGGTTATTTTTCCAGGACAGGGACAGCATGTGTTTTCGCTTGGTAAGCACTCCACTTGTTTTGGATGACACTTCAGTTCAAGTATCTCACATTAAGTTATCCCTTTCCATAATTTCGGCAGAGTTTTTTGCTCATCTCAGCAGAACCCACTGCCTGCAGAGGAGGACGTGAGTGGCCAGGCAGGCGACTGCCGTTTGGTGGGTGACACATGCCTCTTGGGAGAGGAAGATGACTCAGAAGTCACTGGGCTGAGGGCACTGATAGCACCAGCCCAGTGTCCCCGTGACAGCTCAGCCAGGCCAGGCAGAGACCAGGGCTGGGGACATGTCAGAGAGATTTTGTTCAAGGACAGGTTTAGGCTGCAACAGGCTGCATGGCTGGCTGGTGACCCTGCTTACCATTCCCACATCAAAGCTCCTGTATAGACAGGACTCCTACACAGTGAAGATTTTACATATTAAATAAGCTTTAATATCCCACTATCATGTGCTGAGGGCAGACCTTGCATAAGGGCTACCCTTGGCAGGGAGAAGGGTGCCTCCACCCAGCTCCTTTTACACAGCTTGGTCAGTCTTTCACGTTACAGTGGGAGAAGGGATCTTCCCTCCATGTGAGAGGATGGTAGCATGGCCACCCATGTACAGCGCTGTGGATAACATCTGAAGGTTCTTGTACCACCTCCATTCCGCCTTGCCAGCAGGGAGAGGTCTGCTGAAGGATAGTTCCCTCCCTTACTGCTCTTCCCCATCGAATGTGGGCACTCAGAGCTATCATCATGCTCTCCTGAAGCAGCGAGCAGCACCCTGGGGGGACCAGAGCACAAGACGGACTGCTGGCTTGAGCCAGGCTGGCAATTCAGAGCTCCTTGTGCTGCTGGGCAGCTGCCGGAGGAGGCAGCCTGCCGAGCCGAACGCTTCTCAGCTGCAATCCACTCTTACACCCGTCACAGCCAGTCTGTGCCTTTCCTGCTGACAAAGCATCCCCTGGGGCTCCTGTTGTCTTTTTCCAGCTTTCTCAAAGCTGCTGCCAGCCAGGAAAGCCCATCTCTCTGGCACAGCATGGAGGGCCAAGCCAGCCGGCTCTCCTGCACCCTGCCCTTCGCACGCCCTCTCCTAGGCTGCCCCACGCCACCTGTACCATAGTCGCATGGCTGTGCCATGCCCCTCATCCTGCTGCAGCATCCTCCAGTGGGCACCACACACAGCCCTGCTGGGGTCCCACCTACCCCAAAGACAGGGAGGAGAGAGAGTAAGACAGAGAATGATGAGGGGACGTGGGGCAGGGGGTTGTGGCCCCAGTGAGACAGTTGGCTACCGCAGTAATGGGGCAAATAAACTCTGGAGGTGGACAGGGAACGTGATGAGGTGGGAAGAAAGCCCAGCTGAGCAGTTGCATGGGATGGGTGCAGGACCTGGGCCATGCAGGCTGTGACTTCCTTGCTGTCCAGGCAGTAGCTTGTCCACAGGGAGTCTGTTACCCTTTCCTTTATTCCTCCAACTCCTTGTTCTTACACAGAGAGGAGGAAGGAGGGAAGTTGCTGGCAGCCACCCTCAAGGCTCACTAAAAGGTTCATAACTCATCCCTAAATCTCACTGAGGGGCGCTTTGCCCAGAGCTGGCAGTTGTTGGTAACTCTGCTGTGGATATCACAATATGTGGCCATCCTGTTGCAGCCTTTGCTGATGGAGCCAGGACCTTGCAGTGGCTGGACCAGATATTTCAAAGTCAGGCTCCTGAGCACCTGTAAAAAGCCCTGAGACCAGGACAAAAGATCTCCAGAAGTCTCCTTAAATATTTTTTTGATTTTAAATGCCCTGGGCATTTTGATTTTGGACAAAGTCTTGAGGTAGAAAACCTCCCTTTGTCCTCTTGGTCACTTGCCTTCCTCTCTGTGTGGGGGTGCCTTCTCACACAGCCTCAGGAAGGGAAGCACAGGATTTTCCACCTCTTGACTCCCATGGAGGAATCCAAGGACCCAAAGGAGCAGCAGCCTGAGGGGGAGGTCAGGGTGTGCAAAACAGGGGCCAGAGCTATGGGAGGCACCTTGAGACATGAAACGTGTCTACCTAGTCTCCTGGGAATGGCTCTGTTTTACATGCGGTAATGCTAATGCTGCTAGGAAGCCTCATTAGCGCTCTGACTGACTGGTCAAGGGGTAGCATTGTGCATCGTAGGCACATCCTCTAGCCCCTCCAGCTGTCCCCTGTAATGAATACATGATGGGGCACTACGGCCAGTACAGCGGATAATGAATAGAAGGTTAGCCAAGGTTAACCACTTACATCTGCTGTTTGCATTGCCACCCTTTTCCCTGCTGCTTTGTTCTGTGTGCTAAGCGGAGCTCATTTAAGAGAACAGTTGCTGGTGACATCTCTGCTGTGGGTTCCCAGTGGGAAGTGGCCTGAGCTGGGCTGCTGGGGCATAATCTCTGGCTCAGAAGAGATGCTCCACTCGGCTCCGGTGCAGCACCTAGGGCTGGGGCAGCAGGGCCAGAAGGGCGACAGGTGCCTGGAGAGGTCCCAGCAGTCCCAGATAGCTCCTGCTCCTGACAACCACTGATCCACCCCAAAACCTCTCCCTGGAAAGCTGGCGTACGTGGCCAGCAGCAGATACCACTACTGCAGCGCACCCTTCATGTCCGCCTGCCTCTGATGTTTGCAGCAGGTAGCTGGGGACAGAGGTGGCCCTGCAGGTCCCTTAGGGGCTCAGGTAGTGGGGATTAACATCTACTCTGTCCCAATAACCCAGATACAGTCGCATCCCCTCCCCCTGCCTTCCCGTCCTTTGTCTGAGTGGCAAGAGGGAGGGAGGGCTGCAAACAGTGGCTTTCCACAACCCAGCTTCCAGCAAGGAAAGGCTATTTAACCCCCACGCAACACAGGGACAGCCTCACTGTAGCTGTCCTCCCATGTGGCATAAGGCCATCCCACTCTGGCTGGAGGCAGCGATCCACACACACATCTCACCCTAGCATCTTCCACCTGTGTGTGGCCCCGGACCCATGGCCCCACTCCCTGCAGGCACAGGATAGGGAGGAGGGATGGGTTTGGACCCTGAAGGCAGCTGGCAGGAGTGGATCCTTGGTGGGTGACACCAGGTCCCTGGGAAGGAAAGCAGGCAGCTGCTTCAGTAGCACAGCCTCCCTGGGGCTTCCAGGCATTAGGATCTGGTCTTTGTTTCAGATCCACGGAGGTGCTGGACTGAGCATCCCTCCACTGGAAAAATCCCTTTCTCCTCCATTTCCATGATGACCCCAGGGCATTTCTCCCAGCTGTGCAGGACAAAGACCGAGCCACACCGGATGCACCGCCTGACCTCAGGGTGCAGAACAGAGCCATTCTCCTTACCAGACCATTTTGCCTGGCCTGAGGACCACCAGGCATTTCGAGTGAGGCAAGAAAACTCACCTCAGCCCTTTGGGCTGCCACAGCCTTCCCGGCAGCAGCCTTCCTTCCCCTCAGTGTTCTGCAGAGGGCTTGGGCAGGAGCCCGGCTCTGCCGGGGCTGCAGTGAAAACTAGGGCAGCATGTGCCGAAGCCTCTCTGGAGATGCAGAAGCTGGAGGTGAAGGGGCTGAGCATGATGTCCTCAGCACAGCCGCTGCAGGGTTAGATACTCGCCTCGGCCCCGACCGTACCCTCGGTGACGCTCCCCAGCTGTGCAGTCCTTACCCCATACCCTGTCTCGCCGCCTGGGTGGTGCGGCTGTGTCACAAGGCGAGAGGATGCTGAGCATGCCTGGATGAGGGTACCCAAGTCACCCCAGCTGCCTGTCCCCTGCCTGCCTGCCTGCCCTCCAGCTCCTGCGCAGATGCCCAGGGAGCAGCACAGGATGTCCCCGCTGCCCCAGCAGCTACTGCCTGGCACTGGCAAGGGACAAGCCAGTAGCTGAGCAGCTTGTGGGCTTTCCCCAGCCCTGGACCAGCTGGGATTATCTCTTTCTTTCAGAGCAGCCCCTGGCGCCAGCAACTCCCCATCAACACCACAACCAGCCCTGCTCATTCTCCTTCATGCCAGACTGCTGCCACCAAAAGGAAAAAAAAAAAAGAGGAAAGACAAAGCCAGGATGGATTTCCTCCGCTGCCCTTCAGGGTTATTCCTCCCCCATAGCCAGAGCTGGGCGGCATGGGAACACAGCAGAAGGTGCATGCACGAAAAGCCCCAGTGGCGTCCCTCCAGCATCGCCCAACCCTGCCAAGCCCACAGCATCCTACCTTTGAACATGAAGCTTCCTTTGTCTCCGAATCCTCTCCCAAGGGAGTGGGTTTCCCCCCACTTTTCTAGCCTGATGCTGACGCTGCGCAGTGGGCTACAAGGCTCTGCTTTTACCTCTCGCTTTCTTCTCTGTGTCCTCTTCTCCCCCCCTCTCCTTCCCCTCCTTCTCCAGTGGCTATTTCAGCGGAGCGGGGATGCTGGTGCTGCTCCTGCTGCCATCGTCATGTGACCTGAATATTAAACATCGCCGCAAAATCTCCCCCCGCGCACCCTCCCCCGGCTCCATCCCAAGCCCCCGCCAGCCTCCCCGCCTGGGTGGGCACGGCTTAGGGATGGGGGGGCTGCCGCCGATGGGCAGCCCGTGTCCCAGAGGGGCCCCCCTTGCACACCACACAGGCCTTTTCTTGCCCCTTTTCTTCCCAATTCCCCAGCAGTTTCAGCGTCTCTGCTTGTTTAGGAAGGGGGGTATTTAACCCTTTGTGGCTTTGCTCCAGCGGGGCTGAGAAAGGGCACTCTCTCCCCTTAGGTATTTATTGGGTTCAGGGGATTTGCAAGGCCGCCTTCTGCTTTCCTGAAGGGAGGAAATGTGGAACGTTTTGGCTCATCAAAAGTGATTTGCCCTTCAGCTACACTTGCGGAGGTGTGAGAAGCCTTTTCTCCTCCGGCACCACGATTCCTGGCTGTCAGCCCACGGTGCAGAGGCAGAGCGAGTGCCGTCCCTGCTCTCTGTGTGTGTACATACGTGTGTGCATGTGGGTGCACACACACGTGTGTACACGCGTGTAGGGAGCAGGGAGGGGTCCCATCTGTGGGCCATGTCAGGGTGCGCAGATCACATCCCTGCCTGCCCTGGCAGGCATCCATGCCTGGTGGTGCCTGCCTGCGTGTGTCCGCTGGATATGCCCATGCCCGGAGAGCCGTGTGGATGTCTCTGGCTGCCAGTGCCTTTGGAGGGGGATGCTCCTTCCTCCCTCTGCATTTTCTTCTCCTACATTTGTGAGCCCCGGCCCCATCACACAGCATGGCCCCACCGCCCCATGCTGGGGCATGAACAGCTGGGACTGCTCTGACCCTCAGTGGGATGATGGGAGCATCCTTTCATGGATGTTCCCATGTGTCCCTCCGCCGCATGGCAACCCCCTGGGTGGTGTCCAGCCTGTGGGACGCCTGGCAGACTGGGCATGGTTTTGGGTGCCTCATTCTGCAGCATCCTGGGGCAAAAGGAAACTGCACCTGCTGTGGGTAACGGCCAGAGGGTGACAGAAATCACTGTCGGCACTGAAAAGTTACCCAGGCTGGGCTGAGTGGGACAGACGGACAGACGGACAGACAGACAGACAGGCCTCCCAGCGCCCACAGCAGTCCTGAAATGGCGCCCACAGCCGCCCATTTCCCCGCCAGGTGCCGGGCTCACCACTGCACAGGCTCACTTCCCACCTCCCTTCCCCTGCCTGCATTCCCGGTGTGGGCCAAAGGGCAATCGCTCCTGGCGTAGGAAGCCCCCATCCTCCCCCATGTCCCCCCGCTGCTCCCAAAGACCCTGCCCCACGCCAAGCCCCACGGTGCCACCGTCGCCGAGGGATCCCTTCATGCCCCCCTCCCTTCTTCCCAGNGAGGGCGGGGGGGGACAGGCCGGACTGGGGGGCTCAGGCCTTCCCCGGTGCTGGGGCTGTGGTGTCCTGGGGCGCAGCCGCCGTCGTCCAGAGGCCTGAACCCCCACCAGCAGCCCTGCCCGGGGGGGCCAGCCCGCCTCCGCCCGGCACAATGGGGTGCTTGTGGCCTGCCCGGCACCCTCCCACGCCCGGCGCCGCGGACAGTCCTGGCCCCTGCTCCCGTGCTTCCCTGGACCCCGCTGCCAGCAGCCCTACGCCACCAGCAGCCCCACAGCCATGGGCAGCCCCACAGCCATGGCCCCCTGCCCCACTCCTATGGCGGGAGTTGGAGGAGACCGCACTGCCTACTCCTGAGAACAACGAGAGTGATTTAAAAAAAACCAATTAAAATCTCTGAATTTTTCACATGTTTTACCTTCCTGTCGTCTTTTTTCCCATCCCTCAAATGGCGGATTCTAGTTCAACAATTTACGCCCCGTTGAGGAAGTTCAGTGTTCGCTGGTCGGGTGTTCGTCCAGGTTGATGCTTCTTTCCCTTATTCTAATTTTCTTTTGCTTCTTCATTATTCTGATTGTTTCTTAATTTTGCCAGCTTTGGGGCATTTTCAGGGTCAAGAGGGCACCCGTTACAGGGAGCCAGCTTGCCGCTCTACACCTTCATCACTATAAAAGAGGTTTTGAAGGGCAGCGCAATAACCAAGGAGGAAAGGAGAAAGGTGTTTTGGTGGGGTGGGATCAGAATACGTGTGGTTTGATGGGCAAACAGGAGCAAAGAGAAGGAAAGCCGGCCACCCATAGCACCCACAGCATTGCCGGGGCGACGCTCACCTGCCTTCGGGTGGCCAGGGCTGAGGGGTGGAGGGGGAAGCACCATCCCAAATCACAGGGAGTCATGGAGAATGCTGGAGGAAAGCGGGGCTCAAGGTGGTGTAACTTCTCTGCTTCTTTAAAGGCAAAGAGACAGAGAAGGTGGAAAAGACCAACCTGATGCTGTGCAGTATTTCCAACACTAAGTATCTTCTTTGATGCTTTATGCAGTTTAATTCAGTATCGGAGAGAGTTTCTCTCTCCCCTGAGGTCTCTCTGGCTGCACAGGTCCCACGCGGGAGAAAAAGTCTCAGTTTTCAGGCGGTGTTTGCTTTTGGCTTAATTATTCCCAGATAGCCATGCTGCACAGGAACCAGGCGGACGAAGTCCTACCCTGCTGTAAAGGAAACCTCTCTGCAGCCTGGTCCTTGCTGCCTGCCCGGAGCTGGAGAGAGGCACCTCCCGGAGGGAACAACAGGAAAATAAAGCATTGGCCACATGGTTTGTCACACACTTTTATTGCACTGGGGAGGGATTTGACACCATTGGCAATAAAGTCCTTCATACCCGTGGAAAATACCTGGCTTAATACTCAATGCATCAGGACTAAACAGTGTGAAACGTAAGCCAGAGGAGATGAATAACTAATTTCTCTCTAGTCCAGCCCTGATGTCTTTGTTGTCTTTTTTTTGCTCAGTTTCTGTGGCAAGTCGTGGGCAGAGCGGTGGTGAAAAGAGGCAGGACAGAGCGCAGAGGAGGACACAGAGGATGGGAGAGGGGACACCCAAGGAGAGCCCCATCACACCATGGATGCCAGCTGGCCGAGAGCAGCGGTGGCAGATCCAGCCTTTCGTTTTTACCAGGCTGGTGGTTTTCCCTCTTCTCTTTTGACTCAGCAGGCGAAAGTGGGTTTGGAGGAGGTGCGATGGCAGAGCAGCCTGCACCAGCGCAGGCCACAGGGACCAGGCTCCCCTTCCCCCAGGGACAGTTTAACCTGTCCCTGACTCCTCCAAGCCCCTCAGCTCTAGTACAGAGGTTTTCATTGCTACCCCATGGCTTAGCTGGGGTCTGTTCCAAGTGCAGTCCCAGCCATGACTGAGTCGAGGTGAGGAATTGGGTTTCCAGGCTGGTGCTTGGAGATATGGCTGTGTTGTGNCCTCGGCCGCCGCTGGCCGGGGGCGAGGGGGGACGGGGGTGATGGGAGCCGGTCCCCGCAGCCGCTCCCAGGGGGGGCCCCCCCCAGCCCGGCACAGGGTGACCGAGAGGCAGCTCCGCTTCGTGGGGGTGGTGGGGACGCTGAGGGGGCCATCTCTGCGCGGTGGGGGGCAGGGAATGCGGCTGGAGGCGCCCAGGGCGGGCAGGCGGCTGCGGTGCGGGGCGACGTCCTCCTCCATGGCGGGCGGCAGCAGGCTGGAGGCGGGGGGGGGAGGGCGGGGGGGGGCAGG